>JBBMOE010000018.1:0-11022 GCA_037975065.1 Chaetodon trifasciatus | reverse complement strand
AAAAAAAAAAAAAAATGGTGTGGGCATGCAGCTACAGATAAGAGACGAGAAGAGGAAATATGATCCGGGAAGGCCATTCCGAGCTTTACATCCAGGAGTTTGAAGGCTCATCAGGTGACAGGGTTTTACAGCAATCACTCATTTTTCAGATGTGATGTAAACTGCAGATTACACCAGTGTCACTGCAAAGCAATGCTCCACCTGGACCGTGGGTGCATTTGATTGGTCGACGCGCGCCACAATGCCGGGAGACGTTGCATTGTGGCGAAAGTGAATTCAGGTGCTGGGTGACTCACAGCGGTGTGATTGACTGAGGTAGCTGCAGCTTGTCTTAATTCGCTGCTGGTGGTCTGAAATCGAGCGCTTGTCGAGGTCGCCAGGTGGTTTTTTTGTGTACCTACCCCGAGCAAAGCAGCCTCAGTCCCTGTTTTTTTTGTTGTTGTTTTGCTATTTTCACCTTGCCTGGATTGGATGTGACTCTTCCATATTTTTTAGTCGTCCATCTGTCAGAACACTTGTTTTTTAGGCTCTGTATCTGATCAGGAATTCTGCAGTCGGTGACTGAAACATGACAGCGTCAACACTGATTGGCTTGCATGTGCTGCCTCTGGGAGAGAGAGAAATACAGTGAGGAAAACTCGCAGTTGAGAAGCAGTGAAGAGAGGGTTTTTTGTAGTGTTCCGTTACCAAAATGTGTAGATTAAATCTTGTCCAGTTGTCTTTAAGCAGTTGTTGGCTGATGTAAAGCTCACAAATTGTGCCTGAACGTAGGACAGCCTGACATGATGGGAGCTACACTGAGTCAAAGTCTCACTCGGCTGCTCAAACCCAGAGTTCAAAGATGCTGCTGTCGAAAAGTGCTGTGGAAAAATATCTCGTGTAGTTTTTCATCGGGAGGCCTTTGATAGTCCTGGCCGTCGTGAATAACCCCCGCCGTGCCAGGTCCTGACTCGGCTACAACACAAACTGCTCAAGGTCAAAGCAGACTCAGATTTTTAGCGCCTGAGCAGACTTCTAATAATATCTTCAAGGTCAAACTGGAAGCCTCTGCAGTGATGTGGTGCTGTAGGAATGAAGGGAGGGAAGGACGGGTGGAGACACGCTGTCCTTAAAGCAGCAGGAAGCCTGGGTGCTGTGATGCGTCTGCAGGACAGAAAATATGTCAGGAACTTAGACCTAGAAGAGCTACCAGCTGATGAAAGTAACAGCAAAAACTGAATCTTCTCCAATATATATTTGTTTTATTTTGAAACAGGAAACTGGTTGTAGATATTTTATTGTTGTACATTCGAGCACAGGTGTTCACAACAGAGTCGTGAACAAAAGCGTCATTGAAAAATGACAGTCCAGTGAACATATAAATGAATATATTTGCTGTCAAAGTAATGAATGGGTGACGTAGAAGGCGCTCTTATTTCATAAAGCTTGTCATGGCGGACCACCAGAATGGGCGCAACACCCCCACAACCTGGTGCCGACTGCTGGAAACCAGAGTGATGACTGTGCCTGTCATCTCCTGGTTGAGCTGCAGAGGCTAACAGACCTGACTGCCTGCTGTGTCATGCTGAGTGGAAGTACAGATGAGTGAAAGTGGAGGAAAAATCTTTCTGACTCAGTGTGACAGAATGGATGGTGGTCCTCAGGTGGGAAACCCAGGGGGTCACAAGTATATGTCATTTTATATTGCGGTATTGGCATAAAGTCAGATGACTCATTGATTGACTTCATTGTCCCCAGTAGATGAATACAGTGATTCAAAGCTGTTTTATCACACACAAGTAGCTTCTCTGCTCCTAATCTGCTGCTCTTTGTCAGCCATACTGTTGTAAGAGGTCATTCACAGTTGATGAGTTGGTCGTTAATCCGGTGATTTCCGCCTGGTATAGTGTCTGCCTGACATTCCCGGGCTAGGTTAGTGAAGTGAGCAGATTAAAGCAGGCTCTCTATGGTAGAAAGTTCTTAATGAAATCACCGAAACAAAGCAGGTCTCAAGATTTCACCTCAGTCTGGCTCCATCCCTCAACGGTCAAAGGAGTTCTTTCTCTGAGATGTCTGCTTGAACTTATTTTGAGCCTGCAGTTGATCAGTTACAGTCTATAATTGCTGTTTTCCATTCATCACTTATCACTTTAAAGCTTCTTTTGTACTGTTACTTTGCCAGAACCACTGCTCCAAATTGTGGTTAGGGAACTCTGGTGCTAATTTAGCCTGGCTCATAATGGTACCGCAGCTGGTAACTGAACAGATCAGCAGAGACCGCTATAGCTGTGCCCCTGTAAACAGCCGGGCTACGTCTATGTGCTGGCCTTCAAACACGTTCAGGTGAGATGCTAGTGCAGCTGCAGCACAGGTACCCACACAGTGACCCTCTTCAGGGTCATGAGGGCCAGGTTATACAGGAAAAAGAAGTGCAAAGTCGGAAAGTTGTGGAAAAGGTGAGGAGGGAGGGATTTCCAAAGCTATGCCACCACCTGACAGGCACCTCTGAAGAAGCATACTGGCAGCTGAAGTGTGCTTTTACTGACTGCCAAAGACCGCCTGTCCTCTGCAGTAGCTAGCTGCTCATGGCCGGTTCGCTCTGACAGTCGTGAGCATACATGGCGTTAACCATGCTAGCTGCACCGAGCGGTTATGGTCAGTGTCCCTCGTGTGTCCTCCACTTTATCACACACTTGATGGCCCTGATACCTCACCTCATAACATGTGTCCCTCTAAAATGAAGTGTTCTCAACAGAGCTTGAGGGTTTGATCAATTATCCGAGAATGACTGAGGTGAAGTGGTTCATTTGTTACTGATGGTGTTTGAACTCGTCTCAGGTTTGGTTTTAGCAGAGGCTGCAGTGCAGAGACGTGTTCGTGAAACCATCCGTAATCAAGCAGGCTGTGTACTTGTGCACTTTGTTTGTGTGTTTCCCTGCCATTGCTCTATGAACACAGCACCTTCTGGCCTGTACGTGTTTAAAAACCCTGCTGGTCGTCTGTCTGTTTCAGAACCTGCTCAGCGATTTCCTCATTCCCAAAGCAACTCAGGCGGAAAGCAAGGTGTTCTACCTCAAAATGAAAGGAGACTACTACAGATACCTGTCAGAGGTGGCCTCTGGGGACTCGAAGAAGGGTGAGTGTCGGCGTTTTAGCCATTAAAAGTCTACTTCTTCTCTCATTGTGCTTCCAGGGAAAGAAGTACAGTGTTCCTCCCTTATTTAAGGTAGACCAAGCAGAACAGAACTTATCATTGGGGATACTCAAGCAACAGCAGCAGCAGCAGCCGCCCTGAACTCGCCGGGAGTCAGTGTCTTGCTCATGGACGGCAGAGCTGAGGGATGTTTGTTGACGAGGGGCCTTGAACCCGGTTAAAGGGAGGATTCCTTCGTCAGCGTAGCACCTCGCTAATCAGTGCGTTTTACTGCTCAAACATGAAGTCAGTTTGCTGTGTTGCTCAGAGTAAATATTCCCTTTTAATAAACAGAACATGGTAAACCACAGAAAAGAAACCACTTTATTACCAAGAGCTCGAAGCTCATTCCTAGTGAATGATCCACTGCTGGCGAGTCTGAACCAGCCGTCATCAGAGGTGAATGATGAATTCTTCAAACATGAAGAGGTAGGCTTCATGTGTTCTCAAAGAATTTAAGGAAGTAGTTAAATTACTGCAGAACTGTAAGGCAGGTATTCAGAAGATGGCCCATCATCCAGCATCCACGCTGCATTGTGGTGCAGGAAATGAAAAGTGAGCAAAAGACGTTCTTCCTCGTGTGTCTTCTTCAGTAAGGGGACACAGGAGACATCAGTGTTTGTGGGAGCAGTCTCAGCCATGATGTCATGCGCTCACATTAGTCACACCAAGGTTTTACAAGTGACTGACAGTGAGACGGACTCGTAAAACTGACAGCCTTCAGACGGTTCTGTGCAGATCATCAGAGATCACAGATGAGTTACTCAATCATTCACCATGCTGCGCTTCTGTCTGATCACACTGACCATTTTAGACATTTTCTACACCAAACAGCTCATAGATTTTTGTCCATTTCCTGTCCGATACTTTGGTTTATGAACAAATGCCTGTAAGCTAACATGGTGTATTTGGTGAACATTATATACCTGCTAAACGTCAGCTAGCTGCCATTGTGAACATGTTAGCATGCTAACGTTAACATTTAGCTCAAAGCTGTCAGTGTGGCTTTGGACTCGTAGTCGTCTTTGTTCCCATATACCAAAAAGTTGACAGGACAGCTGTGGCTGCAGGTCACAGTGTCCTCCTGTGAAGGCAGTCTGTTGATGTGTCATTGAGGTTTATGTTTGAGGTTACGGCGTGCAGCAAAACGAAAATGACTGGTGTTTGTGTTGTAAAGACACGGTGGAGAACTCTCAGCAGGCCTACCAGGACGCCTTCAACATCAGCAAGAAGGACATGCAGCCAACACACCCCATCCGGCTGGGCCTGGCCCTCAACTTCTCCGTCTTCTACTACGAAATCCTCAACTCGCCCGAGCAGGCCTGCTCTCTGGCCAAGCAGGTGAGTGCGCGACACTGTGTGCTCTGAATATGAATGTTTTATGGTGATGTGGGTCTTCTCTACTGAACAACTGCCAGCTAGCAGTCAAGATGGAGGACTGTCTTGCAGCCTGCTGAGCTGCTGCTCTCGGACAAGATTGTTAGATGTCAAAGCGTCAGAAGTCTGCAGTGACTTCTAGTGTGTCTTTGACTCAGTGTAGTGTGATGTGCGGGCGGCGCCCACGATCAGGACGACTCTTCATGTGAAAGTGGACCTGACAGAACCACTCGAGTCGTGTGGAGCAACAAAAGTCAAGTGCATCTGAAATGAAAGCTTTCCCAGAATCCAACTTGATGAGACAGCAGTAATTTAAAATAGCTCAAAAGACAAATACACGTTGCGGATCGCAAGCCGCACTTTTACTCGAGAGCGCTCCAGAAAGCACGCACAGAAATGGGACCAGCCAAGCGAGGCGAACCCAGTCTGTGTGAGAAAACGTGTCCCGTCAGCTAACCTTCCCGTTCCTCCCCGCAGGCTTTCGACGAGGCGATCGCCGAGCTCGACACCTTGAACGAGGACTCGTACAAAGACAGCACGCTGATCATGCAGCTACTAAGGGACAACCTGACTGTGAGTATGCAGCCAAAGATCATCTGTCTGTACGCGCTGTGCGGCGTCCTAAAGGCGGTCAGAGACTACAGCAGGCCAAAATGTTTGGAAGACTTGTTAAGTATTTATATGATTTGATAAACATGCTGGAATTAAAGGAAAACAGTTGGTGATAGGTGATGAGCTTCAGTCAGTAATGAGGGCGGCTGTTGAGGAGCCGTTTGGGACAGAAGAGTGAGACGCATGACAGACAGACAGTTAGTTGTCTTATGTATTATTATGATTATTATTATTTTGAGGTTGGGTTTTTTCTTCTTAAAGCAGCTGTCTATCAGCTAATGTGACAGACAGCTGGACAGACAGACAGACAGACCTCTGTTGTGGTCTTCTCACGGGCCTCTTTAATAACAGCATACTTTCTTAAAGAAAATGGACTTCTCTCAGGAGCTCCTGCTTGTCTGCTGCGCTCAGAATGAAGTGAAACAAACGTCACGAGTTGTCACATCCTCGTTTTACGCTGACGGGATGACCCAAAGACATTTCCTCTCTCTCTCTCTCTCTCTCTCTCTTTCCGCAGCTGTGGACATCAGAAAACCAGGGAGACGAGGGCGAAGGCGGCGACGGCGAGAACTAGAGCGCACTTCACTGTTAACCCATCCCCACTCTCTTCCTCCTCCTTTTATCTCTCTTCCTCTTTCTTCTCTTCTTCCTCTTCTTCGTACACATAAACAGCCCGTTCATTCCCTCGTCTCACTTTTTCAAGCCCAGCCTCCCGACTTCCCTTCTGTATAACCAACAGCATGAATAGTACCTGACCTTCACAAACGGATTTTAAAGAAAAAAAAAAGGAGGGGGGAAAAAGAGAAACTACTCCATCAGCCCACCATCCCTCCGTCCCTCCTCCCACCCTCCCCTGATGATGGCACTCCAGGGCGGCCAGCAGGAGAAACCGCTGGTCAGTCTAGTCTTATAGCGCACGGAGGGTTTTTATCCAAACACAGATCATGTCTTTAGAGCCCCCGTTTTTACCCTCCTCATTTAATCTTCCTCCATTCCTCCTGTTCTTCCCTCACTCCTCTTCCCTCCCTCCTAACATCTCAGTACGTTCTCTCACCCTCCCCCCTCCTCCCCCCCCGCCTCTCTCTAGCGAGTTAATGCATTTATATAGTTGTCCATCCCTTCTCTTTTGGCTTTTCTTAGTGTACTGGCGAATGGCTGGTTTTATTCCACTTTAAACAAAGCAAAAGGTTATTAAACTGTCCGTTTATTTTCAACAAACACTGTGATGCTTAGTTTTTCCTCCACTTTGCCACCAGACCCTCGTTTGAGGGCAGAAACAATATTGAGCTGGGAGGGGGGGGTGTGTGTGAACAGCAGTGCGATTCTGCTGAGGTTTATACAGAAGGGTCCTCCTAACAAGGCTGTATTGTGACACTGACAAATCTAAAAACAAGTGTTTTACCTGCTGTGTGATCAAACACTCACCGTTTTTAATTTCACTTTCTAACCGGGACCCCGACTCTTTCGTTCGGCGCCATTCTGCATATTTCCAGTTCGGAGCTAAAACTGATTCGAAGCGCGATGAGAAACGAAAAAGCAAACATTCCACCTGAACGTTCGAGCAAACTTTTCACGACGAACGGGACCCACATGCTTCCTCGGATCCGCCTCCCGTCGCGGCGCCGCTGCGCATCGGTCAGCCGCCCCGGCGCTAATCCCCGAACACGTCATTTCCCTTCGCGGTTGCGTTTCTCCTTTCCTGTGTGTGTATAACAAATCAAACTCTTCTTTCCAGTTTTTGAAAACTGTAAAATTGTAAAACATTTTTAGAGCTTAACTGTAAATCTGTCTTTTGGAAAACGAAACGGTTTGTCGATGTTGTTCGTTAACACCTGCTTGCAATGAAACCCTTGAAGCCGTTACAGTCAGCTGCTGTTTGACGCTTTGGCATTTTTGCCCAGATCATTTTTTTGGTACCCCCCCCCCCCATTCCCCTTAACTGCTTGTACAGACGAGTCCAGAAAAGCCCCACGTCTCCACTCGCCGCCCAACGCTGTGATTGCCAACAAGGATGCATGCCGACATTTATCACCATGTTAATCTGCTGCGAGCGCTGAGCGGGAATCACACACTCTGTGGATCCACGCTTCAACTTCCTGCTTCCTGCTTTCCAAATCCTGAACGGCGGTTTGGCCAGGTTTCGTTCCTGTGTCGACATCGGCTAACTGACCCGACGCGTCAGGTGGTTTGTGACAGAACAGGAAGTCCACCATGTTTGGAAAAGATCAGGCACTTGTTAAAAAAAAAAAAATACTTGCAGGTGATTGGACGAGCCATCTATCGCAGACAATCACAGGCTAATTTCAACCAATCAGACGGTGATGTTGGACTCTGGTCAGAGTGAGAAAAGCCTTCAGCGCCGCTCTTCCTCCTCTCAGTGAAGATTTAACTTAAAAACCAGAATGAAGCAGTGATTTTAAGCGTCACTGAACTTGTAGTTTGGATCACGTTTGATGTTTTCAGGCTGAAGCTCATAAACATATTTCTGTCAAATCGACCTTTCAGATCTTTCGACCGCATTTTGAGAAGAGGACACCAGTTTTTTCAGATCAGATCTTTTACAGCGTGAACATTTGAGATGGAAAAATCAGGCCGATGGCACGACGCTGTCCGTGTTCACAACCAAAACTAAACTTTGGCCCCAAACTTCGAGGAATATCTGCAGACCAGCGAGTCTGCAGGCGTAGTAGAAATAGTTCAGGAAATATTTTTCGTCTCCACTCAGTGTCACAATAACCTTGTCATGAACCATCTCGACATTCCACTCTGTAGGTGTAGAAAAGTCATGTGTCTCAATGTTTTTTTTCTTTCGCTGGGGACAAATGTTTTCATGCACTGAAGTTTAAAAGGTTAAAAAAAAAAAATCCTCCCTGCCGCTCTTTTTCTCGTTAGCTGAACAAAAAGGCAGTTATTCTACGCTTTCTAAGGAAAAAAATGATCCCATGCAGTAGTGAATGTGGCACCGAGCCTGTCTGTATATCTGGTATCTCAAATCATTTTGTTTTTACTGACCAGTATTCTGCTTAAAATAAAAAGGAAAAAAAAAAAATAACCCAAAAAAACGACAATTTTTTTTTTTTTTTTTTTTTTTTTTGCTTCTGTGACGGTTTTATTGCTTAGCGCGCACGTGGTTGTGAAAATTTAGACTTAGCTCAAGGACACCGATAAAAATGAGAAAATGACAAAAAAGAAATCCCCCCTCGACCCCCCCACCCCCCCACCCTGGCTATTGACGTAATATTAGATTTGTGTATGTCTTTTAAAAAAAAAAAATGCAGCTCTAGTTTCACCTTACATGTTATAAACAGGACAAAATGTAAAAGACAATTTAAAGTGAAATAAAGGTTTTATCAGTTCCGAATCAGCCCTGTTCTGTTTATTATCCCCTCCAGCCTGTTAATGCCGCATGTTTTTTTTTTTTTTTTAACTTTATCTCATTGAGTTTCCTGTCTGACGACGCAGGAGGTCGAAGCTGGAAAGAGCGGAAAGTGATGCAGCTTTAAAGCAGCGGGACGCCTTTAAAACACACTCCGGTGTTGATGTGTGTGCTGAGTTCTTGGGTGTGACGTCTGGGACAGAAATGCAAATATTCAGCAGGATAACAGAAGGCTGTTGAGTTGAACCTGGACCGCGTTTGGTTTCCAAACGGTTTTATGCAAATGCAGCACGATGCAAATTTTTCCGTTCTCTTGTGTTTTTCGCAGAAGGCGGAGTGAAAACACGTCTGCGGGACGACTCGGGTTAGACGTCGGCCTTCTTTTTCACGTCACGCGACGACTTCCTTCACCTTTTGTTGAGTTCAACACCACCGATGCCTTCGAGGAAAGCTCGCGTGTGCCCTCTGACCCCGTCTGATCGCTGCGTCTCGCCCCTCTCTTCAATTTGCATGTAAATGTAACGTGAGTGGAAATTCAAAGCTTTTACACCCAGTTAAGGTGGAAATGAGGTTTAGATTTGTGCACTGTGGTTGGCAAACATCTGCTTGTGCCTCAGTCTGAGGTCAGACAGCTTCGGGCTCGTGGAGTTTTGCTGGCAGTCGGATAGAAACAAGGTTTTACTGTCCAGCACGAATCGAAATCTCATTTTTCACACTCGACCTTCAGCCGCTGTAATCGTGCCCTGCGCTCCTTCCTAAACGTTGCCCCTCTTTGCTTGAATTGAAGCGGATCTGAGTGTGCTGCCAACACAAACGTCACTTATCTTAATTTGCTAGTTGCACTTTCGACTTGAGGTCGTCCGCACACGCAGAGGTCGGCGCAAATATTGAAACAAAATGGTGATAGTGAAGGTTTCTGCGGTGGGATGTTGGGCAACAAAACGTGACAGCCTTTCCCAAAATGTGCATCCTGAGCGGGAGGACTCGGGCGTCCTGGAGTGCAGACATGTCCTGTTTCAGGAAGACCGTGCTGCTTTCACGTTGGTAATGCTTCCTTTTCAGGTGTGAAAGATGGCGGCTGTACGGAACCTCAAGCGTCACAACATGTCAGGTCTCGTTTAATCTGTACAAAAACTGAAGCGTAAACACAAAAGCCGGCCAGGCCAGTAACATCGTCCCCATAAAACAGTGAATTGTTTTTATGCGTAAACAGGATAATTAGTGAGATTTAGAGGCGATGGCAGTCAGAGGTCGTCCCCTTTGGTCAGAGCCAGGCTAGCTGCTTCCCAGTCTTTATGCTAAGCTAAGTTAGCAGCTGACTGTTTCATTGAGTCATACTGATCCTGCCCCCACAAATGTAGAACTTTTGCTTTAAAGATGTAGAAAAGACACTGTTGATCTCTTTGTCAAGTTTATTTGCAGTTAAAACAGAAGCAAGCTGACAAAAAAAAACAGCAGAAATGTGATAAAACAAAGGATCTCCGTTTCCAGGAGCGTCGGGCCGCGGCGGCGCTGCGAAGCTTCTGGGTTCAACCATGCGAACGTGAACAAGTGTAGACGTGTTTCTAAAGCTCTCCCTGCATGACCAACAGAAGCAAAGGTGGGATTTTGTTTTGTCTGAAACCAGAAAGTGATGTTTCACACCGTCGCTGTTCATCAGAAGCGAATCCGGAGCAGCAGGCGGAGGGTGAAGACAGGCACTTCAGGCAAGCTGGAGATCGCCAAGCTACAGCAGGACCACAGATTTGACTTGTTTCACAGTAATACAATGACGTAAAAAAAAGAATGAAGCTCGTTAGACGAAGAGGATACTTTGACTTGGTTCAGATGTGTTTCAGACATCTGGGTCAAGGCAGGAAAGAAGGTAAGAACGCACCAACATACTGAACACGTCCGCTGGCTGACGCCGCGTTCACGTCAAGATCCAAGTCGTCGTTACAACTCCAGAAGTAAGACTTCTTAGAAAATAATCCAGACATGCACAAAAAGGAGAAGAAGTGTGAGCTAAAGTCTGCCGTTGAAGGTCGTTAAACGCAACCTGAACGTACATCTTCTATGGTATTTTTAACTAACACAATAATCTTACTGGTCTAAAACACGGGACTCTTCTGATCGTCTCTTTCATCCGTCCCATGTGACACAAACATCAGAAATCTCAATCCAATAAGAAACACACACTCAAAACCTCAGGAAACCACACAGAGGATAAATAAAGGACCTGAGTGTAGAACGTTATCTAAAAAAATGGCTGTTTACTTGTAATTCAGATGCAGAATAAACCTTTACGATCACCGGCCTTCAGAGAGCCGAGCTGCCTGATTTACCCCTGAGAGGAGGGCCCTCCATCTTAACACAGGAGGGTGGAGCTGAAACGAAGAGTCCATTCACAAAAGAATCATTTGCAGCTGCTTTGATCGTCAGTTTGCTCATTTCAGCTTCTCGGCTGAGGATTTACTGCTTGTCTCTGTTTTATGGGACGATAACA
>JBBMOE010000017.1:11993793-12049035 GCA_037975065.1 Chaetodon trifasciatus | reverse complement strand
TCACAGAGCCTCCTGGCTGGATGGTCTCAGATGCTGACTGATGGACCAAAACTGGGACATTCACACCTGAACCCTTTACGTGGATAACAGTCCCCTCCAAAAATTCATACAAGTATGAATAGCCACTTATGCAGTAATAAGTAGCTGAGTCTGAAATTTGCACATCTGAGATCTTCAAGTGTAGTTTACCAGTGGCAGTCAGCAGTTCAAAGCGTCGATCATTCTTAAATTCACCATTCAAAGCATCGTTTTCGCCGTGCTTATAGAATTTAGACACCAGCTGTGGTTTCTGTCCCAGAGTTTGTTTATACCAGTACAACATTATTGTTTTGCTGTCTTCATAGAAACACTCCAAAGTCACGTCTTCACCAACACTAACTGACATGAAATGTAAAGACGATGATGGATTAAGAGCAGACATGTCAGCTAAGGAGAAAATGGAGACCAGGAAAATGCTAGTTTAGCATACACAAAATGTACTGGAGAACATATCAAATATACCATGGAAATAAAAAGGCAAAATGCGTTACAAAAGATTGCTTACCCATCCTTCCCAAGAGCAGGCATGTCACACACAAAGCAAGCATCGTAGGTGTCATTTTGTTGAAATCGTTGTGACTATTTGTGAGAATGTCTGTACGTTCTCCACACTCATAGACAAGACTGTGTCTGATCAGCCAATCAGAAATAACTTTGGATAATCACATGGTCACCGGCCCCCCTGCAGTATTAACTTTGGTCTTTGAAAGGGAATTTTCATGGATATCAAAACAGAACTTGGAAAGATTTATTGTCAACAGGGCAGTTAATGTGGACTCATTTTGGAAATTATACACAAAAATCATGTATTTTTTTAGTTTCAGATTCACACAATGAACATGAGAAAACTACCAGATCATCTGCCGTGTGAAGAAAGAAGCCTTGTAAAATCTTTATTAGTGTTAAATGCACAAAGTTAGAAGAATGTGAAATGCCTTACTGTCTTAAGAAATGCTACACAACTGATTGTGGCTAAAACACGTTGTGAAGAGGAGGGACTTCCTCCCTTCCTCTTGACCTTGCTCTCATTTACTGTTTGGTGTATCTTGACCTTTTGCTTCTCACTGACTTTAGGTCTCATACAATTTAATGCTGACCTTGTGATAGTAGCATGTTTATTGTATTATTTTGTTCATTTTTTAGCACTGGCACAGATGAAATTGCAGTAACTCCAGCATTCCTCCTCCTGTTACTTTTTATTTATTGAGCTTTGCATGTTTGTTACATTTTGCATGCAGTTTCTGATTTTTAATTGCAGTGAAGGAACATTTCCTCTGTTGTCTTTTTATAGTGGTGGATTAATGTGTCTGTTTGTTCTGTTTAATGTGACCTGGTGCACTTTGTCAACCATAAAACCTCATGTTGGATCTTTGTACAAGTTGTGCACCTGCTTGATACTCTGTGTCCTCTTGTGCAAAAAGTTGATGTTGCACAATCTGCTCACATCATTACGTTGAGTTTCCTAAAAAGTGCAGATCTGGGTCAAGTTCAGGGTTCATGTGAGTTTTAGGGAACTAATTTTGTTAAACTTAAACTGTTATAGATGACTCAAACAACATTTTGATCTGCCCTGAAAGCCTCACTAAATCTGGACTGTTGGAGACGTAGGTGTTAATTCTCACTTCATTTCAGTGACACAACACCACCTGCTTTTAGGTTTTCTTATCATGGCTGCAACTTGTTTTCTGGATCTCAGACGTGACACTTGCTTCATAAAGTTCTCTGAGATCAGATTCACTGTGGCCTGGAAACTATAGGCTGGTCAACACATTTCTGCAAAAACAAAATTTCATGCTCTGCTAGGACCTGTGTTTCCACCAATGGAAACTTACACTCTGAGGTTCACACCTCCTTCACCACAGCGGTGAAAGGTAAATGGTAAGAGCCGGCTCTAGCTTGAAATGGTGCAACCTGTGCTTACATTTCTGACGAGGAAGATATTTATAGGTCTGAGGGGATTTTCATAAGCGAGCTATATTTGTATCCAGTCTTGTGCTGCATGCTGACCCATGTGACCACTGCACACCCTGCACCATATTTTACATGAAAATACGACAAACACATTTACAAAAAAAATCTTTTATTTTTGCTTCATTATTCTATATTATACATTTAATCATGTGAAGTGTGAAGTGAGTGACTGACAGGAAAGACAGATAACACACTGAAGGGGTTGAAAGTAAAAGAAAAGTCCTTCTTCACTGTTTTCTACACTTTACTCTTGAGTATACACAAACACTCTCTGCGTTCTCCTCTTGGCGCTGCCGCACACTGGTTTTGTTCATATTCAGAGCAGCATAATGGACAACATCCTCATCTTGGCTCTGCTAATGTAAAACAACAAAGGTAAAGTGTGAAAAAATATATAATAGCCGTTATTAAAATCTGACTTTGGGAATCTGGAGTAATAAGTTTGTCTTCAATCATATTTATTTTACTTACCACGACATCAGAAGTTGCAGGACACGTCAGATGAGAAACCTTTCCTGTATATCAAAACACATGAATGGTCAAGCCAAGTCGATGCAGACAAAAATGAAATACCTTTATTCTGAAAATCTTACCTCTGCAGACAGAGCATGTCTTTTTATTCAACTTGTACATGATGGAAGACAAGGCAAGGAGCAGGATAATGGAAACCGCAAACGCCACGCTCAGGCAGTACACCAGGAGAGGGGGGGCCTTGATGGAATCTCCTAACATACAGTCAAGAGAAAACACATCTCATGTCCCTTTTATATCCATATATATTTATCATTATATCCAATATCAGTGATTATCGCCTACCTGCAATCTCTAGTCTTGTTCCATTTCCAAACACAATCTCCCCGCAGGAGGTCAGAGCACAGTAGTACGTCCCCGCATCGGAGGAGTTCATGGATTTTATGGTGAGGTTTAAAGTGCAATTTTTCCTGTGAGACTCATTCATACATTGTCCCACACTGCGATACATGATCGCAGGCTGTGCCGCACCATGTCTGAACCAGTAGAGACTCTTCTCCCCGGCACACTTATCAGCATATACTGTACATCTCAAATTCACAGTGTCTCCCAAACGGTGTGCTTCCCATGCTGGCTGATAGACAACAGTTTGAATGCTGGACAGTGATGTTTTGACATTAAGGAGCACTCCTTGTCCAAATTCAATGGTGTTGAATTCTAAAATCCCACAGTAATACGTTGCTGTATCCGACAGGCTAACGTGTGAGATTGTGAGATTGTTGATACCTGTTTTACTTTCTGCTGTGACCTGAAACCTGCCTTTATACGGGGCGTTGATGGTTGCTTCTGTGTTGTGCCTCATCCGAGTTGATATGATGAGGGGTTTGCCTCCCAAGGTTTGCTGGTACCAAGAGAAGAAAGTTATAGCATCACCATGACAAACGCATTTCAAGGTCACCGTCTGCCCAACTTCAGCTGTTATGACCCCGCTGTCCTGAATTATACCTGACGCGTCATCAACTGCCGGCACCTGGCCTGCATAGAAATGCACAAAATTTTCTTATCTATAGTTAAAACCTCACTCAAAATGGTATGCATGCACATAGAAACAGTGAAAAGCGCTCTAGAATACTCACAGATTTCACTGAGAAGCACTAGAAAAATGCAAAGTAGCATCATCCCTGAAGCTCTGCAGCCTGTACCATATGTGTCGACGGATGCACCCAGCTCTTATAGAAGACGAAGGCTGTGGTGATTGGCTAAGCTCACTGGTTTAGAGTCAGACTAGCAACTTGTTCTTTTGCAAGAGTCTGATCAGGTGACCAGATGTGCTATTGGGATCTGTTTGGTTGCATCATTGCTGTGGTGCTCTGGAGGACAGAAAGTGTGATATGTTTGAATTACCAGAAAAGGAAATTCTCTCAAGTCCATTTTGAGGTGTAGCGGCTGTTGCATGTCAGCGTTTGTTCTCCACAGTGCGCACAGTGCTTTGATGGAAAAACATGCTGTATTCTTCAGCCATGTCTGTCATTCTGCTTTTTGATTTTTTTTCAGGGATGTGTCTGTTTAAAAGTAGGTTGAAAGGGAGTGTGTGGGAGGGATGCAGAAAAAAACAGCAATCAGATCACATGATGTAACCCATCAGAAGCGCTTTAAAGATAATGTTGATAACTTACCATCATGGCACGTGATTTGTCTTTCAATGAGATTTTGTCCCTCAGGTCAGACATGACATTTGTTCCGGTACTACTGCTTAATGGGACAACACAGCATGTACATACCATCAAGTCTTAGAGGAAACCACATATAAAGACTGACATTTTGCACAGAGCCATTGTTCCTCTTTTGGTGTTTATTCTAGTGAATTATATATAATTCAATGTGGCATTACTGCTTTCTACTACTCTCTCTACTACTGTTCCTTTTTTCTTTGCTCATGGCTACCCCTCAATGGCAAGTCAAGTGTTGAAAAAGTGCTGTATAAAGAGGAAGAGGGCTGGGAGTTAGAATCTCAAATTTCACCTTTTGAGATGGACTGGCTTCCTGTCCAATTGTATTACACTTGTGTATATGTACCACACCCTGTGTTGTTTTGTGTCTCATTAGATTGTGCCTCTCATGGGAGGATACCTCAACATACATCAACCTTTAAACTGAAATTTGAAATCTCCTCACTTTTTGTGCAATAAAATATAAAAACTAAAAATGCTACTCCAGCTATTGTGCTTTTTTTTTTTTTCATTGTGAATGGTCAACACTGTCACACTCTTGTGTATGTAAGGGTGCAGGGGAGCAAGAGTTGAACGCAAATGCAGGCTACACAAGCATGCAGGATGAAGGACAAAAAGTGTGGTTTAATAACTGAAGCTGAATCCAGACTAATAACACAGGCAAGGAACAACTTCAGCAGCAGGTAGGGCAAAATATGAAATGAATAAAGAAGAAATACTGATTGACAAACATTGCCAAACTAACAAATCAATAAGGTACAGGCAGGAAACAAATGCAGGACAAGGGAACAAACACAGAAATAAAGGAGCAGGGCTAGCTGCGTTAGCGGCATTTTTTTTACGGGTCCAGATGTGGTTTTGAGTAAATGACAACTGTTGAATTCATAGCAGCAGCTTGTAGGGCTTACCTAACAAAAACAAAACTAACATGAGTTTCTTCTGTGGTCAATGAACAGCTATTATTGCTACTGTAACAAATATTTTGCTAGTCACACAAACATTTCCTAAAGCATACAATTTTTAGACTGATAGATGTATTTTTGCTGCCCAGACAGCTGTTGGTTTCACTTCATTTCAGCATGTTGAAGTCAACTTGCAATTCTCAGAAAGTCTCATTTAATGTAATCCACCACAAAGCTCCACTTTACTTCTGTCAGAGTCTGACCATTTTTGTATGACAATGGTCGACTGCATGGTGCTGTCGACTCATACAGTAGACCTTTACCGAGCAGAGGCTGCTGCTTGTGACTCATCTATGTCTTTTGATGCTTGTGGTCTGCACGCACATGCGCTAAAAAAGCTGCGGTAAAAGCTCGATGGTTGTTGACTCAGTAGAGATGAGGCATGAGTGACCGACGCTCCTCTCGCTTGAGCCCATACTTCCTGAGTTAAGGTGACAGTAGGATGACCTACTGTGAAGCTAAAATGGAAGAAAGATCCTCCTATTCTTCAGTCCAGCTGTCTGATAAACAATGAAAAGACAAAGCGCTGCTGTATGTCAAAAGCCTTTATTTAGATAACTCATGCATTGAGTACGGCAAGCAACAACACTGTCATGCTCATGTGAGGGTGGAGGACCCTTTTTGCTTGGCTCATCTGCTGGTGTAATTTGACTTACTAAAGAAGGTGCCCTTTTATCAGTCTGTTCAAATACCCCTGAGCTTTTCTAGAGACATGAAATTGCACACATTTTAGGATGCAGTTTGTGAAACTAAATATGCCGTTTTAGATGTCATGCTGTCTCCAGGCTCTTACAGTCAGCGGAGGTGGTTGTGGTTTACAACACGAGAAGATATCTTTTTAATCTAATCTCGCTCCCACAAATTTTTGCTCTTCCTACACAGATGAGGAGCTATCTTGATAACGGTTTGGTGACGAAATGTGGACACAGTATCAGCAGTAGGGGTGATCTGCATGAGGCTGTCCGTGACGTTCTTTGTTTGACCACAAACAAGCTGTTGAAAATAGGTCAGTAAAGCTGTGACCTGACAACCAGAACAACACCTTGGGCTGAAGACGCATATTGCTGCAATGCTACTTTTTTCCACTGTGCTTTCGGCATGATAATTTAAACCAGGTCAGTTAGTTTGACTATGCTTCATTTGATCAGGAACAAAGCTTTTGTTGATGCTTGCATTTTATATTGAACTATATACATGTATCACAAACAGGAGCATGAAGAAAACCTTTAGCTAGAATTAAAAAACATGTGGTTACAGAGAAGAGAAAGTAAAGCCAGCCTCCAGTAACCTTGCCATAATGCTCCTCCTCCTCCTCCTCCTCCCACTGTGACCCTCAGCTCTATCAGTGATGTGAACGCCTTTTTACCACTGCTTTTGCTCATGTGACGTTGACAGTGTGACTGCGTATTGGTTTTTAAGGTGTTAACAGACACATAAGTGTAAAATACATGCAGGGGAGTGAGAAGTGAAAGAGCAGAGGCGTCAATGTGAAGCAACTGGAACAAACAAACAGCATGTCAAATAAAACCACACTGACATCCTGTCAGAGGAGATGGTGGCGAGCTTGACCAGAGCGGGAAGTCAGAAGCGAGATGTTGTTTCTTTGTTTTTTGTTTTGTTGCTTTTTTTTCATCGGTTGGCTGCAGGACTTGAAAAAAACATGACTGTCTTTATGAGTGTTTGAGAGAACAAAACAAGCAACCTTGGAGGGCTCCTTCCACAAAGACACTACAAAGAATAGCTGTGGATGTGGAGAGAGGTCCATAGAAATGTACAAGGTCCAGAATTTTGTACTTGGGTGGGCTATAGCAGGAAAAAAACTCATCTGTGACAGTCATATTTTGCCAGATTTGATCATAATACATAGTCATGATGAGGAATTTGGCTGCTGAGATTCCATATTTTTGTGTATTTTGACCAAACTCATCTGCTGAAAGACCTAAAAGTGAGCACTGATTGTTGTGCAAAGACATGAAATGTTGATGTCATGGCACTGACAGGGCTCTGAAAAAAAAAAAAAGCGAGATTTTAATATCAGCCGACCACAACAACTCTGTGGTGTGTTCACTTTGAATAACTTATCTTTCCAATCTTAGCTTATCTGGTGGTCAACTGCTGTGGTTTCCGGTCAACAGAAATACATTATGTACATTAGGCAGCCCTGATGTGATCTACTGTAGGTGTTCTGCTGCTCCCTACTGGCCAAGAGCTTAACTGCACACAAACTGAACAGAGCTCAGGCCTGATAATGACTTTAAAGGTTTAATTATCATGAAGAGAAATGCCTTTGTTGATGATTGTGTGATGTTTTCTGTGAGACTGCAGAACAAAAAGCTATGACTTGTTAAGGATTTTCTCACCTGTTCAGATTATACAATCTTAACAAATTACTGTCTTTTACAAACTGAACTAAATTGCACTATGTACAGTCAATTGCTGTACACAATCTGTTCACAAACCATACTGTACATCCTTTATTTATTGTTGATACACATTCCACACCGTTTATACTGCTCATATTTTCCATATCATACTGTATATCTTATCTTAGATTGCCATATTTTTCCTAGATCTTTTTAACTTGTATATATTTCTTTAATTTTCTATCTTATGTTATATTTCAAATCTTATATTTCATGTTTATTGCTGTTTGCACCAGGGATTTGAGGGAAACAACTGTACATATAGCAGCATTGACAATAAAGTTGACTTGACTTGACTTGAATGAAAATAAGTTAATGCTTTTGAGGAATATATTTCTTTCTATTGGTGATTGTTTGCTTCATGATGCTCACCAGTTGAGGGTCAGTATAAGTGAGAAAAATGTGGAAACCATTGCCTCTAAGAAGAAAATATAATGATACATATTTTTCACTAAATCGAGAAATAATATTGCTTGTTTCAAATTTTATTTTTGCTATTTCTGCTATATAAGAATACAGTAGGCCTACTTTTAACCTTGCATTTAAGCAAACACAGAATTTAAAATGACCAAATGTATTAAAAAACACAAAAGTTGATCTTTAATTACTGCAACCCCAACTGATTGAATGAAGCTGTTGAGGTCAGTCATCAAATATATTGTCTTTGCACTGTTTGATTTATGTTCTACACAATGTACCAACTTTTTTTGGAATGGGGGTGTATGGTAATAATTGACATTACAGGAGTTAGACAGAGAGCAGTGGCAGCTGGAGGTGTAGAGAGTTCATTTTGATTAAACATCAAAATCACTTCAGGTCTGACAGCCTGACCCCTGAGTAAATCGTCTCCTCCTCTGTGCTCCTCTGTCTCCTGCTCTTGCTTTCCCTCTTTTTGAAGTCCAGAGCTACGTACTGTAAAGCATCAAATCCCTCATTCTGCAGGAAATAAGAAAGCTGAATTACTATTCCCAGATGCTAAACTAATTTAGATATGGGATGTTTCTATATAGATATAAGTCCTGTTTTTTGATCTTACCTGACTTTCAGCAGCGTATTCTGGGACACTCAACTTGGGTTGCAGCCCTATAATAAAAAAATCAGACTTTATAGTCATTGCCTTCAAATCTTCTGTCTTTCTCATTAAAGGGTCACTTCACCCAAATTATTGCAATACTTTTGGAGAAAGTAGTATATTATGTAGTATAGTAGTATATATTAATATTCTGTTAACAGGTCTGTGGATTATCCAGAGCAACCCTGACATTGTTTCTGAAAAATAAATAAATAAATAAATAAAATGGATTTTTAATACTTAAATTCCATTCACATTCATTGTCCTGAAGCTTCAGAGACAGACACCTGGGGGAATAAAAACTGCAAACCTACGTCTAACAACTAGATGCGACTTAAGTAAAACGTGTTTTTTGAATTTGGGTGAATTATCCTTTCCTCAAAACAACAGAACAGACAGGTAAATAAAATTGGTAAATTGGTAAATATTACTTCAGTGTACCTGCAGAATGAAGATGTTTTGCCCTGGACATTTTGCAGAGGATACTGATTAGGATGACATTCAAGATAAGAGACACGGGCAGAGCTGCAACTACGCAAAGCATCAGAACGAGGGAGGTGTCATCATGTTCCCCTGTGAAAACAATAAATGAAAACTAAGTAAATAAATATATATATTAAAGGTTTAGCTTGATTTAATCACATGTTTCTCACCTCCAACATGCAGCCTCGTTCCTTTCCCAAACAGTATCTCTCCACATGAAGCTACAGCACAGTAGTACATCCCAGCGTCAGACAGGCTCACGTTCCTCTTGGATAAACCGTACACGCAGCTCTGCACAGGGAACTCGGAGCTCTTCACACACTGATTGCTGCTATTTTTTTGGATGTACATGATTCCCAAGTGGGAGTTTCTCAACTCCTTTTTGAACCAGTAAACGCTGTGTTCTCCATCACTGGTTCCATTGTGCACGGTGCAGTTCAGGGTTACAGAGCCTCCTGGCTTCACAGACTCGAATGCTGGCTGCAGGAGGAAAGACTTACGACTAGACTCTTAAAAACAGAGATTTTAGAAAGTGAAAATCAAAAGTAAAACAAATTGAAAGTCATGAAAGTAGTTTTTTTAATTGAAAACTGTCCAAAATACCCACCTTTTACAACTAAAAACGTTCCATTATCAAAGTCAGTGACTGTAATGCTGATCTGTCCACAGTAGTACATCGCTGAATCTGAGTTGTGGACATCAGAAATGTTCAGGTGGTAGAACCCCCATCCAGGATTAACTGAAAATCGCCTGTCGCCTTTAAACTGGTTGTGGAACTTGTTTGTGTCAGGTGAATGTCTATAGAAAGAGGATATTATTTGAGGTTGCTCCCCTGCAACCTGCTTGTACCAACACAGATATTTGGCACTGTCACTGGCGTAGAAACACGGTAAAGTCACATTGTCTCCAGTGTTAGCATAGAGCAGAGCACCATCTGAAACACAGATAGAGAAGAATGAATGACCACCTCATGCAATTTTCAAAAGTTTCAAAAATCTCCTCTCAGGTGCCCCAGTAAGACTTTCGATACCCATTACTCATTTTTAGCATCAAAATATTGTACGCAGTGACTTACAGGCTCTAAAGAGAGAGACCAAGAGTACATACAACTTGAACATCCTTCACTCTCCACTGATCTTCCAGTGTGAAGGCTGTTTTAGTAAAGAGGTCAAACAAGAAGGCTACACCTGCAGCGGAAAAATGTCTGTGCTTAACCCAGTTGGTGCAGATTTGTGGGTGTCAGTACTCTCATAAAAGGAAGTGAGATGCTCTTGTTTGATTTCACTGAGATGCCTGAATTCTATATTTCTCTGATTTTACATTGAAGTAGAAACATTTCCTGCAGTCCAGATAACAAATTTCTGAGGTTCTTGATTCAAAAAACAATCAATTTTCCAACTGCTTTACTTACTTTTTAGAACATCCCCAGCTGTTGGCAGAACTTTGTTACAGATTTATGGTTTACATATGTTTTCCGACATAGAAGGTGCACCAGGTTTGCATGTATTAAGACACTGCATCGTTTTGTGCATGCAAACGATGCTTCACGTGACTTTTGTGCTTTATTTGAATGTTACGCTAATTGGTCTGAGGAGGGCATTAACAACACTGTGACATATTTACAGGATGAGTATGTACTATTGCCTTGTGCTAAGCATTCACTCCCTCTGAGGGATTTTTTTTTTTTTTTTTTTTCCCTTTTCTTTGGCAACACAGGGAGGGCAAGTTCATTTGTATAGCACTTTTCAACAACAAGGTAATTCTGTACATACAACTGAAAAGAGCATAAAGAAAACACATGGAGGAAACACAATGAAATAAATAAAAAATAAATAGAAGCATACAAATAGAATTGCAGAGGATATAAAATAAGCCGAAATCATATAAAACAGATTAAACAGGATAATTAAAGTTACAGTGCAGTTACAGTGCAGTATAACAAAGTTTTCTTGGATTTTATTCCGGATATGTTGTACGTTTAAACTTCTTTGTGTTACGTTTTGACTCTGGGGACAGTAAGCAGAGCTGTCTGAGACCAGATGAGAGGTCTGGGTGATTCATAAAGCAGCAGCAGAACAGAAACATGTTTTGACAGGGCAAAAATCTGAGAACTGGACTGATGTGGTTACCCTCCTGCCCTTATAGTGAGGGGTCGAGCAGCAGTAATGTGAGTCAGCTGTGTGATGGACTTTTTACTCAGACCTGAAACGAGAATGGCGCCATTGGGATCTCCCCATGTCTTTTGTGTTCGCTCAGATGTGGACTTAGGAGTAAGATAAGATAAGATAAGATAAATCTATATTGATCCCACCCCAGAGAAATTTAGTTGTTACAGAATAGCAAGAATAAAAAGGAGATGTAGAAACAGAAAAAAAGTAGAAAAAAATTATATTGCCTTAAAAAGGATGACTCAGTTTGCACATGAGTAAGATATGGATAATAAAATGCAGTGTTTTGTACTATTGCACAGTAAAAAAAAAAAGAAAAAGTATAGCACTGTAAAAAAGAAGAGAAGAAGTCGCCCCTAGTCACCATACATATTTGGGAAATTTGGAAACTGTAGCCTGGTTTCAACACAGTATATTCACTCACTAATCACTGCATTTTATCACATTATATTCTCTGACAGTTACGTTTTTTTCATAATATATAGCATTAAAAATGATCTTACACAGCAGACTGCTGAACTTTTTCAGATGTTTCCTGACTTGGATTGATGACTCGGTATCAAATTCATGGTATTTCATACTTGCTAAAAACTGATTTTGGTGACTGGTATTTTATGAGCACAGAAGAGAGAGAAAGATGTGTCATTAAAATGCACATAGATAACAGTTTTGATGGATTCTCACAAAGGGGAACAGCCAAATGTTTTATAATACTAAATATGTCAACAACCCACTAGACCAGCAGGTGTCAGTGTAAACCTCAAACACAACGCATCAAACCTGTTGGTTGTATTTGCACATTCCCACAGTGAGTTAAAAAAGGCAGACATGAACCCACATCTCTCAGAATTTATACAAACAAGGGTTCATTTGGTGCTGATAAGAGTTTGTCATCTTGTGTTTCACCATATGACAGCCTCACTTGTTCCTTTGTTTGATAACTTCTGCTTTGCTTGCTGTTTCATTCCTTGGGGTCTTTAGTATTGGTTTTGCACAACATTCAGTTTTCTTTTCTTCCACTCTAACAGCAGAAACCAGGGAGCAAGATGACAGAAAGCTAGATGGCAGGGAGCTGGAGGACAAGACACAGACAACGGGGAGCTTTGATGACCTTCAGAGCCTCACTTTCTACCCAGGAGCCTTTTTGAAAGCCAGCGGGGTCCTGAGAAAAGAGACTCCTGGGACTCGTCATTAGAGGTGGTCTAAGGCAGAAAGCTAGCAAGTTCAGGAATGGAACATGGCTGGAGCCAAGGAGCCTGCTGGCTAGTCGACTCAGGGACTGGAGCTGGCAGGAGGCTAGTGGGCCAGAGATAATCTGGCTAGCTGCTAGCAGTCTGGAGGATGGGCTCACGACAGGAGGGATGTGTGCATTTTGAGTCTAATCAACCTGAATGTTTGTTGGTAGGTAGCTTGCAGAAGGCTGGCATACTGAATGTAAGGTGACAGCTATTTGTTGGAGAAAGATCATTTTAATGGAGTGAACTCAAACTAGTAGAGATATGGGCAAAGATTTCTGAAGTTGATTATTTCAGTGTAACTAGGTGATCCGGGGAGTAAAGTTTGTACCTCACAACGACAAGTGTTTTACAACACTTTTGATTCCTAGATTGTGAATTTATCCATCTTTATCTTACAGGGTAATTGTTCAAGCCAACACATTTCTAGAGCTCACATAGGGCTGCCATGACATACATAAATTGAAACATCAACAGTGTATTATCTTATCTTATCTTCAACATATGTTGCATGACTCCACCAGCCTGTTGTTTTCCTGTTATTGCCTGTGAATTCAGGTCAGTACGTTCTTTTCATATTGGCATCCTGTGATGGTCATACTGCTGTCACTGAAGTCAGTATAGAAGTGGTTTGTCAAAGATCATCAAACACATTTCTGATGCAACAAAGCAACAACCTAATAGTAATTTTGATCATTCTGTAGTGCAGTACATACTAGACAAATCTAAATTCAGATCATAATACCCATTAAATTGCAACTCTCCTTTCCTCACTCAGAGTTTGTCTTCAGAAACCAATCAACCAAACAGCCTTTATTTATATGAAAGGCCTGGCTCTCAGGTCAGGTCTTGTCTAATTAGGTTGGTTTGACACTTAGCCGTACTTCATCTTCTAAGAAGAGTTTAAGTTCCTTTTGAGGTTTGTGACTTCCTATTACAGTACTTGTACGCCCATAAGGCAGCATACAAAAACCCAACATGACAAAGACCTCATGAGACCTGCCAGAGACAGAGGAACGGGTAAGTGATTTCAAGGAGGCCTGCCTGTTTGTTAAAGATGTTACACAGAAGAGGACAGGCCATTCTTTTCACAAGTTTCACTTTATGTCAGTCAGTATCTTGCAATTAGACAGATAAGTCTGCTTGTTATTTTTGTTAGTCAGCTTTTAATTATTGTAAGTATTGGAAATGGGTGAAAAGCTGTCAATGGAGTTTTTGTTTGCAAAAAGAAAATTTCAAATTGCCGGAATTGTTAAAATTAGATTTGCTGTCTGTTTTGTTGCTTCTGCAGAACTTGCATCAGCAGCAGAGTCGTACCCACAAATGCCCAGGCGATGGGTCAAGCTAATCATTTTTTCACTTAGGGCTGACAACAAGAGACGTGCATTCAGCAAAAAACAAAAAGGGTTTTAATGGGGTTTAAAAAAATAATTTTGCAATTATGTGAGCCTTCCAGATTAGTACTGTATTTATGCAAAATTTGCCAACATGCAGATGCAATAACATTTTGTTACATGATCAGATTAGACAGATTAGGCATGACAACAGTTACGCAACTGACCTTGAACAGAGTCTGGGTAATTGTAGGGAGGATGTGGGAAATGTGACAGATAAGGATATAATGAAATAAAACGGCACCATATAGGCTGCTAACAGAGTAATGCATTCCTCTTTCAGCAGTAGAGCTGCTTTGAAACAGACAAAAATACTGTTCTTCAACTTCAAATTTTAAAGGTAGTACAAAAGATAATAAGGACACAAAATGTTTTGCATGCAGAACCCTCAGTCAGCTGCAAAACAACACACCCATGTTCCCATCACCTCTGATGTATTTCTTGTTCTGCTTTAGATGTAAACAACGGTGTCTGCTGAGCTGCAGAAAATGTATTTTAGCCTAAAAGCAGCTTTTATGCAGTTAGGTGAGCCAATAATTTCTTGGACAAATTTAACTCTGATTAAAATTATTTAAATTGAGAGTTTTTATGTTTATTTTATGTGTACATACACACATGTATATATACACATACAGCATACACACATTCATATATACAGTATGTATATATAGTGAATTGCCTGTGTTGTTTTAGACACTCTAATCTCTGTTGCAGATCCCAGCAGTGTGAAGCAAGGGCTAAGTTAAGGACATCATCTCAGTAAAGCATCAAGACATTTTTCCTCCAAGACGATGTCTTGTCTTGTGAGCCAGAGGGCAAATATCAGCAGTGCCCCATCAAACCAAACAGCCAAGATTAGTTCTTTGAGTGTTTTCACTATTTCCCTACATGGCTTGTTCTCCTCCATTGGTATCATAGAAAACCTCCTCATTCTTGGAGTAGTGGGCTTCCACATTCGACGCTCTGTCATCAGCATCTGGATTTTGAACCTTGCAGCCTCTGACCTACTGGCCACTGCTTCCCTGCCCTTCTTCACTCTCTACATGGCCCGCGGTCACACCTGGACATTGGGCGCAACCTTCTGCCGCATCCATTCCTCCATTTTCTTCCTCAACATGTTTGTCAGTGGCTTCCTGTTGGCGGCCATTTCCCTCGACCGCTGCCTGGTGGTAGTGAGACCAGTGTGGGCCCAGAACTACAGGAATGTCCAACTAGTGGGGAAGGTATGTGGGATTATTTGGGCCTTGGCTGTGGTCTGCACTATCCCTTTCTACATATTCCGTGACATCATTCCCCAAGCTAACGGCAAGATCCAGTGTTATTACAGTTATGTTCAATTCCTCCCTAGTCAGCCATATGACCTACAAGCTTTATGTAAGCAGCGCAAGGAGGCCTTGGCTTTCATGAAGCTCTTTTTAGCCTTCCTGATCCCTCTACTGATCATCATCCTCAGCTATTCTGCTGTGAATGCCAGTTTGGCACGCAGAGGCTGTCGACGTCCCTTCCGCTTTGTTAGGCTTGTTGTGGCCGTGGTTGTGAGCTTTGTACTCTGCTGGGCTCCGTACCACTTGTTCATCATGGTGGAGGTGATGGCCCCCAGTACACATTCTGCACAGAAATTTGTGGCCAGGGCCCTGCCAATTGCAGCAACCATCGGTTTCTTTAACAGTGTCCTTAACCCCATTCTGTATGTGTTCAGCTGCCCTGACCTGTGCAATAAGATAAGACATTCTCTGGGTGCAGTGATGGAGAGTGTTCTGGCTGAAGATCTGGCAGAGCTAGCACGACGCCGCAGCACTGTTCGCAGCTCCATCAGCACCACTGAGATTGTGTTGAAACCGAGGAGTTCTCTTCCAACCTTGTGTTTGAAAGTAGAGGAGGAAGAGCAAGACGAAAGTAATGCTAAGCTTGCTCAAAACTGAATGGAAACATACAGCAACTTCCCTAATAGTGGCCAGGCTTTTATATGACTGCATCTGCACAGACTTTATTTGAAATAGGCCTATATAGGAGCCAGGAATTTTTTTGTAATGCTGTAGTTTGGAGTTTTCTAACAATGTCGTATCATGTTTCTTAAATACTCCTGTTTGAATTTGCTGTTGATGATCTTTGCTGTTTGTGATGTAATATAAAACTCAATCCATGTTCATCTGTTGTTTTTATAAATTGAGGATAATATACCTTTCAGAGCATCACTCTAATCAGTACAACAGCCACTTCATACTCATCAATCTGCTGCTGAGAAATAAAGTTTTCATTCACTTCCTGTTACTTCCTGAATCCTGGGTTGATATTAAGCTTCTGTCAATGCAACACAACAATTCAAATACTAATGTTGCAAATTATAACCTATCCAGAAGGTCTGACACTGTTCACCACTTGAGTGTGCTGGTCAAGGCTATTGAGAGTGGCTAACGGATGACAGAGGCAGATTTCCATTTGGCTGATAATACTGGCCATTTATTCCCATGTTTTAGCAACAGAAAAAGTAAATGAATGATGGAGAAATTTCATAAACAAATGAAAAATGAATTAAATCACATTCTTTGTCATCATATCATTGTTATGTTAAACATAATTACCTATAATTTTAACAAACATTCCAAATAAGTCTAAATTTAAATATAATAAAATCTGCTACCGGCCATAAACAAACAGAAGCACAGGACTAATTATACAAAATGATGTCATCAAACTATACAAACAGTAAAAAGATGTAACATTCTGCATGATTTTCTATTTTGACTTGGATGCTTGATTAATGTGTATATTCAGTTGTTTGACCCATACATCATTGCTTCTTCTGCTCCTTTGTGAAAGGAGTTTAGAATAGAGATGTCTCTCACTGGATGTTGTCATTATGAGCTGACAAAAGTATATATCTGGGGTTACAT
Organism: Chaetodon trifasciatus; assembly: GCA_037975065.1. Taxonomy (NCBI): domain Eukaryota; kingdom Metazoa; phylum Chordata; class Actinopteri; order Chaetodontiformes; family Chaetodontidae; genus Chaetodon; species Chaetodon trifasciatus. The sequence continues at coordinate 12,032,193 of JBBMOE010000017.1, read as the reverse complement.
TATGTTTTTGCTGTTTTTATAAATCTCTCCATTGTACTCACAGTAGAGAATAGATGTCTTTAATGTTCAAGTTTAATGGATTCTAGTTATACTTTAATTGGAGACAACTGGATGTTTAATGTTCTACTTCATTGTCTATGTAATGACTTTACTTTTTAATACTTTGACATTCCTCAACATTAATAAACAAAAAGAAATGCACTCTAGTGTTGCAGTGTGATATTTCAAGCGTAACACAGTCATTCTTAGGTTTCTGTAGTGATTCACACCAGTTCTATTTTTAAAATGACTGACAGCACGTATTTGCACTTTGAGACGTTTCTGTAAACACAAATGTTTCTATTTCCAGCTTACTCTGAAACAGTATTTAGATCATCATGAGAAACTAAAAACTTAGTGGAATCCCTGTAGCTCAGAGGGTTGAAACACTGAGGCAAATTAATCTAGTCGCTGAGAGTTGAAGCTCATACACATAAACTATACATGTGCATTTCCACTGGGTGGCACAACTGTTTTACTAAATATCAGGTCTGTGGTCAAATCCAAGTTAAAATTCAACTTATATTATCTTCTATCAGAGCTGTAGAAGATTATTATGTCCAATTTCATGCTCCCTCTGGTTGTCTGGGTGAGCTCTGATACAAAGTGTTATTTTTTTGCGGTTGTTTTTCCCCCTTCCCAAACAGGGTAAGGATTTTTGCAGCTCTAGCCGGGCATCAGGGCACAGGAAGATGTAGAAAAGGGGATCCAGTAGGGTGTTTAGGCTGGTCAGACCATAGCAGAGGCGATAGATGAGGAAAATGGAACGCTCCAGTCCACAAGGCTCATCAGTCAGCAGCAAGGACACAAATCTGTATCCTCCCACGAGGTGATAGGGTCCAAATACAGCAATGAAGTTGACGGTGATCACAACTAGGATGCCAACAATTTTGTGCCGCTCATGGTCAGAGAGGGAAGGAGATCGTCGTAGTGTCACCCCAATGTGGGCTGAGGTGTAGCTAAGGGAGGAAGCAGAGTTGAAGCTGAGAACTCAGTTTGTCAACTATCAGAATACACAAAATGGTATAATGTCCTCTATATAATGTATAATGACAGGGAAGTCTGAGGTTTTCTTTGTTAAATTGCACCACTCAAATATGTTTTCAGTTTTAACCCTCATTTTAACAATTGTCTCTAAAAGTTTTATTGAATTGCTTCATCTTGAGGTTGCAAAGTAGTCTGCTTCCCTTTTGCTAAGATGTTCTTGTGCATCAGGAAAGGCTGACCCCTTTACATGAACAGGTCTGGAGACACAATATTACATTTAGGATAAAAGAGGAGTATCTTCACTGGGATCTTGGGGGTAACTCACCCTAGTATGGCACATGGCAGCAGAAAGCCAAGGGCCACGGTGATGATCTTGAAGTGGGCGTATCCAGGGCTGACGGGGTACTGCTCCAGACACAGCAGTCTATCAGAATCAAACACTGACGGCAGCAGCCCACTCAGGCAGAACAGGAAGGTAAGTGTCCAAACAGCAACACCGGACACTGCTGCCACCCTGACAGTCCGCACACTGCGGCTGCTCAGTGGGTACACGATTGCCAGACAGCGGTCCAGTGCTATCAGGCACAGGAACATGACGCTAGCGTAGACGTTTACATAAAAGACGTAACCCACCAGCTCGCAGGTTAGCTGGCCATAAGGCCAGCTGTGCGCACCTTGAAGATAAAGGATCCACAGTGGCAGGGTGAGCAGCTGGAGAAGGTCTGACAGGAGCAGGTTGAGGATATAGACCAGCTGGCAGCCTCCCCCACCAGAGCGGCCCAGGTGGTACAGTCCCCAGAGAGACAGCAGGTTGCTGGGGAGACCCAAAGAGAAGATGACTCCATAGATGCAGGTCAGGCCAAATGTGTCCGTATCCAAAGGGAGGTTGCAGCTGTCATTGGACATGTCTCTGTTGGTCAAACATCCGACATGGGAAACTGGAGGTGACCTTGCTCAGGATTATGAGTTGGTACAAAAATACCCATTCATTCAGTAAAGTCTTAGTCGTTACCAGTTTGATGTCTCCACTTGTTATTTGTCCATTGTATAATATTCATAACTGTATTTTCCCATGGAAAAGGTCAGCCTCTGATTTAGTGCTGTCGGTCAACCAGTCTTTAGAGCATCCAGGATCCATCAGGGGAAACACCTGCAAAGCAGATAAGAACATTCTTAGATGATTTGGCATTAGTAGATACATGAGCAGTTAAAAGTTAGAGTATTCACTCACCTCTCAAGGCGGTGAGACTTACTTTGTTCCACAAAAGTGTAACTGCCCACTCTGCAGCTGGGTGACCTGCACTCAAGAAATGTTGGGAACACGGTGTCTCGACCAAGCCTTGTCTATTCTGTGATCGTTTCCTCCACAGGAAACCCACTTCTTCAGCTTTAAAGGCAACATCCTGAGGCAGGAGAACGCCTTTCTACCCCAGAACAAAAACATACACTCTCTCTTTCTCTCTGTCTCTCTTACACCAGTAGCAGACAGGATGATTAAGGTGAACAGGGGCTGTGAAAGAAGGAACTGATGTCAGGTGTCCACTAATGCCCTTTTGATTGTTGGTTGCTGGCTACATGCCATTAAACACATTAACTTTTCTACTTTCTTGAAACATTCTTTTCAGCACATTTCAGTTAGGATAAGGGTTGGAGTTACAAATGTAATTATTTCTGATATGTTTGTTTCCAAAAAAAGTCAATGCAATATCTCCTGTCAAAAACAAGAATGTGTGTAAATACAAAGCATAAAAAGACCCTAAGCCACAAAATATTTGTGTTGCAGTAAAAGTTAATGTAGAGCTTAAATAAAGTGCAGTCTCATGAAAAATATTTTCCCCAAACTGAAAATGACTTATTTCATTAATACAGCTTGTAAACAGTGAATGTGTGTAATCTACCCAGGGTGAACTTTGCTCAGGCACCACTGGGAGAAAAAAAAAAATCTTACACAATTGAAATTGTTTTTGGGAAGAATGGGTATGTTGAGACAATGGGTGTTAGGCAGTATTTTTACCACAGGGTTTCAAAGGGAGGAGGGTCGAATCACTCACTTTGTTTCATTAAAATGTCACCAATCTCTGATTTATTGAATAATCCAAGATTGTATCTAATAAACTGGCCAGTCTCCTGAGACATTACTGCCACCCTATACTTTCCATAGCTTTGCATTAAGATATCAATGCCCTTGTGTGGACCACATTGGGCATGAAAAGACAGATATAAGCTACACACTGCATAGGCAGAGAATCAGCTCCAAGGGAAAATGACCTTGGAGCTGAGAGGCAGCATGATAAATTGTTCCTGCAGCAGGCTGTTTTCTGCTTGAATTTCATCTTGTCGTGGAAAAGGGAGTCGTACATTCATGGGCTTTGCCAGCATTGATCACTGGCAATCTATTGGGCTATTAGAATTGCAAGGAACACTGGGTCCAACCAGGTCAAAGCTTTGAATCTGGAGCCACACTATGGTGTTCTGCAAATTGAAAATCATACAGGAAGCTTAAATGTGAGAACTGGCAACCTCATTTCGACATCCTTCTGCCACTCAGAAAGTCACCATACTGATGACAGACATTGTGGTTGTAGTGTTTGTTGCATGGGAACTGAAGAAAAAGCTGACTGATTCACCTGTCAGAGCACCAGAAGGGGGAAAGAAATGGGAAATTTAGTTAACACACTCTAATATGCTGAAGTGTGACAGTAAAACTGATCATATTAACTTGTCTGAAGCAAAAAGTAGTAAAGAAGGACTATAAGACAACAATGTTCTTTCTTCCAATATTGTTCAGGCCTTTGTAAAGCTGTTTGAGACAAAGATATGAAGTTGTAAAACAATTACTGAAGCTCACACTTCTACTCAACCAATGACACATCATCACAATAACACTACATCTGGGGCCCTCTATGGGTGGCTTTGTTGAATAGGATGTGAACTAGGGTATGTGCTTGTTCTTGCTCTTATTTTTCCCCTTTTCATGTTTTTTTTTTCTTCAATTAATACAAGTGAGATAAAATTCCATGCTACACTCTTGTCACCAACATGCTTTTTCTCCTCAGTGTCTGAGCTCTCTGCTTGACCTGGTCTAAGGTTCTTTTCCAAATTTAGCGGCTACAAAAACAATTGTGTCCTCACATTTGTTTCTGCTTTGCAACTCAGAAGGGATCTCATGATAAGACTCCACATGTGTTTGCATTTACAGTCCGTTTAAAGGAACAGCATAGGGTCTGGCATTTCCCATCATGGATGCTTATAGACATTTCTCCAATCATGTCAAAATTACTGTATATCATCATTATGGCCATATTTTGTTTATGATGTCTTGCTAAGTTAGCACACTCTTCTGTATGTAAGACAAAGTGTTGGTAATAATGCAGCATTACATTTCTTAACATTGTTTAAATGAACCAGTGTTTGTCTTTCCTTGAGGATTCAGTTTGTCTCCACAGTCTGTGTGAGCTCTCAGTATGTTTCTCTTAATGCAAAGCATTTGTGTCACACAGGAAGTGGGCAAAACTAATGATAATGATCTGTCTCTGTTTTTGTTCATCAGAAATGGGCACTCAGAATGATATGATGGAATACTTGTGGTGCTACTGTCAGGAAAATACTAAACTTGTTTTATTTCAATTTGACAAAAAGTATTGTTTGGGCCACAGGCGTTTGAGGCCTCCATTGGGAGGTCTGATGTTTGATTTAATATATACAAACTTTATTTTGATTGTTTTTTGTGCACTCTGGCACCTGATTTACATTCAAATTACAGGTCTTAAACATTGAAAAACTGAAATGTGTACCTCAAAATCTGTTGTTTACTTTCCAGATGAATTGTGATTAAAAATACAGTTGTTCGTAATTAGTATTGAGTAGACATAGAATGCCTCACAATTGCTATCATTGACCAAAAACAGTTATACTATGGCTTACCTTTTGCTTAAGTGATGACTATTAGATCACCCTGCTCTAAGAGATGGCATAGTGTGTGTGTGGCTGAACAAGTGAGGGTGAGTGAGTGACAAAGACTGACAGTGAATGGTACAGAACAGAGGAAATGGTTAGCTGTGAATTGTCAATCTGACATTTGGCTTATATTTAACATTATATTCAGGCCACACTCTAAATGTTCAGGGCTTAACCAGGAAAATCTGATGTGATCTGGTATCGTGATGCCAGTGGTTTGGGCAATATGTTTTAATTCAATTCAATTCAATTCAATTCAATTCAATTTTATTTGTAAAGCGCCAAATCACAACAAAAGTTGTCCCAGGACACTTTCCATGTAGAGCTGGTACAGACCGAGCTCTTTTATCTACAGAGACCCAACAATTCCCTCATGAGCAAGCACTTGGCAACAGCGGTGAGGAAAAACTTCCTTTTAACAGGCAGAAACCTCAGACAGAACCAGGCTCTGGGTGGGCGGACATCTGCCTCGACCGGTTGGGTGAGAGAGGGAGAGCAAGAGAGAGAGAGTGAGACAGACAGAGAGAGACAGACAGACATGCAGTCAGAGAGAGAGAGAGAGAGACAGACAGAGAGAGACAGACAGACATGCAGTCACAGTAACAGTGACAGTGGATGTAATAACAGTAGTAGCAGTTGCAGTGGATGTCAGGCAGGGCCATGGCAGGAGACGTAGCTGTAATCCACAATCCAGATTCAGCCACTGTCCATGGGAACCTGCAAGATGACACCTACCACCACTTTGCACTCAAGTTAAGAACTCCACTCGCACATTGTGGTGAAACATAGTGGACTATGCAATCAAAATAGAACAACAAGTAAATGTTTGTAATACTAGGAAGCTTCAAAGGAACAGAATACGAAAAAGGATATTTGTATGAACAGTTCCAGGTTATTTCTTTTGAAGCATGTAGGACCATATGACTGGTAAATTTATTCTGACAAATCTCCCCAGAGGCAAGGCAACCCTTAACTTCTCTTAGCTATTTCCTTGCAATCCCCGACAAAAATATTTCAACTATAAGATTGTCTGCACAAACATCTCACAACACTTCACACATCATTTAAGGACTTTATTTTCTGTAAAAGTTTAGAATATGATGCAGAAATGTTGCTAATCGCATATGAGAGTCAGTTGCTGTTGAACTCCATCAATAAACATCAGTTATTCTTGGATTCAGTTACTCTGCTTTCATCTTTCTCCTGGACCTCCGGCAGCAGAGAACCCTACACACTAAAACTGAAGCCCAGACAAAGGCTCCAATGATGGCCATAATTAAAACTGCCACATCCAGGCAGAAGTAGGCATACCAAGGCAGACTAAAACCTGCTGACTGCAGATGAGCTGCTCCTTTGTTCCTGATGACATACTCAATCCAAAAGATTGCAGTGTCCATAGGAGACATCAGCTGGTCATGTTGTAGCTGTGAGAGATGCTGTATGTTGTTACGGTATGAGGGATTATCCAGGATGTCCTTAAGTGCCTCGAGAAAGCCTTCCTTGGTGAGTGATTTGGCCTCCACCACCCGAGCTGCCCCACGTACCTTCAGCCGGTGTAGGTTGTCAAACTGGTCAAAGAGGAGAGGCAGGCCCAGAACAGGAATGCCATGGTAAATGGCTTCATATATGCCATTGGTGCCTCCATGGGCAACAAACACATGAGTCTTGGGGTGTCCCAGGAGGTCATTCTGAGGTAGCCAGTCCACCAGCAGAGTGTTGTTCCCAAGGGATGAAGGCTTTTCACCCACAAACCTCCACACCACCTTCTGAGGGAGCTGAGCAAAAGCTGCAGCAATGGCCTCTGTGGTCTCACGAGGCAGGGCTGACACCAGCGTCCCCAGAGACATGACCACTACCCCGTGCTCACCAGAACTCTGCATGAAGGCTTCCAGCTCAGCTGGGAGAGGATTGGCCTTTTTGCACTGGAAACCGCCAATGTAGACCACGTTGGGCATGGTGGGCCGAGGGAACTCAAAGACAAAGTTTGTCCTGACCAGCCAGATATCAGCTGCACGCTCCAAAGACAACAGGTCAGTTCCAGGAGGGAAGTGTCTCTGGAGCACATCTGAGTAGGCAGGGTTAATGACTAAGTGCTGTTCGGCAACACTATAGAGATAATGTAACATATTCTTAGTCCTTTCCAGAAAATCCATTTGATCACCAAGTTCAGTTCCTGACACAGGGACATAGGAGACAGGAGAGGGAGCTATAGTGAAATGGACTTCCCCAGTATTGATCCAGCGCACATTGAAAACCATCGGCAGCTTGAGATAACTACCCAGAAGAACACCGATAGGCAACCCAGGATCAGTTAGCATTAAGTCAAACTTGGCATCTTGTAGCATCTTCATAAAAACAGAGTCATCTAACATTGTAGCAGCTGCTCTAGCAAGGATGTCATGGCCCGTTCCCAACATGAATGTGATCAAGTACTGTTGGCAGAAGGTGCGTATAAATGACGCTGACCTGCGGCATTCCATAACATCCAGGAGCATTTTATTGTAGTAGTTCATATCTGCTTCATCTTCCAGCATGCGCACATTAATAGAGGTATAAATTGAAGAGTTACTCGGGATGTACCAGCTCTTGGCAGAACGGAGCACAGTGATGTTGTGGCCTCTGGAGTGCAGCTCTCGCAGGATCACCTCCATGTTGATCCAGTGGCTGCCATCAACAGGCACTACCAGAATCCTGCTGCCACTACAACAAGTGGGCCTGAGTAATAGGAAGCAGAGCGCTGTCAGGAATACAGGGATCATGCTGGACATTTCCTGCAAGAAAAAAAATATAAATATAAATAATTAGACTGTAAAAGCACGTGTAACATGTAGCCCTTATGTATTGTCTGTCCAGACCTGATTTTGACAAACAAAAGAAAATAGCTTGTCCAATTTGTTGCAGAGAGGTTGGGAGTGGCAGAAATCAGACACTTAGTGTGTAAAGTTATGACACAGTTAGGTGAAAAATATCAGCAATAAAATATTGCATTAGCTGAAGAAAATAGCAGCTTTTGGGAGCAGAGCTCAGGTCCTGACAGTGTTATATACTGTACATAAGAGCTTGAGAGAGGCAACTGTAAAATATACAGTGGCAGGAGAGAAAATCTTCAGAGCTTTGCATACACATGGAGATAAAACCAACAGCAACAGCTAATGGGGGGCAATGCCTTTACTCACAGAATATGGAGTTACGGTATGTTTCTGACTTTAAAGTTTGTGACTGCTTCACGAACTGTTGTGATACTGGGTTGGACAGTCAAGTAAAACATATCAGCAGCAAGTTATTGCATATTCATAGACACACGTTTGATTAGAGATGATGTGCTGCAGTAATAAAGGAGAACTGTTAATGGCAACATGTTTAGCAGCGACAGAAGATGAAACTGAAGTTTTATCTAATTCTGCCTGTGATGACATTTACATGTTTTTCCCTGATTGATTATTATTATGACTGTTATCCTGTATATAATACAGATAGCCCTGTGGCATTGATAAATGCTTTTGTCATTGTTGTTGTTAAATTATTCAATGAAATCAAATGACTCACCTCGTTCTTGTAGCAAAACTTTGGCTTGAGCTCCACGAGTGAGCCAGGACACTATATAGTATGTGTTTCCACACAGCATGACCTTTACACGCACACAGACCCTGTTCTGCCAGGCCAAAGTCCAGTATGTGGACTGCAGGTAACTCACAAAGGTATGTGCCTTATAATTAAGAGCATATGTCAATGTTAAAAGCATGGTATGATTATAGTAGAGTGCATATTAAATATGGAGTTGTAACCTGAGCTATCCAACATTTTGGAGTTGTCTTAATCGTGTCAAGTCATTTCAATTGTTTTTGTCCTTCCCTTCACATTTCCCTGCTTTCTTAGCTAAATCCTCTTCTGCTTTCTGCTTTCTTGGCCAGAACTCCCTTGAAAGAGTTTTTGTGATCTTAATGGGAATTAAATGAAGGTTTAATAAAAGAAAGTATGTCCACTCATTTAAGAGAATGTTTTTTGCTGTTTTTTGAGTGTCTCAATGTGAACTTAGTCATTAGTTTATCTGCTGTTCAGCTCCAGATTGCTGCTCAATTCTTATCCCTGGATGACAGTTTTCATTTCTTATAGATTCTACTTGAGTGCTTAAGCATGCATAAGGAAACTTCAGGGAGAGCAGGGTAAAAAACAAATAAGTACACAGTCAGAGCATGTGAGACGGGAGTGGCAGGGAATGAGGGAAGGAGGAAGCAGCAAGGTCACACAGCGGAGGGAGAAGAAAGTGAGCATTGGTGATAACAATAACTGCACGAATCACTGTTCAACAGTCATATCAGTGAACTGCAAACTTCCCTTCCTCTCGTCTGCCTCTGCGGAGTTACATAAAACCTGAGCCAGCGAAAAACAGTCAGCTCGAGGTAACAGCAGAGATGAAGACATGCAGCTTCTGGTGCCAGACTTCACGACTAACAGACATTTACCAAAGTGACATACCTGGAAAGGAATGTTGAGGTTGCAAGTAAACATGTATAAGATCGATTTCTTCTGCCATACTTCTGCTCCCATACTTCAGAGTTTAACAAGATTCAGCACAGTTAACTAAGCAGAGAGCTGATGTTCGGTTCCCTCAATGTGTGGATCAGCGCTTGTATCACTCATTACTTACGCACAAAAGTAAATATTAAGACACATTAACAGGAATGTCACTTTTACTTACACTGAAGTGTAGCAGAAACCTTTAAGAGCAGCTTTCCAGTGATCACATGACTAGTCACATGGGCTAAGACCAGCAGCAGCCAATCAGAGAGAAGGATTTCATCTCCAGTGCCTATGTCCCCCTGTTCATTCTGCAAAGAAAACCCATGCATTTTCTGAGTGACACTCTGCAAAAGCTGATATGATTAAACATGTGAAGGGGGTAATGTGTGTCAGATTCTATCTCCAGCAGCTTTTAACACATGCAGTTAATTACTATTACCAACCATAATTATTGAGGATGGAATTGTGGGAAATGAGGTGAAATTTTGAAGAAAGTTTTCCTAGAGGAATGAAAAAAGGAAAAAGAAAAGAAAAGAAAAGAAAAGAAAAGAAAAGAAAAGAAAAGAAAAGAAAAGAAAAGAAAAGAAAAGGGGAAAAAAGTGGTCTAAAATCCCTTCAAAAGTGCATTTGACAACTTGTCTCTGTGCCCATCCTGCAGCCATGCAGGACACTATAGACTACTCTTGATCAGTAAAGAGACTTCTGGACCTTTCTTAAATTTAAGAGTGATTTTAAGTCAAAAGAAATATAATTAATAGCTTTTCATCCAAAATGACACACCTAACAGTTTGATAAACAGGAGCCCAGCTGTGCTAAGAACAAAATAAAAATAGAAATCGAACCAAATGGTGCAAATAACCAGTTTAAGAGCTGACAAAAAAGCGAGGGATCCATATTTATCATGAATGGAAACAGTACCAACATTTTGAATAAAAGCTTAAAATAGTGCCACCTTGGAGCAGGACATAAGAGCTATTTGTGAAGCTTCCTACACACCCTCCCAAAAAGCAGAAGAGTTCATTTTAGAAAGAAAATAACAAAAAATCAAATTAATCGTGATATCTCTTAGCTTTTTACGCTGTATACTCAACACTTTTAGAGGTGATGCAGGTTAAGTTACATTTATTACAAATTTGCATAATCTGTTTACAATAAGGTACTTATATCCATGTTTCATAATTCTGTAAAAATATTTCAATTTACAGATTACACCAGTTGACACACTGTTAGCAAATTGCTTTGAGTCTGTCCTTATCTATTCCAGCTGTTTGTGACGCAGATCCAGGGAAATGACCATAGAAACCACCAAGAAACATATTGAGCTTTGAATTGTATAAGATGCTGTAAAAGTTGTAAGGGGTTCTAAATCTGCAGTGGGTGTATTTTTGTATTTGATAATTATTTTTTGTCTATGGACCTCAGGAAGTTTAAAATCTGTCAATATCCTTCAATAACTTTAAGGGTCTATATCTACCAATTATAACATGTGTGCATGTATGTCTTATCATTTACCACCTGCTGCCAACTCATAACAGGTTAGGACAGCTCTGCAGATGTCCTACATCCTGGAGGAGATAAGAGCTGAGCTAAGCTGATAAAATTCTTTCTAAAAGTTGACCCCAATATGCATCAGTCTGAGAAGTCTGAGCTAGTTAGGTCAGATTAAATAGATTACCTGAAAACACGTAAAACTTAGAAGCCAAAAGAAGAACAAATAAATCAGCAGGATTTTGAGAGAAAAAGGAGTCAAATGACCCTCGAGGGCAGGATGCATGGATGGATGGTCATCATATAATTTTGGGCACCAATTTACACTGGCTGGGCAGAGGTGACAGTGAGCACCTGGTGGCCTCTTTTGATCCCTATGCCCACAGAACACGTTACAGAAGGTGTCATATACACGATCAGCTGACACATCTCCCTGAGCAAAGACACATAAAACAGAAATAAAGTTACAGTTTGTTACCAATCCTACTATGGTGAAGGGATAAGCTGCTCTGCTGTGCCTCTGAATGGCTTACCCTGATATTCTCAGCTTAAACCTAACCAGCCATTACTCCTGATGCCTGAACCTGACCTCTTTATGCCTTAACCTAACTAACCCAACCAATGAAAACAATTGGAGGCACAGTAGCGTGGGTCATCCCTTTGGTATAGTGGGATTTCTGAGTACTAATAAGCTGTAGCAGCCAGCAGTTTATTTGACACTAGGAAGCTAGCTATCTAGCTAGCACTATATCTATACCCTCGTGTATTTTGATGCTTTAAATTTAGTCTTTCTGATGTCCTGTCATGCACCAACATCACCAAAACAAATTCCTTGTATGTGTAAAATCGTACTTGGCAATAAAGCTTTTTCTGATTCTAATTCTGATTATGAGTATGGATTGCTGTTTTGGAAAAGAGTCTTTTGGGAGGCCATGGCCCACAGGAGACTCTTCCATTTTTAATAAATCTTTGATACAACAACCTAAAGTCTGTCTCCCTGTAGGCTAACTTGAATTGAACACTACAATAGTATGCTAGATGCTAGATACATTATAATGTTTTATGTGGCTTCTTGTGTTATTTTCAGAATGATAGCCAGTGGAAAGTGATGTGCTGCTTTTTTTCTGATGGCTGTGTCTGAACATTGATTACTATTTTCCAATATGCAATGGAAGACAGTTATACTAATAGTAATGCCCCCAGACCCCCCTAGTTGTGCCCAGTATTATCTATCCACGCGATGTTCTCACCTGTTTTACCCCTAACCTGTTTGCATGCTTGCCCTCTTCACCACAACCATCTAGTACAATACCCACATTACTGCTGACGCCACACCAATCCACCTGGGGGAGTAATTATTCCTTGTAAACACATTTGTTGCGGTGGTGATCACTCAAATAAGGAAGGCCTACAAATGAAAAAATGCATTACTGTGTTTTTCTCATGGGAGTCTTTCTACATTCATTACACCTTTTCAAAGTTGAACTCAAGCCCAGATATCTGAACAAAGCTCCCGGGATGCCTGCTGGTTCTGAACTTTTCCTTCCATCAATTGTTCCTCATCATGATATGGCTCCTTTAAAATCCCATGACAGTATTCGCAGCATTTACTCAGACCCATAGCATGTTCTATCACTTAGTGACAGCTGTTTACTATTAATCAAAACAGCTGCTGAACTTCCTTCCATGCATACTGTAAAGTCATTCATCCTCCTCATCTACAAGCCTATTATTTTGAACTCTTCCTCATTTCTAGTTGCATGTGTGGTTTGCCTAGGATAGCACACAAGAATGTATTGCACTGAACACTGAACTTCAAATAGAGTTTTATTGCATTATTCAAGAGAATTTTCAAAGCTATGTTTTAAATTCCAGTTACTTGAATATGAATGATTCAAAAAAAAGCTCCAGTAATTAAAAGAGACTAAAGAATTCAGGAATATAAATTTGAAGAATGCGTAATAAAAATTAGGAATGCTTTATCACAAATACATCTACAGTACAACTTTCTCCGACCAACAACTACAATATATTCTATTTGTAATACAGTATTACCAGTCATACAAGAGGTCATTACACACCTTTATAATAAAAAGTGAGGGAAAATAAACATTGAGTCAACGTAACAAGAGTCTCCAAACATGCTGTCTGTTCTGTGAGGCTGTACTCAGCGACATGCTAACATGCAAGTAATGTTCACCATGCATGTTAGCTTGCAAACGTTTGCTGTGACAGTGTGTCATTTGATAGCTGTCGAGATTAAATTCAGTTAAATCAATTAAAACCAAAAATGCCAACCTGCTGGTGGCACTAAAACAAAGTGAGAGGTTCACTCAGCTCAGTAGGATTCATCTTCTGGGGATCACGAATTTCTGTGCTAATAGTTGTTGAGATACACAGTTCAACATTGTCATTCCTAGACTCTCAGTCAAAGTCACAGAGGCCAAGTGGCTGCTGATCTTTCATCAGCTGCTCCACAACATTCCTCAGACGCAGACACGCTTGAAACAGATCACAAATCAGTTGAAGAAGCCCTCTCTCTACCACGAAAGCACTGATGCTGGTGTTTAGATGTCCAAAAGTCTGTAATGATTGTGGTGGCGTTTATGTTGGTAATGATGACGTGATTCTAAACATAATCTTTCATCTCATCAGGCCGCCGTGTTGACGAAGGTGATGGGATTCCTCCTCGTTTTGATTTCTCTTGCTATTTGACACCAGGTGCAGGGCCCGCAGAAGCAGGCGTACACACAGTCACTGCAAACTGTACCCTGTGAATACAGAGACACAGTTAGGGGTTGCTGGGGTGGCAAGATATGGGGTGTTAAACATACACAAATATAACAGTCAACATGATACAACTGGTTCATGGTCCACTAATACTTGTGTACAGAACAATAAAGGTTTATCTGTATGACCATAGAGCTACCAGTTCCGTAACACAACAGATTTTTTTGGCTACAGTCATTAATCATTGTCAAATTCAGCCTAAACAAATGGGCTGGAACAAAAGAACACAGTGTACTGATCCCTCTTTAATGACCATGCTGCGTGAATTGCTGGATGTTGTCGAGGAACATGAATAGACACTGTGATGAAAGGATAAACAGGTTTAAGACTGATCAGAGATCTGATACACACGAAGGCAGCAGTGACTTTTCTGTGACAATAAACACTGTGCTTGAAAGTATTGATGCAAAACACTTCAGTAATGTCACAGGGCAGTTTTTTTGAATAAGGAGCTTAGGATACTGTACCTCAATGCCATATCGTTGGCGTACTGACACTCTGAGGGCTGTGGTCATAGGAGGGATGACTCCAAAAGCATCCAGCAGAGGTAAACACAGACACTCCCCGGCCTCATGTGCTGTCTTACAGGTGAAGCAGGGAAGACACCAAAAGGCGAGACAGCCTGGAAAAAGTCACATTTATGGTCAACCTTAGGAAAGCAGGTGGAGAACATCAGTCACTGAAGTCAATATCCTGTCTTACTTTAAAGCCTCTTAAAGGCGTCCACACATGAAAAAAGTGATCAAGTCAGAATGTTCCAGAACTTCAGTTTTGAAATCTAATCTCTGGTATTATCTGAGGATGCAGCTGGTTTGCATTATCACATGAAGCATCACAAATGGCGATACACAGCATGGTCCAAATACTTCACTCCACCCACCCATCTCCAATCTGCCATCTGTTGGCATTCCTACGCCCGGACCAGTCTGAAAGATCGGCATGTTTTCAACTTCATGCATGAAAGAAGGACTTAAGATGGCGAGTTCTTGTCTCAACTCGCGTACTAAAAATTGTCATTGTGTCTCCCTGGTCAAACTGCATGAAAACTAAGAAATGTACTTACACTGGGGCAGGTCTTCGAAGCAATCACAGATGCCAGAGGTCCATTGGTTGGATACACTTGTCATGATGAAGGGCCTGGGTTGAGTCACGACCATCTTTTCAGGCATGATTTCGGCTTCTGATAATTAAAGAAAAGTGACTGTCAAGACAAAAACTTGATGAATTCAACACTTTAAAGGCTTTTCTTACCAAAATAGTGATGTCAGGTAAATGATACCAGAACACACTGACATGATAACGAGGAGAATACATTTGTGATTTCAGATAAAATTACATTAAATACTATACATCCTGCTGGATTATCCAAAATCTGAATCACGTATGCTCACTGTACGGAAATATTTTCTTGGTTTTGCAATATGTTGGAACGTTTCTGACATCCATGTCCTCATTGAGGATGTCAAATTTCTAACTGTACTGTTCGACCAGTTTGGTTTTTGACGGGTAATTTCAAGATGCCACTTCTGTGTGGCAAGTGTGTTTGCGGTTCATTTTGATAAAGTAAAACAATGACTTTATCACTAAAACGAACAGAAAAAGTGCTCTTAGAAATCAGACAAGTGGTTTGGTATTGTATCTTTTAAAGATTTTATTTACTGCAGAACAGTTCAGTAGTTTGCATAGTCTTGAAATTATGGCCGGACTTTAGATATGGGTGATGTCACAAATATAAAGCTTAGGTTTTCATTGCCTAGTTTTAGGGCAGAGAGGTGCACACTCACTCCTTGTATCTTTTTCAGGAAGGAAGAAATGAGTTCAACCACTTCTGATTTTGGAAAGTTTCAGAAATCCACATGATTTCCTGAACAGATACAAGATCACACAGTCCTTCACCTGAAGTTAAACTCACTTGAGTATGAGTATACTCACAGAGGAAACAATGAAAAATTTGTGAAATTATGAAAAATAACTATTATAATAGGTAGGCTTTCTCTGTGATGAAAATACACACAGTATGAATTTCTGTCCTATAGGTGATCTGCATGCTGACAGTGTTTCTGTATTTCTGTCATCCCCCTATGCGCCTAACACTGCATTGTCTTACCTGTTCTGTGATGAAGATGGAGCAGAGTTCAGTCAAGTGATGGATTTGCAGGGCCGTGCGCTGTCTTATAGACCTGCTGCAGAGTGGTGAACGTGACAGGACAGCAGAGGATGCATGTCCCTGACTGGTCTGTCCAGTCCGACGTGCCGACACCATTGACAGCCAGACATCAGGCTATCTTATCGTCACGCATCCTTTTAAATCTGACGACAGCACGCCGCAAAATGCTCATTACCTCATATTGAAAGTGTGTGACTCTATTATTAGAGATATGTGATAAGAACAAAAGAGGACGTCCTGCACGATGCTTTGTGCCACAGTGACATGTAGCTCTATGCCTTTGTTTGAGTGTTACAAAGTTCTTCACCACATTCATTGTTGATTCTGCTCTTTCCTTGAATTCATATCTCCTCATTGTTTTCGGATTAGCAGCGCAGCATTTGATGTTTTATTAGAATACACAGTATATTTTGATTTGGTACCTGTGACGGCTCCTGCATGTCTGTCTGGTTTGACTAATTGTGTTGTCTCTGAGGTGGGAGCCGATCGCAGTGGCGACCAGGAGGACCTGATTGTGGTTATTGGGAGCACCTGGGCTCAGTGCTCCACAGGATATAAAAGGCCCAGCTTCTTGTCTGTCTCTCTCTCTTAGACCCTGACCACACCTGCACCTTTTTGGTCTGGTTATACATTAGTTTACTTTGCTACACAAGCTTGCTTATTTTTTTGGCTTACAATAAAAAATGGACTTGCCAGCCTGTTATTGTCCTTTCCCTTTGTTTGTCATGGCCTATAACCAGAGTTGTGACATACCTGAAACACAAGGCCAGTCTGCAGTCAAATAGTGACTTCCTTCCCTCTTTTTCTTCAAGAAGATGAGCTTCTAAGAAAGTCAAAGGTGATGTAAAGTTAAAAAGGAAGTTTCATTTAAGCCATTTAAATATTTCCTGTAAGCTAAAGTCTTGTCATTATTGATCTGTTTGTCTTAAATAACTGTTTAAAGTAATTGGAAAAATGCTGCTCTTTTAGGACTGTTTTTATAAGTTTTGGTATTAACATATTTTCCTTCTCCATAAAATCCATGTCCTTTGTCCATCTGTCATAATGCCACATTGGGGCTGATGACATCTGAAAACCTGAAGTGAAATATTTTTTAAATGGAGAAGCAGTTAAAATTTTCTCTGCATACAAAACCACTGATATTTAGCAAACTGCATGCAATTTTCAGTTTGTGGTTTTACAGTCTTTTTGTACTGTTTGTGACCCTAACTGAAAAAGAAAAATCAGAATCATCAATGTGCTGAGATATTTTTTCTTAACTGTGGTGGCTGCATTCATACTTCCACTGAAGTAAAAGTACAGGCTAACTAATTATCTTTGAATATTGTGAATATACCACCTATTTAGACTGAAGGTCTAAATCTGAAGCACCATGACGTCATTACATGTCCAACACTAACGCTTCAGACAGTTATTCAGACGTCATCATCTTAGAGGGGAAATCATTTGTGGAACTGCAGGAAACTCATGGACAGATAACTGTTTTGTTGTAAGGGGTCATCAAGCAAATGGCCACACTGTCAGTGGTTTAATCTGCACCAACAGACATTTTTAAAAATGATCATGTCGGATAAACATAGTGGAGTAAAATGCACAATGCTTTCCTCTGAAATGTAGTAAAGCAGAAGTAAAAAACAAAAAAAAAAAGATGAGTACTCCCAAATTGTACTTAAGAACAGAACTTGAGTAAATATAAAGAGTATGATATTATATGAATATATATTGCTTTTATCAAAATTCCTTGACTTCATCTTGGGTCAAACCAAGCTTTCCTCTCTGTGGGACACATTGTGTCCCTGCTGAATTCTCTGAGGCAACAGGGAGTGGCTGCAGCCCAGAGGAAGTGTGATTAAATCAACTCCCGTACTCTGGAGGGCAGGCTGCAGCAGAGGCCAGCAGAAAGGAGTGCCGCATGTGTCTAGACCAAGTGCGCCCCCTGCAGGGAGGTCAAAGCAGTGTATCTGGCTGAGGAGGAGGAGGCGTGGGATGCTGCTCTTCTCTTCAGCTCTCTGGAGATCTGGAGCCAAGATAGCGGATAGCAGCAGCATCCATACAGGCAGTCACTCCACACACTCCCCTGTAAGACACACAGAGAGAGGCCTGAACACAGGTGGGAGGCTTGAACAAAAGGTGAACATTTGCATTTATCTACAAAAAATACATTTTTACTGATATATAGTTCAATGTAGCAGTTCTGAGTTTCATTTGTCCGTTGTACTCTGGTATGATCTTATACTCACAGCCTTTGTCATTGAGTATAACCAGAAGTTAGTCACAATTTTACAATAAAAGATTTACCACATTCTTTTTTGTTAAATGTCAGAGACACAAATGTGAACTACACAAGACCAGACTAGATAAATATAATCAAGGAGCAAAAAGTAGTAACTCATAGTAACAGCCTGTACAGCTGCTTGAAGTTGGAGCATGGCTGCATATTTGTCAGTGTTACAATAATAATCATTCTGTTCTCTTTAAGCAAATAGCCTCCCTCAGAGGATGGTGAGCTTCTTCTAGCCAAGTCTTTGCTCTTAGCAACAGTGATGAGGATTAAGAGCTTGACTGTCATGTCCAGATGGAAATGTCGGTGGGTGAGATTTGATAAATCAATGAAGTCATGATGCTGAGTCAGCATTGTAACGCAGAGCCACTGTTACCTCCAGTTACCTGTTATTGTCAAGCTCCGTCACTGTCAAGTCAGAGCTGTTGCTTTACAATCAATGCACCTTGCTGTAAAGTTAGTGTTGGAGGTGTCATAAGCAGCAAAATAATCTCTCCACCCACAAGCACCTTTACAGGTCTGAGACTTGAATACAACTTTTTGGTTCTGATGTAACTGTTATAAGTGCTGGTAAGCAGTCTCACAAGGATGCTTTCGCCAAAGTAGTGGACAAGTTAAAAGTTTGACCTGATGGCTGTGCTGTTGAGTTAAGGGATTACCAAAGTTATTAGAATTCACCCAGAGGAGATCATGAATGTGTGTAGCAAATTTAATGGTTATCCATCCACGAGATATTGAAAAACCAGAAGTTTTAATACTTGAAATGGCTGAATTAATCTGTCTGAATCTACAGTTTTATTCTCAAGACACAGACTGTTCCAGCATTGTCTCCTTCCACCCATGAGAGAATAATTGCCTTGCTTTACAAACAACCTACACGCTGGGCCTTGTTTTCATAAGAACTTCTGGCAGCTTCCTAGCTCTGTATTGACAGTGATCCACAGCCCACTCCACCTCCAGACAAGCCAACATTACCAACCACCTCCTTCCCTCAGATGGCAGCTCTCCAGCTTCTGCCTGCCTGGCCTCCAACCACTCCCACCTCCTGCCTTATCTCTCCTTCTCTTCACTGTCCCAGAAATGAGCGGTGCGGCTTATCCGGCATCAGACTCACAACCTGGCCCTGGAATGTGCTATTTGCATGTGGAACATCTGTTTCCCAGTGGTTGTGTGCACTGATCAGTGTCAGAGACCTGATGTCTGTTGAGATCTGTGCTCATGCAGGCAAGTGTGTGAGTGTTAAGTGTAGCGAAACCGCAGTGAAGCAGCAGGTGGGCAGCCTGAACAGCTTGCTTTATCTCAAAGGCTCTAACAGTTGGTTCTTTATTCATTAAGTTATTTATGGGTTAGTGCAAATGTATTCATTTAATAAACAATTTCACTGCATCCTCAGCATATATCTAAGGTGTATCTGATGTCACCACATACACTCAAAACATTACTCATTGCTCAAACAATAACTAGTGTCATTAGGCACACATACTTGATGTTGCAGCTATTTCCCCTGTGTGCAGTTTTTGTGCTTCATCACTGAAACATCTCCATCTCCTCAGCAGTTATCATAATTACTCAAAGCTCCAGCAGCTCTGTGTAATTGAGCTGGGGACACAGCGTGGTGCGAGTGAAAGCAATCAGCTGCATTGTTCCGACCAGCGTTTATCACTACATCACAACTACAGGGGCCACTCCACCTGACTGAAAGAATTCAATCGCGGGTTTAACTATCACATTCCCACCACGACTCTGGAAGCTTCTCAGGAAAACACTGATGTGTTCACAGGCCATCTGCTTCTTCCGTCGCAACACAAACAAATGATTAAGATACGTGAGCCGACCTGTCAAGGCAGCTGTCAAACGTTAGCTATCAAAAGATGGGAAACCAATTACTGTAATTGCAGTTCTTACTCCTTTCTACTGTTTTATATTAAAAGGTTTGTTCACCTAGACAGATAGACACAATTTAAAGGAAAAATCTGAATCAATGAGTTGAGAAACAGAAGCACATATGAGGTACAAGGGCTCTCTCAGTAGTTTGAGTATAAAATGATGGCTTAGTCTTGATGTGGCTGCTGTGTACAGAAGCCCCGTTCAGTTTTGTTCACATCCAATTCCAGGCAAGATTAATTCAAACAAGATGGCTGAATCCTCAAAATGTTGACAAAATGACAAATGCAGCATTACTTTGTGGTAAACAAGAAAGAGAACTGAATATGGAGCCCCAGATGGCTGAGAAGATAATGAAGTCTTGTTTATTTCACAGCACACTCTCATTGAGGGCTATAGTTACCCACAACATGTAAAATACTATATGGCATTAAAACAAGCTTACTGCAGTTCATAACAGATCTATTGACAGCCAACGTGGGAAATCTGATCACAGGGCTGCAAACGTGGCAGAAATCAGTCCAACTGGGGATCAGAGACTTGGAGAATCTTGGAAAAGGAGCACTGAAACCATTCTGGAGGCTCATGGTGGAACAAAATCTTACTCAGACACTTTATGTTGGCTTTTCCGGTTATTTGTTAGCAGTTTATATTTCTCCATGTACCCCATGTTGCATCAAGATTAATTCAGTTTCAAGTCTTGAAAAAGTGGATTCTGTGCTACCTGAATGCCGTATCGCTGCCTGACAGACGCTCTCATGGCGAGAGAGGCTGGTGGTACGCAGCCGATACAGTCCAGCAGAGGCAGGCAGGGACATGCACCCACTGCACTGGTCACCTTACAGGTAAAGACTGGGAGGCAGCACAGGGCAAAGCAGCCTGCACACATATACACACACACACACAGTAAATCAACTGACAGTTCACAAACATATGTCCAACATTACAGCACTTTTTTCATTCAGCACAAACAATCAGATGTTTTGTAAAGCTCATCATATTTTGTCACACACGTTCAGACACTTACAGTCCCCCACGTCTTTATAGCACTCACACAGGCCAGTACTCCATTGACCTGCCTCTGGAACTCTGCTCCCCGGCTGGACCTGGACCACCTGCCCAGACATACCTGAGCTGGCCACCCATGTCCATAAAAGAGAATTAAAATATCAGCATAGAAAAAATGAACTGTCATAATGAGAAGAAAGGAGTACATTTACATTCTGGTTTTTGTTCATATATGTTCAAAAGATAAGTTGTGAACCGCTGGGCCTGTGTCAGGGGGCCTGTACATTTTGTTGTTTTCAACATATATCAACACTTATTCCAATCTGACTTATGCAGTCGTCTAATCAAGTTAGTTAAAGGACCAGTGTGTAAGATTTAGTGGGATCTATAGACAGAAATGGAATATTCATAATTGTGTTTTGATTAATGTATTATCACCTGAAAATAAGAATCCTGTGTTTGTTGCTTTAGAATGAGCTCTTTCTATCTACAGATGGTGGAGTCCGCCACGTTGCACCACCATGTTTCTCAGCCCAGAGCAGACAAACCAAACAGCGGCTCTAGAGGAGTTTTGTGGCCACCATAGGTTCTCCTGCATGGTTAGAGAGTAAGGGGTGAGGCGAGGGGTATACAGTTAGTTGCAATCTGCCGTATCACCACTAGATGCCACTAAATCCTACACACTTTTAAATCAACTCATCGAAGTCAGATCTTTTTACATTGTCCAGTAACCATAAGATTAAATGACATTCAGTTACTAATTTGCTTAGATAACATTGTTATCAAACATGAATATTTCCCACTATGCATTGTGGGTTGAACTTCTCCAGAAATTATTCTTCTTTTCCAGGAGAAAATCAAATGAGTCGGCTTCTCTGGCTTCATGCGACTGTGCCTATGGATTTACATTAGCCGATATGTCATATATGAAACAATGGTATTCAGATTGTTGATCAGTGTTCACTGCCAACACAAATTGTTTAAACTGATCACATCACTGCCAATGCATTTCAGTTATTTTCCTGCAGTATCTTCTTCTCCTGGCAGCTAAAGCATGACTAACATTTCTATGTTTATCTTTGGACAACTCAAAGTGTTTGGCTATGGCGAGAGAAAGACTGTCCAGTGATAGAAGAAGTATTCAGATTATTTTCTGAAGTACAATAAGAATATGGTGGGTATTGAAAAAAAAAAAAAAACTCCATTACATGCAAGAGTCCTGCATTCAAAATATTATCAGTGAAATGTACTTCAAATATCAAAAGTAAAACTTAACACTCAAGTGCTGTACGTAAGTACAGTACTAAGTTGTTATATGTTGGTATATTATACTGGTACATTCATGGGTAATGAACATTTTTACGTGGCATCTGATCAAGATACTTTTAATTATTTTACATATAGTAGGGTAGAATCTAAAACAGTGTATTGCCTTTTATTAGCTGATGACATGCTTTGTATGTAAAATATTCTTTTGTAAAGTAATGCAGTGAAATGAAGCTGCATTTAAGCAGGAAGTGGCAAAAATGGATATGCTCAAGTAAAGAACAAATGCCTCAAAACTGTACTTAAGTACAGCACTTGAGTCAATGTACAGGTGACAGTCCACCACTGAGCGTTGCCAATAATCAGGGAAGCAATTATGTTTCCTCCAAAACATATCTGGCAAAACAAATTAAATAAATACAACTAATGTGAGATTTGTAGGAGTGAGTTGCTATCTGAGGTGCAAATTTGCATTCAAAGGAAACTCTGCCTGCAGCGCTGATTGCTGCCCCCTGCAATCCACCCGCCCAACAGCCCGACAGATTAACACCAGTTAACAAAAGAGAATAGAAATCAGCCAACGGTCTGTCCATCACTCCCAATTCTGAGCTCTCACCAAAGCCAACATCCACAGGAAACCACTATCTCAGTCAAAAGATAACTGTGAGGTGCTGGCTAACAACAAAGGTCCACACCCCTCATTCACTAAGGATTAAACACTGCTGCCTCCTGACCTCAGTTATTCTTTAGCTCTGCTCCTCAGCCACATGCCAAACTCAGAGGAGAGACGTTCCCACCTGAGCAGTCTCTTTTTCTGGTACACGTGTGGCTCACAGCCAGCCTGCTGCACTCTGAAGAATGATTTACATCACCTCTCTAGATGGAGAGGAAGTGTAACCGAAAATACGTAACCAGGCTTATTTGGATGAAGGAGAGATGACTTACCTGTCTCTGAGTTCGGTTAGTAAATGTCAGGTACTGGGCACAGTTTTCCGCTGTGTTTGGCCTTTTCTTTCTTTCTGTTTGACTTTCACATATGTGCTCTGTGCTTGGCTGCAGTGTTTTGGTGTAAATATGAAGCAGCAGATAAGATGGGTACACACTGCTCTGGGCTCCAGTGACACTTAACTCTGCTGACCAGTAGCGTGTTGTTTATTCATACACCTCAGTCAGAGAGGTAATGTCTGAAAGAATTTCAGCCCTCTAGTTAGTGGTATTATATTTGCTGATGTACAGTCAAAGCCACTTAATCAATCACCCAGCAATGGAAAAAAAGTTTTTGGTTTGAGAGTTACACCACAGGGCACTGTAACAGTTCTGAGAGAGGCTGAGGAAATAACAAAATGTCATCACAGTGTCATCACTTATAAAACAGTGGATTATATAGAGAGAGTAATAATATGAATTACGATCACCAGCAACATTTTTTGAAAAAGTGAGCTGCTGATGTTCATTAGAAGCTTTTTAAGATTCTGCTCAGTGGAAAAATACATCAAACAAAATTAGAAAAACTCAAGTTTCACCACAGGTGTTTCACCATATGAAATTGCACCACGTCTAAGGGCTGTGATATCTGATTTCTCACCGTCCTGACAGATGTTAGTGAAATAGGAAAGGCCCAGTGGAATGAATCCCACCCCTATCAAGCAAAACCTGTCTGCTGTTCCATCAGGGCTGCAGCTGATACTGATGATCATATGGAGGATAAACAAAGGTGACATTCATGGTGTGTAAGAAAATATCACATCCACCCAAATGTGCCAAGCTGACATACACACTAAAAACTGCCAACAACACCTTAATTCCTGTTGTATGATGTGTATACTTTGCTTGCATGGTTGAAACTTACATTTTTATTTGGCTACTTGACAACAACAACAAAAAAAAAGTAGCTGAACTTATGTGATACGATACATATGCCTGAAACTGGGATCAATGTTTCAACCAATTCATGTCAGAAAGCTTTGAGGCAATACTTCAGCATTGTGGGAAATATTTGCTTGTCTGCTGAGAGATGTGAAGATTGATCATTATTATATGGATATATATTAAAAATGTTGCAAGAGCAAGCACCCAGTTGGTTTGGCTAGGCATAAAGACAAGAAGCAGGAAAACAAAGTCTCTGTAATAAAAAATATGTCTTTATTTAGACTTTGGTATATGAAGGGTCACAGACATATAGAATATATTTGCTACCAGCATCATGTAATGTGATGTCATGCTCCGACTGTTAGGTGACCTTAAGTGGTTTTGATATGCTTCTTCTTATGTGACATGACAACAGGATATAATGGTTAACCTCGTGATAGATTACTGATTTGATCTTGAGTGACGTGATATGGTGCATTTTGAGATGCGTTCAAGGACCATCACTTCTGGTCTCTCTGCATAATGCCGCTCATTCAGAGCAGGGTGATTGGTATGTTAGGACGCCATGACCCGCAGGCTGCCTGAAACTCTGGAAACTCTACAGATTAAGAGAAAGAAAAAAAGAGAAAAAAAATATTCAACATTGAATATTAACAAATAAAAGAGGGACATCTTGCCATCTTACACCCACATACAATGTCAGTTCACTCACTGTGTTGGTTTGATTTGCTGCAAAAGCATTTGATCAGATCCTGTTTCTTGACATTGTTTGAGGGAAGCAGGGGGGAGCGACACTTAATTCTCCCATCCGGAAAAACTGCGAAGATAACAGAAGTTGAAATTTAAATCATGAAAACTGGTTCATAACCACTTTTAAAGCCTTTTTTGACTGCTTTACTTATCACCATACTGTAGTGTGGAGCACAATGGCAGAAAACAGGAGACCCCAGTGCAGTGTCATAACCGCCATGATGATCGGGCTCTTTTCTCTGCTTTTACTGATTTTCACACCATTGCAAATTTTTAACCAAATGGTTTCCAAGACACTCACCTCGGCACCGGCACTTGCGGATGTGGACTTTGGACACACGGAATTCAGCATGTGAAGCTGCCCACAGTGGAAAAAGACACAAAGCAAGCAATCATCTATGCGGCACAGTAATACATCACCCATCAAACGCTTTTAAATTTCTGAATCAATTCATAAGACACATCTATGCAAAACAGTGAAAGCACAAACTCTTTGTATTTACCTGTGCTGTGGTAGAAGTTGTCAACGAGAATGATGAGCAGGAGAGTGACAATTATGATCCTGGACATGTTTACGACAGAGAGTCCAAATCATTCTGCAGGAGAACAGAAACTCTGACAATTTTATACCAACACTGATAGTCCACATCCATGTGGGTCCACAGACTTTGATCTACGGGCAGACGAGTCTTGGCACGTCCAATGGGGGATTTTTATTTTTTTTTTTTGGGAATAATCTCTGAGTTGTGCATGAAGTCATCCATGAAATGCGATGAACACGGAGATAACCCATTCCTACACACAGATAGGAATATACATGCACAAAGACACAAAACATGAGCTGCACAAGTTACAACCTGTACATTCTGATTGTCATTCGAATGACATAAAATAGACATGATCCCCGGCCTTTTAGGTTCAGCATACCTCCAGAGCCCTATCAGAGGCTCCAGTCATCAAACGCCTTGAATAGAAAGGCTGATTCATGGAAGTGATAAGCATTTGTATTCACAACATGTGATGCTTACATGATACAAGTCCTGTCCTGTGCAGTCATCATAGGTGGAAGGTTACCAGGTTTTGATGACTTCTGCATCTTTTTATACACATGTCCCCTAAATTCAGCCTGAAATCCTTTGCTTTGGGGTTTCCACTAGAATTTGAAATAAAGTTCAGCAAGTTTAAACAATGTTTGGCTGCACAGAATAAGTTTGTGATGACTGACTGACTGACTGACAGGCAGGTCCCTTAAGTGCAAAATGTTAAGGCTTCAGGGTGTGTTGTTCCCTTGCCTATGTCAGTCTAGAGTTGACTCATTTTCATAAATGAATCAATTTTTGCACCATCATTACAAGCAAAAGTGAAGGAGATTCTGCTCTTTACTGTCCTCTGTGGGTTGTGATAGGTCTCAGTGGGTCAGGTGTTGCATAATAAGATGGTTGTGGTGGGATACAGATTAAGGTAAGGGGAAACTCAAATCAATGGGGACGCCAAATTTAACAGCTTTGAAATGTCTGGTGTTCACTGCAGAAACCTTGTACTGATTTTTCTTTGTTAGCCTCAATATATTTTTCTTTTTCACTGTGACCAATGCATTTTTTCTATAGGGGCTACAGAGCTGCATTTCTTGCTGCCTCTGACATAAAGCACTGCGTGTGTTATGTATGGGGACTATTGAGCCGTCTGTCATTGGCTGGCGCCTGAGTCACTCTCTCATTACTGAAGGTGCGTAATTACGCAGTGCGCCCTCGAAACTTTGGCACACCTCCACTGTATAATCCGAAGTGTCAGCACTGTCCCTTATATCAAGCGCTCGGTGACGTCCACATGCCGCTATGAGTCAAGACACAATACGAGGAAATCCCCAAGGCCGAGAAAACGACGAGAGGCCCCTTTAAATCGACGCTTCCTCGGTGTTGTGCCAAGAGAGAGAGAGAGAGCTCTGATAAACAACAACACTTCTCAGAAGCCGCTTTTACCGGATCCAGATCTTTACTGCGGCCTCGTTGAGGAGGAGGTGAGGTAATATTTATGATGTTTAACAGGGTTTTAAAATGGAAAGCGATCGCTTTTAGAGCGGGCGGAAAAGCAGTTTGTTACAGAGAGTAGATGGAACGGAAGACACGTTGCTGTGGTGTTCAGCTATTGTAATGGCCAGGAAGGCATTTGCTACACCTGTTAGTTGAAACAGTGGGAAAAGGACGGGAGTACATCGCTTATTTCAGTGTAAACAGCGGAGAAGTGTGTGTGTGCGTGTTTGCCAAAAGCTGGCCGCGCTCTGACGCATGAGAGCTTTTCCTGACAAACGCATTTACTTTCTCTCACAGGCTGCGAGGACTTTCTCTCTGTTCTCTCCAACATTTCGTCGTCTGTTGTTCATGCCATTGCGGAAGTGAGAAGCTTTTCCGACACGACACAGAGCCTGAGCTGTGCGGACATCTAGCGGCCGAGCAGGAGAAGGCGCCCATAGCAGACATGTACGGAGCTTCAGGCATCCCGGAGCTCATCCCGCCCAGCGGGCCGCCGCGGCAGCCCGGCCCGGCGGGACAGTACAACCCCGGACACCCCCAGGTCAACGGCCACGGCAGCGGAGCCAACCCGCAGAGACTCGGACAGAGGGCACCCAAGCTGGGCCAGATCGGCCGGTCCAAGAAAGGTGAGTGACTGGTACCTTTAAATGCAGGTTGATCGTTGGATCCTCATAAGATGCTGCATTACTATATCTCCCATAGCTCTGTTTATAGGTGTATATGATTTAAATTAACCACATGCACAGAATCATTAGCGTAATTTATTAGAATGGTGTGATATCCAATAAAACATGACCAAAAAAAAGAGAGATGCTTTTTAAATAATATTCTAAAACTAGACACACTCAATATATGATAGTGAACTGCCCTCCAGCTGCGTGTCTAGTCAGACAGCTGTGTGCATCAGTACTTAGAGTTTCACTTTGGTCCAAAATGTGAGGAGTTAAGTTGTCATGATGCTACTTTGGATTAAAAAAAAATACAGTGATCTGCTTTTAACATGAAGCGGTTCCCAACTTGGGCCATGAGGACCAGCAGGGCTCCTCGGAGCAAAAGAGGGAATAGGATTAGGGTTTTTTGTTTGGTTGTTGTTTGTTTTGGGTTATTATCCATATAGAGAAAAAGTGAGAAAAAAATCTTATTATAATGCGTGTTCATGCAGGGTTCCTCAAGGCAGATTTTTTGGAGACGGGTTAGACGGTGGTGACGTTCTGTGAGTTTATCTTTTTAAGTTCAGTAATTAGAAAAAAACATGAATACCCACACCACACATGAATTACTAAATGCACACAGCGGTTATGCATTGTCTGCAAATGCGAGGTGTTCAGGGGCTGCAGCAATGATCTCATCTTTCAGACAGGAATAACACAGTTTCTCTAATATGACAACACAACTTTTTATTACCTCCATGCTTGGCCTATCCTCAGAGAACAGCAAGACACATTCTTGACTGGGATTTTGGTGAATATTAAGTACATTTTTCAAAGCATAGCTGATAGGTGCAGTCCTAAATGACAGTGCGCAGTGACATTGAATGTCACGTAATCTGTCTGGAGGTAAACCTCCATATTTCACCTATTGGTATCGATACACTCTTCACCCAGAGGCACACATTCCTGACCTTTGACCTTTCCTCCTCAGTGGATTTAGAGGATGAAGACTTGGATGACATCATGAACAACAACGGGCAGTGTCCTGTATCCCTGTCGCCCATCTCCTAAACTTCCCCAAGAAGTGCCAAAAAAAGAAAAGAAGTCCCCCAGGACGCCAAACCCCCGTCGGTGACCTTGGCCTCGAGCCTGTCAAGTGTCCTACCGACGCTTCTGATGGCTCAACCAGGCACAAAAATGGCTCATTTAGCGCCAGCTGAAGCCTCGGCCCTGACTGTACATAGTGTTTATTTAACTTACCTTTGGTCAGACTGTGAATTGTATTGCATCGCCCTCTACTCTATACCTCGGTAGGCAGCGGAAATTCAGTACTTGAGAACGATTTGGAGAAAGTGTCTATATTTTTCAAAGCTTCTTAACAAGGGCTACATTTCTAAAGTTGCACTGAGCAAATGGTTTGATGAGAAGCCTGCCTGTTTCCCAGTGAGGGTTTTCTGATTATGGGCTGGCTGTGTGAGAGGGAACACAAGCCCGTTAATGTGTAAGCTTTGGTTGTGCAATGACTTTCATTCTTTACCCTCACACTGATGCAAGTGGTGTACTATTATCCAGTGGATGAAAGCTCGCTATTTTCAGTAAAAAAAAAAAACAAAAGAAAAACAGAAAAAAGCATAAAAAAACTACTGCTAATTATTTATTGTTTCAAAAATGAGACGAAACACTTTATTGTGTTGTTATGGCTTCTACATGTTTTTTACTTGTTTCTGAATGGAAATTGCTTCAGTCATCTAAAACTGAGATTTATTATGTTTCCAAATGGTGCACTTTGTGGGAATGCCCGTTATGTGCAGTGACATGTTGCAGAATTCTATGCATGGAGTCTGTTAAAGCATCATAACTGGTATCCTGTTATTAAGGGCTATGTAGTAGTATTTCAAGCCACACCACCGTTATGCTCTTTAGATCATGCAGAGTCAACATTTCCTTAAGCTCGTTGGTGGCTTGAGCTGTAGACTCGGCAGTAAAATATCATAAAAAAAACACAGATTTATGGAGGTTTTGTGTGTTTTCAGAAGTTTCCTAGTTGGCCAGACAGCTGTGATAAAAGACATGTAGTTCTAAATGTTTGGAATAAATCGCCAAACGGTATTTGATGCTATGCTGGATTGATCATTAAAATGGATTCTGATTGGCACACAAACATGTCATAATGAGCAACACTTACTTGTTAAGCTATACAGCTGCTGTGTGCTTGTTGAGCCACACCCGGATGGCGTCAGAGTCTTTCTGGTTCAGGTGAACTATTTCAAGATAATGTCAGCCTTTATTGTGCAATTACAATTTGAGATCATGGAAACAAGCAGCCTATGATGAGCTCTCACTGCTGAGACAATCTTAACACTGATGTTTTGGGGGGTTTTAGAGATTGCAGTTGACCTCAATATGACATATTGTCTGTAAAGGCTCATGCTGATGTCATGTTGCTTAGTTGGCTGTGAAATTGTCACTAGTTCACTTTTACTTTTTTGCGTCATGGCAGCATTTCACAGCTCATTCTCTGACTCAAAGATGTTGTTCGGGTTGTGGTTTACCATTTGCATGGAAATGGTCGACTTTTCTTAATGCATCTTGGGAAATAAAAGATGAATCTTTGTGGATTCTTTTGCATTTGTGCCATTTGTGTTCTGAAACCTCAAACGTTTTCACACTACATTGCTTCTTTTCACACAGTTGTTCTAACTTTGACACAACTTTCACATAGAAAGCATTTTTCTATTGTATTCCCAATGGAAACGAGACAATGGGTCCTGTTGTGTTAACTCTGTGAGCATAGGCAGAGGGACAAAACTGAACCCATGACCTGTATACAGTCACATGTAAAGGTTACTTTACACTCCTTCCTAATTGGAAAATCCAGAATGGAAAAATATTAAATATTGTTTAATGCTGGACACAAGATGTCTCCAACTTCACTAAGGAGTCTTATCAGTGAACATTATGTGTGCTGGAAGCCTCAAGCTTCCACATCGCACATATTAAAGTTATTTGGTCTTACTGTATGTTGTATATAAATATAATATATTAATACCGGGAAATTTCCCCCTTGTATCATTCTGCAAAGTGAAGCTCAAACATCCAAGTGAAATAGCAATACAGTGTCAATACGGTATCATGGTGCATTTGCTGTTCAGCACAAGGAAAAACAGGTTCTGGGATGTGTGTCAGCTGTTCTCAAAACTGGGCTCTTTATGTCTAACAACAGAAAAAAACTGCTGTGTAATCATCTGCTATGACCACCACACCATTAACAGTATTGCAATATCTTTTATTGTTTAAGTACTGTTGGACATGTTAAAATCTGCTTTCATTCCTTTGTCATTCCACCATTATCTGCTACTATAAAGGAGCCAAGTGTACAAAACTATGACATTTAAAAAACAGCCCACACTGTTCAGATCATCAAACATCTTAAAAAAAAAAAATACATAAGAAGGCTTGATTATCTCTGAAAGCTAGAACTGGGCCACAGTGGACTAACAATTCTATAAATCTACACAGGAGCCAAATCTTCATCCTACGTCTGAAAAAATAAATAGAGGCTGTTTAATCTCATAGTGGTGGATATGGAAGCTATTAGAGCGATAATGGCACAGTGATTACATAGCAAAATATTTCATATCAGAGCAGGGTTTGTAACAGACTGGTATGAAGAGCTGCAGGGCCTGTAGTGAGGGTTGTAGTAAAAGGCCTGTGTGATGCGGTCACCTTACACAGTCAGCCCTGTGTGTGAAGTCACACCCTGCTCATCCTAACGTCTATTTTCAAACCACCAACAGTTCATATAAAACGCTCTATTGTCACCCTGTCTCTCTGTAGTACAGGACCCCTGAGGCGCTGCCGAGCCACCTAACTGGAATTGATTGCTTTCAATTACATGGCAAACGCTAATAGATGCTGGTTCTAACATGGAGGTGTAAATGTTGGCTATAATCCACCATTTAGGCTACATTTCAAGAGGTTACACCCCGTGGGTTTGTGTATTAAGTCAGGGGATCCAATTAGAATGTATTTGTGAAGATCACTTGTAAACAATTGTGGAATGTATGGACGGGGTGAGAGACATCATTCATGAAACAGCTGAGAGTGCTGCAGGATAATAAGGGGTTATCAAGGTCTGCTTGAACAAAAAGAAAAGAATGTCCCATTTCTGTAATTCTTTGCCTCTATGATTCACAACCACCCATTCACCTTCCTCACTGGGGCTGCAGGGGGGTGGGTGGGTGGGGTGGGGTTTCTTCATCAACTTCTGTTGGAGTCCCAAGCTGTGGGGGGCGCTCTCACACATATTCTTTAGTGCTGCTCGGCGGACCAGAGCGGGAACTGGCCATGGACGGGTATTTGGATACATGTTTCTTTCGTGGACATGAAGCGGCCAGCATGGCTCCACCCAGGACATCCAGCAGGGAGCCGCCCCAGGCGATGAAGATGGCTGCTCCAAACTCAAATCTGCAGCAGACAACATGGTATTGACCAATAGTTTCAAAATAAAAGCTCAGATTTCCAGTTACAACAACCTACCGAGTATAGTTGCTGTTATATTATTAAAATAAATTAAATTGATTGAATAGTTATTATTATTATTTTATTAGCTACTTTTTGGTAGTTTAATCACCATATACTATAAGATAATCATATGTGTTTTAAGGTAAAGTCTGGATCTTTAAAGTGACAGTAACAATAGCTGTCTGACTAATATAGTGGAGGAAAAAGATGTTAACAATAATCATAGGGAATCATTTGACATTTTGGGGACTGTGTATATTCACTTTGTTGCTGAGAAAGAAGACAGTGTGTTTTTGGGTTACTCACTTGGTGTTGACTGGAGTGTAGGGATTATAGAAAGCCCGGATCACATTATGAGCAAACCAGGAGCACGCCACGATGGCACACAGCCCTGAGAGGAGAGACAGTCCACAACAGAGATCAATCAGCCATCAGCACATCATCAAAACCCGAGAGGGTAGACATGCTTTTATCCCCTTTATAGGCACCAGGCGGCTAGCTATTGACTCCAGTACAATTAGCTTTTAGTGTTTCTGCTCTCTTCAGAGCCAGTTAGACCTCTTATGTTAGAATCAGTGCCAGGAGTACCGGTCTCATTCAGTCTAATGACCTCTGGAGGACTGGTGCAGAGGAGTGGGAGGAAAGCATTTTGGGCTGGGGATCAAACCTCCTCCTACCTACCATATGATGTACACTAGATCTAAGCGAAAATGTGACGATGATGATGGGAGCTTGGGTGGGTTATGATCAAATATTATGTAACCAGATCTGTATTGAATTGCATAGATCCCACAGACAATGATAAAGTCTGGCATAGGTGCCACACAGTGACCGTCATGTGGTCAACAAAGAGTCAGCTGATTCTATTGTGCTAAAATTAACAAACCAGATAGAATGTGTTCAGAGACTGAACAATAATTTTACCCTTTTCTCATGTATCATATTACCTTTCAGCTGCTCACATGTCACTTTTCTGCAGTTTTACTTTCCCATTGGCACGTTTATATGGTCTTTTTTTATCCACACAGGCGTTGCAGTGCTATGGATGGCATAGGTCCACCTCTTTGGTCCAGACTGAAATATCCCACTAAATATTGGATGGATGGGTTGAGTTTTGCTCATCTAGTGAAATACCATCTACTGTACAAGCTGGATAGGCACAAAGTGTTGCATAGACCCACACCCCTTTCAAATTTGTGGTTATGAGCTACATTTCTGGAAACACTTTAAGTACCCCAATTGATGCAGTATACGCTATTTTAATATATTAGGTAGCATTAGTATCAATGGGAGGAGAACCATTTATTAAATGTTTCTACTGTATACTGCTTATAAATACTAAATAGGGGGACTTAAAGGTCCAGTGTGCAGGATCTACTGGCATCTTTGGGTGAGGTTATAGATTGCAACTAGCTGAATAACCCTTGTCTCACCCTGCCCTACAGTGGGTGCTAAAAAATACAAAAGGCACTTTGCATGGAAGGGGACCCCCTCCCTAGATATAGAGAGCTCAATCTAAGATAACAAAAACACAACAATTCTTATTTTCTGGAGATTATACACACATGAAGATGGAATTATGAATAATATATTACATTTCCATCAATAGATCTCCCTAAATCTTACACTGAGGTTCTTTAAAGTGTTCCAACTGTTCTTGACAGCTACTGAACTGACTACCATTAGTATGCACACTCATGTCCCCTCAGGATGAATTGGTGCCATAACTTTCCAGTTGCCTTTGGTTAACTTTAATGTGTGTTTAGCGCTAATTAGCAAATGGAGTACATGGTAAAAATTATACCAGCTTAACATCAGCATGTTGAGCCTCAGCATTGTGAGCCTGTTAGCATGCTGGTGTTAGCATTAAGCTCAAAGTAGCCTAATTACAGCTCTGTATGCCTGGGCATTTATAAGATTTCACTGTATTTAAGTGTCATCAACAATGCAGTCATCTCATTCGGTGATGAACGCCAAGGGATTTTGTATATTAAATGTAGTACATCAAGGTCTAATTACAATTAACATGCATCAGAAATGTAAGTGATGATGCAGTTATGAGCACTGTTGTCACACTGTGAGCATGACAAGCAGTCACAATGTGTTTTACCTAATGCTTGAATGTTTTTCATAATATCTGAAATTCCAGTTTTTTGGGAACATTTTGTCACATCTGACATCAAGCAAATGTTGGTCATTGTGGAATAAGAAAGTGCTTTATCAACCAAACCACTCACTACATGTAAATGGGTTCAATTTCTAAAGGAGCATTTGTATCTTCACCTCCCACTAGTAGGATGATGCCTCCAGTCATGGCGATGCGGGACTTGCGTACTTTGTCACTCCCTGCACAGGTGGTGCACTTCATTCCCATACAGGCCACACCCAGACCAGCGATGGACACGATGATGCCAACTATCATCAAGGCTCGAGTGGCCTGAAGAGAACCTGCAGCAGAAAGAATGGAAAAAATGATTGAAAATGAGAGGAGAACAGGAAGAGTGTGTTGCTTCTGTTAGAGGAGGCAGTGAATAGACTGCCTTTTGTTTGTTAATGTGGGAGTGAAGCTTAAGAAGGTTAAAAAAAACACAACACTGCAAACGCACAAAGAGCATCAAGTCGAGTAATCAATCCAGCTGTATATGCAAAGTGCAAATCTGGAGGCACAAACTGGGAAATGATAAGGAGGGACTAATAAACAGGCCTGGACCTATCAGAGAGGCTTTATGTGGTTGTCCAGAGGTTGTGAATCACGTTCACATTAGCCTGTCAGGACATTTTAATGTACGCTTTTCCTGGAAGAGAAACCAGGGGATACACATGACCACACACCAGCACACACAAACAGAAAAAAAACACCACACTCTTTCTTACTGTCTCCCCACCCATCTGTTGCTGCTTGAGAGGTGGAGACCTGCTGAAACACTGCTGCTAGGATCCTCATCTGTCAGCCCCCCCAACCCTATAAACCTATCACAGGGTGAGCCCTCCCCCCCCTCACCCTCCACCTAGAACCAGTCTGTGCCAGTCTAGTCCATCCCTGCCATGCCCCAACAAACAAAACCCTCCAGCAGCGAGGGAGGGATGATAGAGAGAGACGGAGGATGCAGATGAGAGAGAGAGTGTGTAAGAGGGGTTGTTAACTCTAAAAAGTAGTAAGACATGAAAAATAAGAGGTTGGTTATATATGTAAGAGAGCAAGAAGCACAGTATCATGGCTTAAAGTAACAGCACCTGCCACCGAGGACAAAAAAGGGACACACTTGAGAAAGGTCATACACAACTGTACCATAGAGTAAGATCATTTTAGCCGACCATGATTCCACAGTACACTCAGGGTCTCTGGGGGAAAAACTGGCTGTGGCTCCCGATCAACCTTCTTTTTGTGGTAATTTGGTGAAACACAAATTCATTGAGCAATCTGCACATCTATTTTTTCAAACAGGGCCTCTTCCAGGACATGTAATAATGCAAGACATCCCCTGCTTAAGGCTCTTATAGTTTCAACTAATACTATACTTCGTTATTAGTATTGCAAGTCCAACTCCTTCCAAAGCATGTAAGAGATTATCACAAGAGATTATCACAGCCGATGAACCTGAGGGTCTGAGATCCAAGGCTGATTGCCAGCTTTTCCTGGTTAATATTCCCGCTCAGCATTAAGACTAATGTAGATACTGCAGTGAACACAATCCAATTTTTAATAGAAATTAGCAAAGAAAATAAGAGACAGGTCATAATTGGCTTGAAGAGCAAAGAGTCACAGCTCTTCCTGCAGCTTCCTGACATCTAATATGTCATCAGACGAGGCTAAAATCTACAGATCCCCAGGTGTTAAAACCAGAGCCCAGTTTGCATTGAATTAGTGCGCTGCATCCCTACATGAAAGAAGTGTGTGTGCATGTTGGGTGATGTTCAATAGATTGTTCAGATGCCAGTGCTGCAGCAGCGGCGTTGCCATGGTCACCCTTCCTTCGAAGATTTGAAAGTGAATACTTTGGCAACATCTTCAGTAATGAGCATCAACTGTTGCGTTTGGAATGTAGCTTTTATTTCATGGTGGCCGAACACAGAAGTGTGTGAAGTTCTCGATCACCCAAATGTTGGGATACACTGGGAAAACAAGGTGTGTCTGGGGCTACAACTCTTCATCAGTTCATCCATGCTTCTGGAAATGCATGTTGGGCTTGAAGATGTCTCTCATCCAAGAGGCTTCATCAAAGAATTAGTTCTTCAAACTTGGACAAGGCATCTGCTGCATGTTGGTGTGTTGAAGTGTGAGTGCTTGGGTGATGTTGGGAGGTGGGGTGGGAGGGTTTCCCAGAATGGAGCTATGTGTGGGCGAGGTTTCTAAGGAATGCACTTAGGAACAGAGATGAATCTTTTCAATCTCTTTCTAACGTTTTCTCCTGGAATCGGTCCCTGTCTTTATAACAGGGAGTCTTCTGTCCCACTGTAGAGACAGATTACAGTGGGCTGCACCTGCTGAAAGTAGAGTGCGTGCAGTCAGTAATTAGTGTGGGATGAGCAGGTTATACCCTGAGGTGGCGAACTTATCCAGTGTGGTCCACTGAGGTCTCACTCAGGTGAAGCTAGAGCAGGTGGGTGTCCAGGTGGAGAAGTCATGAATAAGACACTGTATGAAGCAGTTTGTATCAGCTGCTGGCAGGGGTGGAAGGAGTGTTTGACTTGAGTAAAAGAAGCAATACTACAGTGTAAAAACCCTGCATTCAAATCTTACTCAAGTAAAAGTACAGAGCATCAAAATGAAAGTACCAAAAGTATAAGTGTCATTATGCAGAATGTCCCAGAATCATACATACTACTGGATTCTAATTAGTGATGCATGAATGTGTTTATCTCTTTAATTTTGCAGCTGATAGAGGTGAAGCTAATTTTAATCACTTTATGCACAGCTGGGTACCATAATTCATTAGCTTATGTGTATTTGTTTTATTAAAAAGCTCAAGTTGCAAAGTAAGTGGCAGGTAGAGCTGTCAAATAGATCTGATGGAATAAAAAGTACAAACGGTGTAAGTAGAAGAATGAAGTAGCAGAAAGTAAAAATACTCCTGCAAGTATTAAGTACTGGAGGCTGCTTGTACTTAGTTCCATGCTGCTGGAGCTTTAACAGGCAGTGATGATTCAGCCACAGTGGATTACTTACTGTCGAGCTGCAGGATGGAGTCGTAGATTTTACACTGGAGCTGTCCGGTGCTTTGGAAAGCGCATGACATCCACAGTCCCTGGTACATGGCCACCGCTGTAATGATGTTGTCCCCGATGTACGCGGACATCTTCCACTGCGGCAGGATAGTCCCGATGATCAGCCCGACGATGCCAATTAGCGACAGGAAGAATCCCAGCAGCTGAATCCCGGAGTTGGCCATCGCTTTCCAAAAGAGTGTCCGATTCTAAATGATGTTGAGTCAGTGGGGTCTTCAAATCCTCTATCCCCCTCCTCCTCTGCAGACTGTGCAGATATTTCTATTAAGATCACTGTATTGTATTGGAGTGATGCTAAAAAAGCAGCTGATAGAGTCCGTGTCGCTCCTGAGTTGTGTACCGGGG
Organism: Chaetodon trifasciatus; assembly: GCA_037975065.1. Classification (NCBI taxonomy): domain Eukaryota; kingdom Metazoa; phylum Chordata; class Actinopteri; order Chaetodontiformes; family Chaetodontidae; genus Chaetodon; species Chaetodon trifasciatus. The sequence goes on along the minus strand of JBBMOE010000017.1, from coordinate 11,994,411 downwards.
GTCTTCAGTCGGGGGTGGGCATCAGATGTGGGTGATGGTGTGAAGTGGGTGTAGTTACCATGCCCGCTGATGCATGGAGATGCAATTCTCTGTGTGGTGGCGGGGAGTAGCTGCTGGGAAATGTCCCCTCTGCTTCCAGCAAAGCAACAGGTTGTCTCCTCAAGCGAGACTTTGGCCAAACTTTTCTGCTGGGTCACACTTTTCACTGGCTCCAGAGTCTAAACTCACTCAGCTTCTTTTTCACTTCTCATCAAGGGTTTACCTGCTGCTGTAAATATGTTTGAGTATGTATTTGCATGTGGCACCTTCAATACTCATTTTAAATATAATGGTTTTGCCAAAACATTTACCCCAATATAAGCATCATGTTTAATGAAGTGTAAATACAGACTTGATAATAAAACTTCTAAAGCTTCTTATGGAGGAAATTAAAGAGAAATCAAAAGGTTTAAAAAGAGTATTTCTTTCTTTTCCCCCTCTACTGCCAGAATTTACCAAGTATGAACAAAGATCATCATCATTTGACCTTTAATATTCTTTTTTTTTTTCCTCATTCCCTTTAGTCCAGAAATGGTGTGTGTGTGTGTGTGTGTGTGTGTGTGTGTGTGTGTGTGTGTG
>JBBMOE010000017.1:11964672-11993783 GCA_037975065.1 Chaetodon trifasciatus | reverse complement strand
GTGTGTGTGTGTGTGTGTGTGTGTGTGTGTGTGTGTGTGTGTGTGTGTGTGTGCATACAGTATACACAGACTACATTACTCCCACTGACCCAGATGGGTGGTATAATTTACATGCTGTCATCGTACAAAGCAAATTAAAGTCCCAACGGCGCTTTTTAACCACATATCACCAATCTCTGGCTCAGAGCAGATTCATGGCCTCTCTGCTGGTACCGATGTGGTAATGAGGTAAACTGCCAGGTGAGAGTGAGATGTTTAAGCCACTGGAGGAGCTGGATGACGACTGAACCACAATGATGACTCAGCTGGCTCATTATGTGACGCTCATATTTTGTTTTTACAGTAAACTGTCATTAGGGTATCGTAAATCCTGTTTGACTTGAGAAGACATCAGTGGGATTGCATTGTCTCATTCAGTTGCCTTATATGTATCTGTTTCCTGGATTTGTGCAAGTTTTCTTTGCTCAAAACTGTTGACACAATTTTTATTTTAGAAGAAAAACTTTTGTTGTGTCTCTGACTGATTAAATATTGCTATAAAAAATGCAGAAAGCAGGAAAAGATGAATACATTTTCTGTCTTTCTGCTGAAAGCCTGGTGGTATTTAGACAGCTCGCAGGGGACCTGGTGGACTGTTGCAGGACATATGGACCACAGAGTGTGTCCAGCCAAGCTCACCTTCAGCTCAGCACGTCAGAGGGGAAGTTTCAGTCTAGTTAAACCTAAATAAATTTCACTATTGTAATACATTTAGGAGCAAAAGTCAAGTTTCAAACCACCTTATATTTGATATATATATATATTTTTTTTTTTAATGCATTCAGCTTTATTCATCAATGAATTCAACATTACTTTAACTAATTGGAGGTGAGCGTTTAACACCTCCTGTTATGTACTAATATTGTACAATAGGATCAGTTCCATTAGGTGCATTAACATGCCAGTTGTGGCCCCTTCCTGCAGTGAATGGACAAAAACCAACAAACAATAGTGAGCATTGTCCACATGAGAGGTCAGCTGTGTGTGTGACTTCACACTGCGGCGAAACAATAGTCCTCCAGCAATGGGAGAGGAAGTAATAACCCATAAGCCTGGAGGAAGCTGTCCCCACTGCCAGGTTAATGGAAATGTGCTCACCTACTGGCTGGATAACCAATTTAAAACGTAATGAGGCTTTGCCAGATTATTCTCACAGGTCTGTTACTGCTCCACCGTTCTTCTGCCTTGAACAGTTTGTTCATTTTCTCACGTTCATGCCCTTTCCACCCCACCTTCACCCACATCTTCCCTCAATATAACTCTTTTCCCCTGTACTGTATCTGGGCTCGGGTGACAGGCCTCAAGTCTTAACGGTTGAGGCCAACAAATGCCTTATTGTTGCTGGGGAGAGGTGGCCCCATAGCTCAAGGAATCTGTCTCACTTTGATACAGAGGTTGATGATGATGATGAGGAGGAGGAGGAGGAGGATGGTTTGAGGGTTGAAAGAGTTGTTAGGATCAAGGTGGGAAGGAAAACATGAAGGAACTGTGATCAGGAAAAAAATATCAAGGTAAGAAAGGTGAGCACAAAGAGCTTTGGGAGATGGAGAGGAGGAAGATGAGTAAGACAAAGATCAGGGGCCAGTGTCGGGCCTACCAGTGCTGTTGCCACTGGTAACCTGATTTATCTGATGTCCTCTTGGCTGCTTTTCCTCCCAGGTCCTGGATTGCAAAGAACACAAAAAGAACATTGCTCTTTCCCCCTTCTGCTCTCTCTCCTCGTTCCCCTTTTACTACTTTCTTTCTGAACAGCGTAAACACACATTTGTCTCGCTGGTTCAGTCATTGCTCAACGCTCAATAGGAGCTGAAAAAGAAAACAGCTAAATCAGCCCAAAGAGGGGCACTAACAACATTTTCTCGGGGGCTCTCCCTCCCATTTCGGAGGCCTCCTCTGGGTCTGAAGTGAGCAAGTGGAGTGCAAATCCAATGATTGAAGTCCTTTAACTGCCCTTGGAAGTCACTGAGGCATTGGCAATAAAACACGCTGGGCCCACGGTTTTTCCCTGAAAAGCTCAGAGTGCGCAAATGAGGGGGATGGCGCCCTTCTCTACATGTCCTCCGTCTTTATCACAGACAGTCTTCTTATGCAACAAGACTTGGCTTTTGTGCAGCAGCAGCGGGACGGGACCAATAGATTGGGTTCTTGGTCTTGTGGATTCATTCTTCTCATCTTCCCTCTGAGGCAATGAGTGAGAGAGGTGTTCTTTTTCCCCTAACAGCTTGGCAAGTGCCACATGCAGGGTAGAAACATATTTGGACAGACTGGACACAATGAGTACAATCACAGACTCTGTGGCTTTCTGCTGCACATCAGTGAGCATGAAAATGGCTACGATACAACTGTGGAATGTGAGACACCCTAATCAGCTACAACAGAGTGTATACTAAATTCAAATTTGCCCCGTACAGACAGTACTGACTATGTCCCCCACCCCTCCTACATAAGAGCAAGATGCCCATTCAGAAATAGGCTTGTTTGTGGTCATTTTACATTTCTTTGTGACCCCTGAGTCTGTACGGGGTAGACCCGTTCAGTGATCCATCTATCAACCAACAAGCCAACTATCTATCACCTTCTGACTTTGGTGCGGGTGTGGCCAATGGCCCATTATTTCAATATTGTGTGTTTTTTTCCCCCCCATGTTCTCCTAATCTGCTTCTGATTGGCTCTCACCCTTTTTTGAAACCCTCTAACCATCTCACCCTAACCCGACCCTAGCAATGAACACTAGCCAATCAGATGGACATTGGGTGGGCCTTTCAGACATTTTTAGGACTATTGGGATTTTTGGAATAATGGACAGTCTCCAGGGGGTACCAGCCAATCACATTTCAGGAGGGAGTCTTGCCAAGACAATGTGCATGCAAATGATACTCGTATTATGAATCATCAGTACCAAATAGTGATATGTTTAAACAGATCTAAGAGTAGATTGTAACAGCTCAATGCCATACCACATACCGCACTCCTACACATAGTTTCTTCCTGTAAATCAAGGTGATCATATTCAACACAGCGCACAGGAAAAGAAATCTTATTTAAGTCTGGGACTCTGTTGTGTTTTTGCCACCTTATGATTTATGCTGATTAAACTGCAGCACTGCAGCTTTGCTTCACAAATAAAACTTGATTTATCTGGGGATATGTGTTAAAGAGCGACTGAAGCAGGAATGTTATTGATGTTTTCATGAAAGCCAGAGGTGGTGTGAGCACCAATATGGAATGAGATGACAGTGTAGCTCATGATGTGACAGGAAGTGAGCAGAAACCACAGAGAGTGATGGCTCAAGACACGGCAACAAAGTCGGATAGTAAATACATTGAACCTTGTGTTTTGTTGACATTTCCTTCCTCATTGCTTGAAATTTTTCCTTGCAATACAGTTTTGATTTACTACTGACTTTATTAAAACCCAATTCTTATATTCATAACTAATGGAAGACAACAACTTATAAATATGTTCCTTTTACCATTTTTCTTTCAACAGTAATGCTCTCATCTTTTGAATGAACACTATATTACTGCCCTCTACTGCCCAAAGGCCATCATTACAATCCTTAACTGTAATCACTGTTCTTGCAGAGGTCAGCAGAGTCAAACATGGTTTCCTGCATGGGGCACAAAGTCCAGCACATTCCTGCTGAAGGAGACACTTTCAATAAAACAAACACTGTCACTTTCAAGAAACATGTATTTAGACTCAAATAATGGAGATCACAATGTGTTAAATGCTTGATTTCGACAAAAAATAATGCAAAGCCACTAAGTGTTACTGCATATACATTTAGCTTCTGTAGATCTATGCATGGATTCTGTTATCATGTTGTTATGTGCACATGTTTCTACTTTATGCAAAAAAATGCCACATTTTCTTCTGCTACCCGACCTTATAAAACATTTCAGAGGCTGACGACACAAATATGGAATAGGTATTTATGGAAAGTTGGGTCTGGTGATCACAGAAATCACCAATAAGAGGACATGACAACCAAACAATGTGTCAAGCTGCAGCTGTACTTGTTCTAGGGGAAAGGGTCATCGGGTGTATAGTTGAAACTGGCATCCAAAAACATGGCCAGCGTGCCCAGGGTGGTGATGATGACAAACAACCACAGGAAGAGCCGGTCCACCACCAGGGCGATGAACTGCCAGTCTCCTGTCATCTGCAGGGAACACACACACACACACACACACACACACACACACACAGACAAAGGCACACACACAAAGGCACTCACTGTAGCACTGAGTCAGCAGTGTACTATATGAATGCAATGACACATGAACATCGTTGGGGCATGTTTGGAACACTCTGTGCTCAGGAGCTGCAGACGCACCGAATAACAAGCTGCCTGACGGCGTGTGTCATGTTGTGCACATTTCTCACCGTGTCGTCCACGTCCTGCTTCTTCAGCTGCTCGGCCATGTATGTCACGGCGGCGATGGCTGACTTCAGGTTGGGAGGGAGGATCAGACAGTAGCTGTCAGTGTCTGGGAGCCGCTGGAGCTGCACTGTGCTCTCACACCTTAAACACAGACAGACAAGAGGGGTTTCAACAAAGAAGTGGGAAGGTAGGATAGAAAGTCGAATATATGCAATGAAACGCTGACACAAGGATACTTTAAAAATGTTATCACGCATAAACTCTTAAGTTCAATAAATAATGTTTATGAAGCTTGTTACAACATTTTGTAAATTTTGTCAAAAAGTATATTAGCATGTGTGCACACCTGTGCTATGTGCATGTACACACTGTAAAAAATGCCTGTCTTTACAATACGTTACAATTTCATTGTTTGGATGAATAAGTCCTCTTCTTATTATTACCAATGATAATAATCATAATAATAATAAGTTGTGATCTCTAGGGGTGCTGGTAGAACCAGGTTAGCTGTTTCCTGTTTTTTTTAGCGCTAAGCTAAATTGACAGACATTAGAGTGGCATCAATCTCTTCATCAAAGTCTCCAACAGAACACTAATAAAAGTCCTTTAATTTGTCAAAATGTTGAGCTATTCCTGAAAAAATAAATCTCACAACAGCTGTACCAGAAGTTTAGTATCCTTCACTTTATTATTAATGTCCTACTTTATATATATATTGAGGTGCAGATCACTAATGATGGTGTAACACATGAAATGCAGAACTGAAGGTGCATCTGTCTTACTATGTTAACGTTTGCTGATATCCATCACATCTGTGCAAGTATCTTGTGCAGTATTACATATTGTTTTATTTTGCTTATATATTTTTTACTGTTACATATTTTCTACCGTGCAGTACTACAATGACACTGTATTTTATTATTCACATCTTCTCATGCACAATTCAAAATTTTCCACTGTGAAACTGACAAGGCAATATTTTTCTTCTTATGCTCCTTTGTATATAATGTACATATTTATATATAGTTGATTTTATTTATATCCTTTGTCTCTTTTTATTCTTGCTGTCTGTAACAACTAAATTTCCCTGCTGTGGGATCAATAAGGTTTTATCTTATCTTATGTTGTAAATATTACAAATTGTCAGAATAAAGTATGAATGGATATTATAATATTATTTGATGATCAGCATGTATTTTAATCTTATTCTTTTCAGTTATTTAATATTTGTTATATGCAGTTTGGCTTTTAAAAAAATCCAAAGCTAAATATAAGTACAGTGAACACGTGGGCAATGTAAGATGCTGTTTCCAAAAGAAGCACCTTCTTATTTGACGTTGTCTCTCCTGTGACGAGTGTCATGCTAATAATCCTCCTCTAGAAGAAGTTAAAACATGCAGCAACACCCTTCACAAACACTCCATAAGACCAGATTTATGTTGTGTATGTCATAAGTCACGAGCACAGTATTGTTCAGTCCTGCTGGAACAAACCACCACTGACATTTGCTGTCCACTGTAGGACATACAGTACAGATGTAGATGTCAGTGTTGTCTCTTCAGAACATACAGTGTGTGTCCTTGTGTACCCTCTAGCCACTGACAGGCACAGCTACTGCAGGCCCCTTCCTGCAGCTCCTCTGAACCCTGAGTGACAGCAGCAGCACACTCCTGACACAGAGGTGACATTGACACAACACTGGGTCAACATCTATGTGATGCATGACCCCGTCATTCTTCCCCTCACACAGCTGCTCCATAAACCAAAACATATGAGCAGAGAAAGGGTCTTATTGACAGCGTTCTCGAAGTGCCTTCATGCTTTAGTGAGTGACTGCTCAACCATAAATCATTTGATTATATGTGAGGAATTGAATCAATCTCTACTTTTTTTTAATCCTTAAAATCAGAGAGAAAAATACCTTATAATGCCTTCAAATAAGGATTTACACGTTGTTTATTTAACATGTGGCAACCCAACAACATACTGTATACTGTATTTGTACAGCAGGTCAGGTCATAGATGCTCGTGTCTGACCACAGTTACACATGTTGAGGCAAACACTTGCACAGGGTGTTAACTATTTGCTACAGATTCCTCTTCCTCCTGCTGCCCTGTGCTGTCCATCACCCCATTCACCTTTCACCTTTTGTAAAACAAAATGTTCAAATAATGCTCAATGTATTTACAGAACATGTTTTAGTAACCATTTATATTGAGGTAGACATATTCACCATCAACTAGCTGCTTATTAGAGTGCATAGTCATAGGAAAGCTTTACATAAACTGCTATTTTAAAACCTATTTCTACCTCTTACTAATCCTAACCCCCGAGAGTAAGGCATCAATAAGCATTCATAATGTCTAATAAAGAGGCAATATGCTACTAATATGCATGCTAATAAGCAACTAGTTAAAAGTAAATATGTGTACTTTAATATACGGACAGCTATATGTTTGAATACTATGTATTTATGACCATCATATACATTGAAGTTACTCCATCAACATTGTTATAATAACAAGTGATTTACAGCATGAACTGTATATGCATGTGAACAGCACACATCAATCCTTCAGTTAAACACAATACCACTGCGCAAAGAAGGGTTTTAATTGATTTGATTGATTTCTTTCCTGTGCACCAGGCTTCTCTTTTTTTCAGCCCTTTGAAAATACGAGACTGCTGAGGAGGGAAAGTTATGTGTGAGTGGGGGAGAAGCTGGTTTGTGGTAGGTACTCGTGGGTGGTAGGCAGGTAAGTAGTTAAAAAGGAAGGTTCCTACCCCTGCATGTGTGTGGGTTAGGGGTTATGTATAATATGAATGGTTTGTCTGTGTGTTTCTAACAAGCTCTGCTGGCTTTGGTTTCTTTCTTTTTCATTGTTGTCACATGATCACTAAAACATTACTGAAGCGGAGAGAGATCAACATCGACGAGTCCCCTCTTGAAGGCGCTTGGCTTGACACCACAATGCACCTGTCAGCATGGCACTTCAGTACATGTCTAGAGTACATGCAGTCCGCGTATGTCATGTATATAGTGCACATTCTGCATGCTGTTAATAACATGCAGAACATCCGTCACCAGAGAGGAGAAGGCGTCAGCGAAGGAGCAAGACGAGTTATCAGAGTCACAGCGAGACAGCGTGGCAACAGATGGACTGCTAGACAATAAAAAGGAGCTGCTGCAGGAGGGGTGTTTTGTGTGTGTGTGTATGTGTGTGTGTGTGTGTGTACTGTATGTGTGTGTGTGTGTGTGTGTGTGTGTGTGTGTGTGTGTGTGGTCACAGCTCAGGGCAGAGCTATGTGGTGCTCTACATGCTGCATGCCATTCACATTCCACGGCTTGTATTCATTACTGCAGATACATGGGGCCCTTCTCACTATGACACACATACACACCCTTACTAACAGTATGTGTACTGTTTGTGTAAACATATATTTACACGTGGATACACCGATATTGATGCATACTCACTCACAAAGAGTTGTGTTATAGATTAAATACACTCAAATGGAGTTGCACATTCAAGCAGCACAGATCATCGAACATGCAGACAATTCTAATGAATGTGTTGCAAAAGACAGAACCAGCTTCTAATGAGCCATCTCACAAGATATCAAGATAAACAGAGATGGATGAAGGCAAAGACACGCATGTGATGGTGCCTGACAGTGTGACCACCATCTCTCCCACATCAAAACCAATAAAATTCTCCTCTGCTCCGATCACTCAGCGCCAGTCTTCTCATCCACTCAACTACCCCTATCTACTCTTCACCCTCCCTCTACCTCCCTTCTCTGGGATTACCCCCTAATGCCCAACCTAAACAGAGGCTTAGTGGCTGGCGACTGTGGACGAGGGTGTGGGGCTTAGCTGGGGCTGAATCTGATGCCTTTGGAACGGGATGAGAGATGCCCAGCACCAGGCCTGGTTCAGGGGACTCTGGAACTGTTTATGATGCCATGGCTGCGTGGCAAGGCTGAGGCCTTCTGCCAGATTAGCCAGAGTAAAACCAGCATGGTTGGAGGGACAGTACAGCTTGAAGCAACATTTTAGATTAAAAAAAAAAGTATGTTTCGATAACCTCTTTCACAGACTGATATACCGGATAGCAACTCATAAGCTCATTAAAGTTTTCATTTATTCATCTAAACAGGAGGGTAGCTCTGAGCTAAACAGACAAAGAAAGAGCACCAGCTCCAGAAACTCAGCAGAAAATAGGAAAAATAAGTCCAGCATACGCTGCTTGATTAATAGGGGACTGAATGGCAGGGTAATTGTACCAAAGATGGATGCAAAAACAAAACAAAACTAAGTAAATAAAAAAAATGTATTGCCATGTTAAATTACTATGCTTTCACAGAATAGCAAATTAGTGTTTTTCTTTTAACCAAAATGCACCATCACAATGTAAAATGCTTTAGCCGTGCAGCTACAAACAAGGGATGGCAATGTTGGTCGGTCGGTTCATCAACCACTTTGTTCCAGACTAAAACCCTAACCATATTCAAATCAACACAACATAAAAGAAGAGATAATTTGAGCTGTGTGAGAGGCTGAACTTAGGTACAGCTGTGCTTTACTGTACCAAATGCTAATGCTCACAATGCTGACATGTTGGTGTTTGTGGATGGGTGGGTAAAACACTAAAACACAAAGATTTTACCCAAGAGGATTTGCATATCGTAGAAGAGTGGACTATTTGCCTTTGTGGAGGTCTTCGCTCTCCAAGCGCCCTTCCAGTTTGAGACTGTTACCAGAATGCAAACAACATTCTCTGGTGCTGAATCATTAATCCTTCTTTTTCGCTTGTCAGAGTACCTTTCATGTGGCTGAAGTCAATGTGTTATTAAATGTGTGAGGCTGAAGGAAGTGCACATACTGTTACTGTCTTGGCAGATTCCCTGAGCTGCTGTGGTGATGGTGGTAATTCTGCCAAGTCTAGCACGCTGTGTACTTTACTATAATAGCTAGTCTGGCATCAGATCCAACATTCACACTTTGGCACACTCTACAAAGAAGATTCATGCCTGCGCTGGCTTTTATTAACATTAATAGAAATAGCTTTCTGCTCGTGTAATGTCAGGATCAGCACATCTTAGCCCAGAAGGAGGCTGAATCAGGATGAATGACTCTCATTGCTATTACTTCAGGTCTATGGTGTTTAACAGTCTTGACAGAAAAGAATATAGGCACTATAACTTTTTGTCAGTTTATTTCTCTCAGTAACTCAAACCAAGAGTGTGGTTTATCTTTGGAGTTTAATCCAATAAAATTTGTTGCATATATATGTTTAAGTAATGGCCTTTTGGGCCTTGACATTCTCATTTTCTTTTGTGATATCTGTTTGTTCACATGAAGCTCTAGAGTTCAGTCAAGACGATTACTCTTTTGTATGATTAGGCCTGTAGTTTATTTCTCATACTATCCTGCATTCACTCCTCACACTCTCTCTCTTAGTATGTTTGTTAGGCTGTTCTGTGCACCCTTCGACCTCCCCATCTGCCTGTCAGTCTACGGAGTCATCAGCCGCCACCACCACCACTCGTGTTCAGACTCCATGAGGGGATTTATCTTGCGGCTGCTCGGGGCGATGCCCCTCGATTACAAAATCCCACTGCAGAGTCTAAGCTCCAAAGACTTTGAGACAAGACTTAATTATCACATATCATCTGTCACAATAAACAATTATCTTTATGTTATTCACTCGTCTCTCTTGATTGAAATGCTTACGTAAAGCGTTCTGCTGGACAGCTATACTGGTAGCAGTTGGCATAAAGAAGTCTAATGATTCTTGTTAGCTCAGATTTTTGTTCCTCTTTTGGCTGAGTGTAAAATAAATATGAGAAGATGTTTTCTGACTGATCTGACATGGGAAGAATCTCAGAAGAAGGCTCATTCTCACTATGTTCTGCTTTATTAAACAGATTTTTTTCTTTGCACACAAAAAATGAAAATTCATTGCAACAAATGCACTGCAGTGCTCTCAAGAAGCAAAAGAAAATACAATTTTAATGCATCTCTGTCTGTGTACCAACTTGTACGTGCTTGTAGCCTTTCTGTGAATGTGATGGCCTTCAAGACAAACTGACAGTCTTATCGGTTCAACAGAGTGCAGTCATGACTTTAATAATAAAACTTTTTTTTCTTACTTTACTTAAATGACCAAATGAGACAGTATGAGTCATTACTATGGTTGAGTCATGTCTCTGATGGATCCCGCATTAGTAAATGTCATCTTACCTGCCTCTCCAGGGTATAACGAGATCAGGGTTTATCTTGCGAAAGAAGTACTCTCCTCCAGGCTGCCTGCCATTGAAGATTCGGAGAGGTGTATCATCACTAGACTCCTCTTTCAACAGAGGCTCTTCTGGGTTTGGCCTCACCATGCCAATATACTTGGGCAGGAAGTGAATGAATACCTGCAAATTTGAGGTTAAAGAATCAGAGAAAACAGGGTTCTCAAGGGTACTGAAAGATGGATGCTCAGACGGTTTGAATAAAGGTAGTCTCACCCTTCGAACCCAGTTTGGCATGATGTGCGTGCTGGGTGTTCGGTGGTGCAGATTGAGGACGACCACACTGAGGATGACAGAGAAAGTGACCAGGATCATGGTGAACATGACGTAGTTGACAATAATTGGGATGCCGAGGGACGTCTCAGGGACCTTGTCAGCCAGCAGAAGCATGAAGACAGTCAAAGCGATGAGGACGGAAATGGAAAGAGTCATCTTCTCTCCTGCAGACAACAGGGGCAGTTTGGAGGATTAATTACGACAGCGGAGCAGCAAATGTTTCTCTGCCAGCTTCTGTTTCATGTTGACAAGGGTAAACTTCATCACATGGTTACATTTGATTGTTTGCCATGGATAAACACACAAATAATGAGTTGGCTTTGTCTTTAAAAATGTTGGACATGTTTGAGAATGCAGAGAAGATAGCTGAGTGATGTTCGAACTGTTTGTTATCAATCCTGCTGAATCTGTATTTTCCGCTGTTAATGAAACATCAAAAATCTGGTGACACAAAACCAAAGATTGACAAAGTACTGCAGATTCCTTGTCAAGGTTGCTTTCTTTGAATCTACAATATATCAGTAAATTCCTTCAAAGGCTGCCTTTCCTCGTGAAGGAGTCTGTGTTAGACACATGCTTCTTGTTGTGACACTAGACCCTATATCTAGTCTCCCATCCTATATCCCATCTTGGCAGTGATGTGTAGTCACAATGTCAAAACATGTCAGATGTGCTGACCTGCTCCAGGAGGCAGGTAGAAGACAAATATAGCCAACACGCTGGTGAGGATGCAGGGCACGATGATGTTGATGATGTAGAAAAGAGGCTTCCTCTGTATGATGAGGTAGAAGGTGATGTCCTCGTACAGGTCCTCCTTGACGTTCTTTCTGGAAGGTTTGTGACAGATGGCCCATTCTCCATTTTCTGTGGAGAAAGAGACGTGCAAGGTGATGAAGACGATTAAGCTCTAATGAGAGTTCAATCAGGAAGGATTGTTCTTTAGCATGCTTAGGCCTGGAGCTTGTTTCTCAATCCAACCTGCACCCACTCTTCATGCATGCTCACTCATAACTTATTTGGCTATAAATTTAATGCAATACAATGAATATCATAAGGTGCACATAAACAGGGCTATCAGATGTGGATGAGGTCACTGTGGGCACCAACCAGTGAAAGCGTTCTCATCTATGACAATCTCATGAATCTCTTTGCCATCGTCATCCAGAAAGTACTGCAGCTCCACCTCAGAGGCATCATAGGTGTACGAGCGGAAGACCATGCTGCAGTTCTGCCAGTCAAATGGGAAGTATGACACCTGTGGGGGTGGAAATTACAAACCACTGCATCACAAGTGAAAGGAGATACTCACAAATATGGAATTCTGGATGAAAGCGTAAAGTAGAACACTGTGATCCTTAAAGACTGTACCTCTATAGAACAGGAGCTGCGGTAGATGGCAGGGGGAAGCCAGTTGACCATCCCGTCACTGTAAACCAAGACGTTGACGTAGAGAGCCACATCAAACTGACCGTCATTACTGTGGGGAGGAAATAGGAAGACAAATGTGAGGCTTGTATTTCAGGCATTTTAATACAACCCCAATTCAATTCCTCTGTTAGCTACTGTATGGACTGTGGTGCTGCAGACAGGACACTCACTTGTTTATGAGGTAGATGTCAGGACGCCAAACCTTGTTGGGAGGAATCCTCAAAACATCAATGTTGTCATATTCCGCCGGGTTCCATGACAACCTGTAGTCTGACCATGCCTGGGGAGGGAGGGAGGGAGAAAAGAGCAAGGGAAAAGAAAGTGAATAAAAGGCACAGCAGAGCCGACACCAGGTGAAATCATTACCTCGGTGCCCTGTTGCCTCTGTCATTTACATCCTAGTTTCTCCTGTCTTTGATAAGTCACTTAAACCCCTCTGATCTAGACACACACTCAAACACCACTGTCACAAGCACTCAAGCCGTCCTGAATTCGAGGCAAGGGACAAAAATGAAAGAGAGAATAAGAGAGATGAAGCAAGAAATAATTTGTGGTTATAAAAAGTGACAAGTCCATTTGAGGCCAGAGCGACAGAGATAGGAGTCAGAGCACCAGAGCGAGGCTCGGTGATGAAGATGAATGTTTCCCTGCTCGTACCAGATTCATGAACACGTTGGTAGTCATCTCTTCGTTCTTCTCATTCTGTAGCAGGGTAGAGAGACACAGAGACAGAGGAAGAGAGATGGGGGACATGCATTAGTGATGCCACCATATCTTGTTGTGCATGACAGTGCTGTTACTTTCAATCTTGCTCTATGCAAACTAATTTGGTATGGATGAATGGATGACCGCACAGCATGCAGCATAGATCAGGCCAACAGCGTGTGTGTGTGTGTGTGTTGCATGTACTGTATTTACCAAGCTGACAAGCTGAGAGAGGGTCATCCCCACCCGAACCATCACCTTCTCCTCCCAGTAACGAGCTGGTCTGACTTTCATGTTGTAGTTCTCGAAGAGCTTCTGATGGAGCCGCCGCTCTGTGTCTGAGGCTCCTGGATGAAAGAATGATGCATGCAAAGAGTCAGAAAATTGGGAAAATGAGTGGGAAAATGATGCCTAATGAACCAAGAGCCACCGCCACCTCAAAAAAAAGAAAAAAAAAAAACAGCAAAAAGAATAGCAAAGTATACTGATGAAAAATGAAGAAACAAACAAAAAGCACAAGTGAAATATTATACTGAGTGAGTGAAATGTGTGAAATGTACAAAAACCAAACAGACCTGCATCATATGAAATATGTCACATGTTAAATACCTGAAAGTCATATGCACCTTCATGATGGGGAATTTAATCACAAGTGAAAAGTCCAAAAACCACATGAGCTGTTTTCACACGTGAAATGATTAAATTCTAGCTTTTTTGCAAGATATCATAATTTGAATCTGTAATGAGTAAGGAAATCAGCTAGGACCAGAAAGACACATGAGCACCCATTTACACTATTTGCCTGTCAATTGTCATATTGATTTTAAAATGGTTATGCTGATTTATAAAGGATTATATGGTTTTGAACCTGTCTGCTTGTCTGAAAATAATCCTGAGAATGTTTTAATTATTTTTGATTTGCATATTTCTTTTTTTAATTGTTTTTTTTTATCTTACTTTTGTATTCATATATTTTAATTCATTCTTGTTGTTATTTTGCTGTGCAATAGTCTCATATTATTTCACTATGAATCCATCTATTTTCTTATTAATGCTATACAAATAAAGTTTGATTGATTAATGAAGAATAATCCCAACAAAAAAGTAAAAGAATGAAAGTAGAAAAAGGGCAAGCGGCAAGTGAGATGAACAACATAACCAGAGCACATGACACATGGCACTGACACCCTGACCACAGCATGTTTGTTCTCTATGGATCAGTGAGTCAGGCCCACAGTGGTCAGGGCTTCAGCTCCCACTGGGATGACCCATACTAAAAATATACTGTGTGCTTATGTATACTCAGTATGGGTCCTACATTTTCTGAATCATAGTCTAATTTGTCATTATAACTTTGATCTGGACATAAATACTGAAGGCATGGAAGAGAGAAATCATGAGTAAAAACAAATCATCAGAAATTGGGTTTTATGAATTAATTGCTCCGAGTAAAGGTGTGACATCACATTTGAAGTATCTAACAATGAACAGAACTTAGCGCTCTGTGTGATGACAGGCGTCTCCAAAAATGCGTTTCAATTACTCCTGATGATGGACTGGCTTGCAGTCGAAATATGTGAGAAAACAACATGTGGTGAAGGCAGAGAAGGACAGACAGGACATGCAAAAGAAGCAGTCACCAGGGCAGGTGCTGCGCGATGGGTAGCAAAGGTGACTGAGCTAATGTAATTGATATGCAGCAGGGGAATGGGATCAAAGGGATGTCTGGGATACCAGCTCCATCAGGGCCAAAAATAGACTCTGATTAACAAACAATGATGTGTTAATATGATTCATTATATGTTCCAGAGCAGGGCAGTATTTGGGTTTTTGGTTTTCAAGTGGAGCAACAATGACTTCTTCTTTGACTGGATACGGAATAAGGACTTCTTTCCACTGAGCACCCCACCCCCACCCCCCCACCCGGCATCTCCTGCTTGTTTTCTCTGCCTCTTGCTGCTAGCCCCTCTCAATACAGTTATAGCTATAGGACAGAGGGACAGGAACAATACACCACGAACCCTGTGGAGGTCAGTGAGCAGGGCAGGGAAGCATTTCACTTTGCTTTCCCACTGTGGGGTCAGAAGGTCAAAGTCAAAGCCCTTCAGCTGAGTCCAGATAAGAACTAGTCATCACAAATCAATTCTAATTTACCCCCCCCCCCCCCCAAAAAAAAAACAGAGGAAACAGAATCAATACCAATTTAACTGAACTGATGTGAGACGCTTGTCTGTTATCTGATCATACCATAGCAATCCTGAATAAAAAAATGCCTTGATTTTAAGTGCATGCTCACAGGCGGAGGTGGGAAGGATCGTCTTCTGGGCAGCCCAACAGGAAATAGGTACAGTAGTAGTGTTAGGACAGGGGAATGAGAACACCGCACCACAGGTCGCCAACAAGCACAGGGCAACTGTTTGTTTTCCAAGCACGATATGAGGTCAAAGGTCAAAGTCAAAAGCAGTCAGGCATATTTGTTTTTCTTTCTCCCCTTTAAGTATACAGTTCAACACGCACATCTTCATTTCAAAGGCACAGGAGCAATATAATTCTGTTTGTTCAGAGTAAACAAATTCAGATGAAGAAAAATACATTTTATGTCAGTTTTATGGAAATTTCTTTGAAAACGTGATAACCTTGTGTGAAACTCATTGACTCATTTGAACAAATGAAACAAGCATTCTATGAAATGTCCTTACCGGCGAAAGTGAGACAAAGGCAGCTGCATATGATGATAAATGCGCTCATCCTCACAGGAATGTTCATTTGTCCAGTCATGGCAGTCATAGCATCTTACACTTGTGTCAATCAAAGGCCGCGCTCCCCACTATATGAGCACTTTGACCTCTCTGCACCCTCACCTGGAATCTAGATGAAGCGTCCTGAAATGACACACCTTTCTAGCTTAGTTACATGCACACCTTCAGCAGCACGCGGCGTTCAGCTAATGGCTCTTTCTCCCGTCCCTTCGTCTCTTTGTGGCCATGGCTCCATGGGTGAAACCACGGTCTGATTGGGTGCGTGTGCTGGGAGTGACGAGAGGGCGGAATGTGTTTGCACTGGGAAGCCTGTGGGGCAGGCACCTGTTGGTGCTCACCAATCTGAGGTTAGCACAGTGGGGACGGTGGGTGGGAGGAAGAGGAAGTGGAGGGGGTGGGATGGAGTGAAGGAATGGCAATGGGCTATGGGTTATGACAATGGAGATATTTTTGGGGGGAGAACAAGTGGGCGGGCTGGAGCGTGGAGTTCATTGGGACGGCTGACTTTCTCTTTGGACGAGGGGTGATTTGTGGTCGTTCGGAGCTGAAGTGGTTCACAGGTGGCGTCCCTTACTCATTTCACTGTCTTCATCCTTTAACTGACCTCTCCCCTTATTCCTTTTCCCTGTTAAAACAAAGCTCCACCACCTCTTTCATCCCTTCAAACAGTCACGTCCATCTTCCCTCCTTTGGTGAGTCACTCCCATTTTTTGCTGCCTTGTGTCTTGTAAAGAATTCAAGTTGTGTGTTTTATCTCAGGGCTGAATTGGTCATCAAATTTCAGTTTACTTTGTTGAAATAATCACAAAATTCCTGTATGGCTCACTGCAGATACATTTATGAGAAGAACTCATCATCAGTTTTTCCATTTTGAGTTCTTTCTAGAGCTGAAAGAACAGCTATCTTGGAAGTATTATGGAAAAATCAGACACAATGAATTATGCGTGAAGAGTTTTAACATATCAAGCATCTGACCTGGTGCCTCCCGGTGGTCGAGTCAAAATTGACACGTTGACGGACGGCAATACGTATGCAAAGGAGGGGATGAGGTGAAGGAATGCCAATGATTGTGACTATATCCCATGGATCCGAGCTGGGACAGAAGAAATTAGCTAAAAGAATTGAGATGGAACCTGGAATAACCTTCATACAGTGTAGCAGCAGTGGTATGAGTCATTCATAAAATTACAAACAATATTAAGAGCAGGGATCAGAAGCACAGGCATTATTTTAGTGACGTGAGAGAGAAAGACCAAGAAATGGCAGTTAGAAAAGGCAATATTCAGCAGAGCAAAGCGGGACTTTATATGTCTATGAGCCACGATGTGGGAATTAAAATGGGAGATGCTAAAAGGTTTCATAGCTGTTGTGGAATGAAAACCTGCAGGATGAAGTTGCTGAAGCAAACTTCTTGGCAGGAGCACTGAGATGTTGTCAATAGTGATGGAGAGAGGTCTTAAAGGATTCACGAGTTTGAGTGGGGAAAAGAGCAACTCGCTCTTGCCGATATTGAGTTTGAGGTGAGCTTGAGGCAAGAAAAAGATAAGCATGTCGAATAAGATATAAAAATAGAGATGGATGTTGTTGCCATAGAAATGGTGAGGGAAGTTCTGAGACGTGAGGACTACACGTGTTATGATCGATGAGGTGAAGGCCTCGGAGCGAACTCTGGATCCTGCTGCTTCTTGAGATGCTTTATGTTGCTTTCTATGACGTTGATGTCGGTATTTCAAGGGTCATAAAGTTATTTTGTTACGCAAGATAAGTCGCCATCTTTCCATTACCTTCCCTGTCTCGACTTTCTGTTATCTCCTTTCTCAAGCCTCCCTCTCAAGCTGGGCAGGGTTTCCAGTGCAAGAACACAAGCAGGCCATAAATCAAACCCAGGTTGAGAGTTGAGAGGAGGAGAATGTCTCTGGCTTACCCTCCTGCATGCCACCACTACCAGTATAAATACATTGGGCAAAATGGCCCCTGTGTGTTTTCTGTCAAATAGCCCCTCTCATCAACTCTACAGTTTCATGCAAGGTCAAAGCATTAGATAATAAGCAGAGGATGGAAATGAGTGCAGTTCAAACAATGCTGCAGCCAGCTCTATCACACTGAAGCACTCTCAGCGCCGTTGCCGCAATGAGCTGTCGAGGATGACTGCAGACTTTCAGCCATCAAATGCTTCAGCAAACACATCATATATGCATGAGTGTATTTACACACATGCTGTAGAAATATCAGGGAAGCCCATGCGGGACTGTCCAGTAACCAGTGCCAGCGTGTGTGTGTCTGTGTGCAGGATTATTAAGGATTATTAATAGCAGAGCAGGCAGGTGACTGAGCAAGAGTCGCAAACCTCACGGCAGCATTCTGACAACAGATGGAGCCTTTGATATCCTCCCCTCAGATCTTTATTTAAAATGGGAAAACAGAATGAAAGGGCAAGATTAAAAGGGCAGGTGCGTGTTTTTGTCATGTGAGAGATTCAAAAAAGACATGTGGTGGGTGTGTGTGTCTGCGAGAAAGTGAGACATTAAGAGGCACAGGTCTCCTATATAATGAGAATTCCACAGGCTATTGGTGCAGCTGGTGAATGGAGTTGGCATGCTGCTCCACACTCTGACATAAGAATATCCCCCGTGCAAAAGCAGGGCCCAAAATACAAAGAGGATTAATGTGGTCGCAGAAATACCCTCAAAGCATGTGCAACACTTCAGCACATTCTGACACAGGGAAATGAAAGGCATACAGCTTGCTCATTATAGCGTCTGCTTTGTCTTGGTGTTTATGTGTGAACAGCACATATGAATATCCAACACTGGATCCACACTCAGATCTAGAGTCCTTCTGTAGCTAATACACTAAAATCACTCCAGTAGCTCAGATTACATATGCTAACTTTGGCTTGGTTGGTACATTTCATGCAATTATCAATGCCCTTGCACAGGTTTGGCAAGTTTATATGATCCATGTCAAGAGAAACATTTCTCATGTGATCGGGGCAACAGTGATGAGAAGCTCTTGAACACTTGCTCATTCAGCTGAGAAACCTCAAGTTGTTTATTCAGCTACTTGCGAATTCTGCTTGAATGCAGACAAAACCTTGCATTAATTCTTCAGAGCAATACAATCTGACAAACCTCAGCTACTCAAACGACATGCCATCCTCTAAGGGTAGGTGGACTAAAGATACATGCACGTCTGCTCGAGTTTAACGTCCAGAAATTGACCTGATTCCTGAATTTTTGTGTTAGAAATTGCAGCTTGATACAATAATGAAATGTCTTCAAGATGTATTTCAGCATTTGACATTGTCTATACTAAAGGCAAATGAATAAGAGAGACATCAGATGACACTGGAAGACAAGCAAGATGCATCGGACAAGTTTCTTGCTTGGAGTACATGTAGGGGTTTCTCAGTTCTTGTCACAATGGCCCGATGGTAAACTGCACCCAGAGAATCATTTGGCAGATTATTACAGTGCTTTCTTCCTCCCTGTTTTCTGAGGTGGTAAATCAGGATAGGTATAGCTCAAGAAAATCAAGTGTCCCACTGCTTCAGGGAGATTTGAAGGGGTCGGTGGGTGTGTGGTTGAAGCTGGCATCGGCAAAGATGGCCAAGGTGCCCACCGTGGTGAAGATGACAAAGATCCAGAGGAACATGCGGTCCACCACCATGGCCACATACTGCCAGTCCTCCTTCAGCTGTACAAGGACAGATGGATGAAAGGGGGGAAAAAGTGGAAGAGGATGAAGGGGGAATGGCAAATGAGTGAGGGGACATGAGGACAGAGTGGCAGCGGATGAACAGGAAATGACAGACAGACAGAAACGATACAAGGGCAGAGTTCAGAAACCAAGAAACCACCTTAGTCTGAAAGAAAAAGATGGAAGAGCATTACAACTTGCTGAGACAGGTAAACTCACAGCTTCGTAGTCCTTCTCAGCCTGCAGAGCCTCAGCGATATATGTGATGGCGTCTATGGCTGACTTGAGCTCCTCGGGTAGCGTGAGGTAGCTGCTGGGGCCGTCAATGAACTTCCTCAGATCTGTACACATGCCGTCTGGGTGAAACCTACACAGCAACACACACACATCCACGAATGTCACAGGGAGATATCTATAACAATGCACAACATTTGATATACCGAATGTACCTCAGGACCCATTCAAGAGAAATGGAGTGAGTGCACACAAAGTGTCAACATCCAAACTAAACAAGCACACACGAGCTTGCAGAATGTGGCGACGTGCGAGCAGATGTCGGCCCAGGCTAATTAAAAGCTGCAAAGTAGTCAAGCGTTTATGAGGCGGGCTGCACGTCTCCTTTTGCACTCTTCTGTCATTCAGAGAGGAATAAAGAGAAGGTCAGCGGAGCTCCCCGGGCTCGCTCTGCCAGTGTGGGAGTCACCGCTCTGCATCTGCTGACTGGGCTGCTCTGGCTGAGAAACCCTCTGTGTGTGTGTGTGTGTGTGTGTGTGTGTGTGTGTGTGTGTGTGTGTGCATGTTTCTGTGTTTACCTGTCGCCCTCAGTGACCAACTGTCTGCTGCTACGGTGTGCCAGCAGTTGCTGGGGGAAGCAGGGAGAAGGTCACTGTCACTCACAACAGGTCTAACAGTAGGTCAACTCTGTTTCCACTCTTTATTAAAATCATAGAAAAGAAATAAAGCTGGAAATCAAGCAGTGAGAGTCAATTATGCACAAATATCCAGCTAAACTTTTACATTTACTAACCAGAGGGATTCAAAGGGGTCGGCTGAATGTGTTGTAGCTTTAACACACGGCTCCTGAAGAAACTCGATGCATTACTCGTTAACCTTATCTGCTCTGGTTTTCCCTGCTGCATTTCGATGCGCAATCGAACAGAGTGCCCTTGAGCAATGACACGCAGACTCTTTCATTAGCTGCTTCCAGGAGAGCGTCAGACCCAGGGCTCTAAGACTTAACTTTAAGTAGTGATACAGCATGATTCTCTCCGCAGGACGTCACAGCTCAAATGCTTGCTTGAGAAATGACATTGCCTGAGAAATGAAAGCATAATTCTGAGCTTATGACATATTCTTCTAGTCTTGGCCACCATGTCTACCAGTTATGATGACACCGTACTCAACAAAGTAGCTGAGATCTGTGAGATCTGAGGACACGATTAACATCAAAGTCCAACAAAGTCCCATGTTTTCATGAGACTTCGTCTCTCTCTGTCTTCGTCTCTCTGCATATAATCAAACAGGCTTTTGTCAGATTAAACCACTTAATTGTGTGCACATCTGGATTGTCTGTAGATACCTCTCACTGTGTGTACATACAACTATGGCAAGTGCAATGGGCCAAAATGAAATCAGAATACTGGTTTTAAATTGTGATATTTGATTACTAATTTCCCAATATTTATGTACCCTACATAAAATGTTTGTAAAAGTTATATTAAACAATATTACACCACAGATGACGTTTTTCATCTTATTTCATCTTATTTTTTTATATTGATCATCATTCCCCTTTAATTAAATCCTTATAACTCATCCACTGTAGGTCATTGCTATGACCTTGCCCAAAAAAACATTACACTCTGTCAAAAGCACAGTGCAGCTGTTCTGCAAGGAGAATAATTTTAATTTGTCAAACATCTGTTTTCTTATGAAACACCTCAAATATGAAACACCTCTTTCGCATACATTTCTTAGATCCTAACAAAAACCCCAGCTAAGATGAGTTGCAGGTCAGACACCTCACCACTAGGGGGCAGCGTGGCACTGTGTTTTTCACTGGAAAACATGAAAATGGAGGGTAAACCGGACAGCCAGGGCAGAGTGTAGACCTGCTTGGTATTCAGTGCGGCAGTTTGGGGGTTTACAATGCAGCGTTGCCATCGCTGCTGCTCCTGTGAGCGTGGCGGGTGAGGAGGCTGCGACCTAAGAGAGGTGGAGCCTCCACAGATAGAGAGAGATAAGAGAGGGGGGTAGAGACACACAGTGTGGCCTTGTAACCCCTCTTCCCTTTTCCCTCCTATGTGGCTCAAAGTAACACTTCATCAGCAAGAAGTAAATGACTGTTCAGGAGACTAATTCAACTAAAACTGGCTGCCTCTGGTGCCAAGACATGCACTAAACCCAATTAATAGGGTGTGTGTGCATGTGCAGGCTCAAGAGAGACACTGCTGTCTCATCAAATTGTTCTAATAGGGCCCCCCCCTCCTTCTTCTGTCACCCGTTCTTTCACCTGAACACGCAGTGTCCTGCTCTAATGTGTCAGAGTCAATTTGTGCGGGTCATTATTGTTTTAGCAACGATTCTCTGCCGGCTCCAGTCTTCCCCTCTCGACACACTTCAGGTCTCACAGAGGGTGATTTTTGGTGTGCATTAATAGAGCAGCAGGGAGCCTGACTGGATAAGGATGTCACATAGTAGCCGGTTTCCAGGATGTACAGTTCTTCATGCTAACAAATTCACCTGAGCGAGGTCACCCATTTCCTGTGTCCACAGTAAAGAGACTACTTTTAGAGAGTGCACATTCTGTGGGCCAACAATGGCGTAAATTAGCTCTTTACTCAACAGCTTCGGGGGTAGCACTCTGTACAACTGTAACGTCTACAGTGCAAGTTTTTATCTTTTTCTATCTGAGTGCACCAGTGTCATGGCAAAAACCTCTCACAGTCTAAACCAAAGGTCAGAACAAGAAGAGCAAAATTTCACTTCCTCAAAAAGTTGTTCTCTGATCAGTTCTTTCCTTGCAACACCTTCAAAAATGTCTAGAACTGGATTTTGGCAAGTGCAGCTTTTACAGCAAGCATTGACATTGACGCATAGGACATGGGACATATAACAGGTGACAGTGACTTCTAAGTCGATGTCTAAGTGTGTTTGCCTTCCTTTAAAGCCTTTAGTGCAGCCTGGACCAAAGCAATAAACCACCTAAAACACCACAGTGCATCACCTTGATTTCTTATTCTGGATAACAACTTAGATACAGGAGGATAAGATGTGAGTAAAATGTGTGTCTTTCCATACTTGTGGTAACTGCTATGATAAAGCATATTTCTGTAGAATGAGTGCTGGACTTCAGAGGACAAATGGAGGCTGTGAGAACAGGAAATGCAGGCCAGGTGACTTCAAAGATAACCCTGTACACAGACTTTAACCTGAAACTATGAATACCAAACACAAGAAAAGATATAGAAACTTCTGAATTTCATTTCCAAGCATTATCCAACCTATTTTGGTTTATTTTACACACCTTCAAACATGCGCACAGGTTTTCACATGCATGCAGACACAAGCGCAATCACAAGCCCTAAGATACACCTTCAGTTTGACTCTGGACTGAGAGTGGCTCTGGTTTCACCTGTTGGGCTTGGGAAACAAAAAGGAGGTGTCCGGCTTGCGGATGAAGTATTCATCAGCTGCTTTGCTGACGGTGATGATCTTTTTCTCTCGCCGGGGCATGGTCTCCAGGGACAGCGGGGTCTCTACTTTTGGCCGCAGCATGCCCAGGTAAGGAGGCAGCATGTGGATGAAGATCTGAGAGGAAAGCCATGATGAACAGCAGAGTTAACTCCAAATAGTAAAATCAGTTTCAGTTTCTTTGCACTTCCAGTTCTTCTGACTTGATGAAACAGAAGGTTATTTAACTGTACTTTCCTCTTTCAGTCAGCAGCCTGTTGGCTCTTCCAGACCTCCATCAATCAGTTTGTTTAGATTTCTGTTTCATGATTTATAGGACAGCTGAAATGTACGTACTTGCCCTGTATTTGCCTATTAAGGCTGAGAAATGAGGCAAAAAGCTGAACTGAGCAGTGGGATAACCTTTGAGAACAGTTGCTGGTGAATAATGTGGGTGGAGAAACAAAATGGGTAATGTTTTCCAATTCCTCAACGTCTACTCTCAAGGTGTCCTTGAGCAAAGCCATCAACTCTGGATGCTCCTATGGAGCTCTACAGTAAAGTATTATACTTGGACTGGGCATCTCCCAGATGTGTCTAATTAGATAGCATTAAATGTTTGATAAAACCTGAGATAAAGCAAGTAAATCTTATATTTACATCCCCATCAGGAGGGAATTCTTGGCTTTCGACTTGGCGCTGCCTTTCAAAAGAACACCAGAGGAATTTGACTTGAAGATAAAACAGCAAATAATAGGGGCAAATGTTAGTCTAGATCAATATCATAAATGCTGTTTGCCTCTGTAAATGGCTCTTTTATCTGTTCTTTGAAGCGCAGGGATATCCGTCTTTGGAAATGGTTCTTGCCTGTATTGACACATGGATGTCAATAAAAGCCCACTGGCAAGGATCACACTGTATACTGCAGCTACAATGGAGATTATATTGTGAGGTGAAGCAGCTTGACCTGTTTAATAGTTTCAAAGAAAAGCGGTGACTTTGCCTCCATTCCAAATCAAATACGCCCATATTCTTATGTAATCTCCTCCAGCCTTTCTGTCTATTTCGCAGTCTCCCTGCACAAAGCGACACCTGTCAGTACTTCCCATAGACCGTTCTGTCAGCTGACCAGTGAGTCACACACAGTGACATGATCACTAGTAGTAGTAATATTTTAGTTAGTATAGTTAAGGATGATTTGGTTGCAGGTAAAACCAGATGTGATCACAAAGCCAAACCACTTCATCTGATTAATTAATGGTTAGCCAAACTATTTTCTAGTGCACCCCGTTGCTTCTGCGCTGGAATATTCCACTTATGACGCCTGATCAAAACTAATTGGATGCAGGAAATGCTTTAGTGTCTGTAATTAAAAAAACAATGTACACCTGAACCCATCCATGTGACATCTGCTAGATTTCACACATCAAGGCATTTCATGAGCCGGGAGTATAGGAGAGAAAACTGCACCCTGGAGAGCTGCTCTGCCTATGTGGGCAGATCTGGCTTTACATGCAGATCACAGCATCTGGAGCGACATTGAGGCTGAGCTGCAGGAGCTGAGAAACGTGGTGGCTGAGCAGAGGGAGGAACTGAAAGCTTTCAAGGCTGCACTTGCCACCCAGACTCAGGGCGTGGGACCCAAGCTGCCTTTTCTGTCACCCTGTTGGAGATACATATGAACCATTTGACACACTTACAAAGGTCATTTTCAACACTGGCAATGCCTAGAACCCAGCAACAGGCACCTTCACTGCACCTGCTCGAGCAGCCCTTCACTTCAGGTGCAGCAGTGTAGATGACCCTGCTCATATGTGAGGGTGTAAGGGTGTGGACATTTGATTTTGTCCTTTACTGTGACTCTACAGCTGCTGAGGGGAGATGTTATTGACATCTGTATGTTCCCTGACAATAGATTTGCTGTGTCAGCATCAACCTCTCTGGCTTCCTGTCAGTTGCACTGCAAAGGCTATGAGGTGAGGAATGTGTCATGGAAACGACAGCACAATGTCTCTGCAACATGTACCAGATTTTGGACACGAACAGAAACATGAATGTGTCTCAAAATGGGGGACTTTTTTCCCGCTTCGATCAAATTCCTGCTGATTGGTTTAGATATGAAGATTAAATTGAAAAATTGCAGGGCTAAATGGCCAACTGGGAAGTGGTGCCATTAGAGCTTAATAACTGTAATAAAAGCATGCACTGAGAAGAAAAGTCAATTTTTCCCTCATTTTTCAGAATGTAATTATTGTATTAGTGGTATGGTTAGATGACATTTGGTCAGTGATGATTCATATTTACTTAGAATAAGATCGTTTAATTCATCATAGACACACATTCATTCCTTGGGGGCAGGAGAACAATAAGCTGAGGTACATGTGTACATCATACATGCATGCATACACATACACCTTATATATTCATATTGGCAACACAGTGGCAAACTATAAAGACAGAAACATTGGCATTCATTTGGAGTTGTGTTTTTAGCTGCCTGACTAAAGTCAGCTCAGTATTCACTCAGTTTTTAACCTTACATATTTGGCTCACCAGCAAGTTACTAATTTTCTGTCTGCTGTTCGGCGCTGGACATGTACCATACAGTGGGCTTCATCTGAACTTTGCTTTTACTGAAAACAGCTGTCTGCTGCTGGAAACAGTCCTGCTGAGAATGAGCCAAAATAGCAGGAAACAAAAAACAACAAGCTGAAAAATGCAAAAATATTCTGTACGGCTGAGGGAACTGCAAACTGGGGCGATGTCATTTCATACATTGTCAGTTTAAAGCTACTAATTAGTGTGGCTTTAAGGAGAATATGTAATACTGCATTACAAGATTGACATAAATAGGTATCTGAGCATCCACAAATTTCCATCTATTAATGTTTTGTACCCAAATCCTTCCTTTCCACCTTTCATGACACTGATAGTCTGAGGAGTAGGAGTGAAGAGAAGCAGAACCTATTATGTTCTTTTCTCTCATCAATCCGGTACCAAGCAGCTTAGTTCCATTAAACCAAGCAAATCACCTGCCTATGAGCCTTTCGGAGGTGAATGTTCCCTGAAAGCGTGACATAATTCGGAGCAAAGTATAGAGCTGCTGCTCAGGCCTGTAATTAGCTGCACATAATGTACAGCGAGGGCAGCAGCTACCAATGGAGGTTAATGCTAGAACATGACGTCCAGGGTGTTGAGGACTTCATCCGATAGTCTGAACACAAACTACAACTGCCTCCATTGCACCAAATTATCACAAAAATGAACATTACATGAATGATTTCAAGGCCTCATTATGCTACATTTATGGAGGTGTTGATCGCCCACATAATGGATTTCATTAATTAATCCATTTTTTAGTAATGTCACACCCTCAGATGTGTGCCCACATCTCAGAAACGTATCTGACTTTACTCAGGACATGCTGAGAATGGCTTGTTTCCTGATCATATCCCTTTGACATCACACACCAGGCCTCTCTTTGATGCAGGCTGCTGAGAAAATGAAAGCCTTGACATTGAAGATATTACCCTCATCTTTATGATACAGTAGCTGGTATCCTCCCAAAGCCTCAAACAAGAGAAAGCCAGCTTTCTTATTCTATCAGATTGCTTTTTGCTGTTTTATAAATCTGCACCCAGGCTTTGGATGTCTGATCTTTTGGACTCAGGGACCTCACCTTGCGGACCCACATGGGCATCTGGTGGGTGTTGGGTGAGCGGTGGTGCAGGTTGAGGACAACCACACTGAGGATGACAGAAAATGTGACCAGGATCATGGTGAACATGATGTAGTTGACGATGATGGGGACGCCCAGTGACGTCTCTGGGATCTTATCAGCCAGCAGCAGCAGGAATACAGTGAGGGTGAGCAACACGTTGATCGACAGACCCATCTTCTCTCCTGGAAAGGGAAAAAAAGGAATACAATGTACTTAATGTGGAGAAGATCTTATATTAGTTCATTTTCATAGAAGCTGACATTCAATATTTATTCTTGACAAAAATAACAATCACAACCTGCTATGACTCATCTAGTTTTACCAGGACAAGGTTTGTTCCCCCTTCAGTGGACTGAGATCTACTATTTTAGCAGCAGCTGGTCCATGTAATTCATCAGTAATGACTCTAATGGAAAATTCATCTCCCACTCTAAGTGAAGCTGATTGGCCGATAGAGCGCGGCCTCCCAGGTGTATTCGCTGGTCACTTACGAGCTGTGTTTACCTCAGATTGGTTAGAGTTGGTAGGTAATGAGAAATTGATGTGCATGCTTCCACAGAGAGTAACTCACTTACTTCATCACACTGCATCGCCGCAAACTTCAATGTGTCAGAGTCTTGGCTGACAGGTGATCTGTGGGACGTGCAGTGCGGCGTTGTGACAGAAAATGTTTTTCAGAGATTACCACTTTAATGTCCTTGACTTGTCTCTGAGTCAGAGGGGGAGGATCATACTTTATGAGCAAGCGTGCACGTCTGCAGATTGTGAACAGACCTTGAGAGGTCCCTCACGCAGAGGGTGAAAGATTTAAAAATCAGAGGGGCAGGGAAAGGAGGAAGCTCCGCGCACACACATGCCACCTTCAGGGCTGTGGGCAGGATTTTTCGCTATGCTGAGAGTCACATGTCCAAATTCCGCACACGTTTTTGATGAGCCACCAAAAGTCTGTCAAAAGTTTCTTTTTCATTTGCTCTTTTAACTGTTTAATTCTACAAAATATCTACCAACATAATGATCTAAATGCTGTTTCAGAAGCAACTTATATTTTAATTCATTCATTTATTTCCAGTGCGGTAGAATAAACAAAATTTAAGATCATGTATTAAAATTAGCCTTAAAAATGTCATTTTGAATTCACCATTTAGATATAGGCTAAAAGAGGAAATCTAATACCAGTCACCTCTTTTGTTCGTATGCTGTCACATACTGTGTTATGGTCACTGTTGCATCCCCATAGTTGAGTGTGGAAATGTTAAAATGAGTACAAATCTCCTCCAGTAGTGAAGTTGGCTGGTGAATCTGGAGATCTGCAGCTGATCTCAGACCATCTGGGGGTACATAAAGGCTAAAGAGCTTCACCTCTGGACCTCTTGGCCATTTTCTGATAACCTTTGTCACCCATAGTATTTATGTATTGTGAGCTATTCGGTCATAACCAGGATTGGTACATTCAACATGGTTCAGGAAGGCGTTAATCATTTTAAGTTCTTTATTTCTAATTTACTTCTTAAGTTTACCAGAATTTCTCACTTCTGTCTAAGAGAGCTGTGTGTATCATTCTGGATTGGTGGATTACCTGCATCAGGAGGCAGGTAGAAGTTAAAGATGGCGATGATGGTGATGAGGATGCAGGGAAGGATGATGTTCAAGACGTAGTACAGAGGCTTCCTCTCGATGATCAGGTAGAAGGTCATGTCCTCATAGTGATCATCGTTCATGTTCTTCCTGCTCGGCTTGTGTCTGATGTGCCACTCGCCGCCCTCTGGACGAACGGTCGCATTTGAAGAATTTAGATCAGCAAAACGATGCACAACACAAAGTACAACTCTGCAAAAAGGCAAGAGGGTCCAAACAAAAGTGCAACAACATGCAAAAACACTCCAATGACTATGGTTCAAATATTTAGCAAAAGCAAGCATAAAGTGCCTCATGAGGGAATATTAAATAGAGTGGAGGAGTAATTCAGTGTGTCATTCAGGGGAACATATCCCCCTCAGTACAACTGCAATGTCATTTACTGTGCAGATGTTACTACCTTTAGTCTCTAAAAACTGCTTAGACTGCTTAAAGATGCTTAAACATGATATTCATTCATTTGTTCACTGATCTAAAAATTGTGT
>JBBMOE010000017.1:11933534-11964359 GCA_037975065.1 Chaetodon trifasciatus | reverse complement strand
TCGGTCGCGTCGTACGTGTAGGAGCGGAACTGCATGGTGCAGTTCTGCCAGTCAAACGGGAAATATGTTACCTGGACGCAGGAACAAAGACGGATGTGACAGGAAGAGGAGGAAGGGGTGGAGCGAGCTTACAAGGAAATGCATGGAAAGCATAGGGATAGTGTAAGTTTGTGCGTGTGTGTGTGGATGCTCACCTTCACTCCACATGAGCTGCAGTAGAGTGCAGGCGGAGTCCAGGTGACTCTGCCATTACTATAAGCCTGAACATGGACGTGCAGGGCCACGTCAAACACCCCGTCATTGCTGCAAACAGAGATTTAGATCAAATATGAAATAAAAATTTGAGTTCTTTCCTCTTTACCTGCAAAAAACGTCTGATTGTGGTTCTTTCTGGTCACAGTTTGAATGCTGTCCCGTATCACATGCAGATGTAACAGACAACAATCAACAAGCCATGATCTCCCTAACCTGAACCAAGCATTAACTACAAAGAAAAAAAGGGTAAAGCTCTGGTCAGAGCGAGTAACATCTGAGTAACTATATCTCGCATGTCTGATTATTGCAGTCACACTGCTCCTTCCATTCTCTCACCACAGCTATAGAGTGCATCAACATTTGGCTGCAGTCCCGTGCTGCAAGACCACACTAAAACATTTTAATTGGCACGGATGAAGTGGAGGAACTCGACACATTTCACGGGACACTTCTAAGTGCAGCACTAATGCTGGATGTATACAGAGCTGTTTTGGCCGTTAAGCTCATAACACTGTACACAACAAAGACATCAAGTCAATTAGACACAGATTTAGCCGTCTGTCAGGAGCCTGCATTTGGTTTTTATGGCTCTGCTAATTTAAGCTTGCGTCCTTAACGCAGGCCCTCCTAAAACTGCGTGTCCGTGAAGGTGCCGCCGCCGCCGCTGAAATGACCAGCATTGATCATGCACACAGAGAGGAGGGTGCGCACGCTTTTGCATTGGTGTGTATGTACATATTTGTGCGGTTCCAAGCGAGCGCCTCCTGGGCTGAAGCTGCTGAGCGGTGCCATCATTTCAGTTTTCAGGGAGCCGTGCTGCTTAATTGTCTATAAAGTGTTGATGAATGGAGCAGTGGGGATATTTACAGCGGTGGTAATGGGAGGGTATATGTGTGAGAAATAAGAAAAAAAGAGACTATGCTCACTGTTTGAAGTATCTAAATTTTCTAATTTAATACTGTGATATGGAGTTTTTCCATTATATAAGTACTGTACTGTACTATATGTCCACTGGGTGCAGCTGTTTTGGCTCCATCACACTGCACACAATCTGCTGCCACTCCAGCCAATGTTGTATATTTATTATTTGTTACTAAATTTGCCTTTATATGCACATAGAAAATCTTTCACACAAGGAGCAGCCTCATCAACATACAAACTAAATGCCCCTTAGGACCAAGGAAGGAACTGTCCCGGACAACAAACTAAAAATCTAAAACACAGAGGACAGCGGCCAAACGGTTTCTCCCCTCAGCTCTTTGCTTTTGATAAATTCATGTCAACGTGAGTGCAGTGCTCGTGCTTACTTATTGATGAGGACAATGTCAGGCAGCCAAACCTTCCCCGAGGGGATACGCAACACCTCAATCCCATCATGTTCCTTGGGGGTCCATACCAGCCGATGATCTGTCCATTCCTGTTTGAAAAATGTAAAAAAGATCTTGTTGTTTGCTGATGCTGGGAATCACACACGAGCACATGAAAAGGGCAGGAGACAAGAGGGAAATGATAGAAGGGAGAAACTTTGCATTTACAAATGTAACCAATTTGTCATTTCATCAGTTTATTTTTCATTTTTCCGCCGCTGGAATTAGATTCCACGGGGATGATTCCTGTGCGTTTGTCCTTGCATAACAAAACATGATTTGCATAATTTTTCATTTTGCATATACTCTGTATTATTATAACTACTCCAAGTGTTCCCACTTGGTTATTTGTGTATTGGCACTGAGCTGTACATGAAGAAGGAGGTCTTATGCTAATACATTTACTTTCATTGGAGCTGGAGTCACGGATGAGTCGGTCAAAATAATGTGAGACAGTGAGAAGTTGCACAGTTTCAGTACTGTGTGTTAATGAAGACTGTGTGGAGGCATTCCACTTCATGCAACTTCCTGTTTGCGAGCCTGCTGGCAGATCATTCAGTGGGTGTTGGGGGAGGCTTGCAATTTAGCCCCGAAACGTCTGACACATGAACACACTTACCAGGTTCATGACAACAATGGTGCTCATTTCTTCGTTTTTCATATTCTGCAACAGAAATATTAAAACGTGTGTGTTACTGGTGCTTCACATTCATAGACACAACACTCTGACAACATGGGCAACTTGCCAGCTAAGGAGCTGCACACCTGTTTGGAATGTAGCGCAGAAAGGGTCGGGATTAGAACAATTATAAGACGTGGAATCCTTTTTGTGTGTCAAACACGCTGCCTTTATCTACTTGTTAAAGTGCCTTTCTGTCATCTAAACATAAGTGACTTTTATGTTAATGTCGCTTAGGGCTTCATTCAGAGCAGCCGTGAATTAAACGCTTTATTACAGCAAGGAAGATTGTTTTCTCCTCTCTCACGGGCTGCATCACTGATGGATTTTGAAACTTATTTTGCCTTAATTAATGACCATCACAAGCACGAGGGACACCAGCCCCAACTTTGCACACTAATCCAATGATTGGTTATTAGAGAGCAAAATCTGCCACCTGTTTTATGAAGCCTGATGCGCACAAGCATTGGATAGCAGGGAAGATACGACTTTCAATGAGATGGATGGAAGGAGAATGGCCCTTTAAAAAGTCATCCAACAACACTGTCCAGCGTGGCCTTTGGCTGCTACTCTCTAGTCTTATTTGTAAGGCTTTGTTTAAAATCAGTTTTAAGAATTTGGACTGAATCCAGTGACAATGCATTAGCTAGATTACTGTCAGTATTGCTTTGCTGTAGAAGCGTGCTGCATTGTTACATCAAAGACAATCAGAACAAATTGGGTTAAGTGAGCTGATGCTTTTTTAATTGAACCCGAGCTTCAGTGATCACACTGCACCGTGCTTGTACAAGAAGGCCGATGACACAGATCGCATCAAGAGTGCTGGTGCTGGAAATACAGCCTGTACTTGTTGATATTAGCTCCAAACCAGCACACAAAACAGCTGACAGTCATTTGAGATGCTGGCTGGTTTGACTGCAATGTACACACACACCAGCTACTTCCAGGACAGAGTTCATGATGCAGGCTTTGGTAAAGATGTTTGCATGCGAGTGTGTGTGTGTGAGTGTGTGTGATTGTCTATCCAGCAGGAAGGTGGAGCTTCTCTGAGCCGGGCCTGCTATTTAAAACGCTGGGAGGAATGTCAGGGAGACAGCTGGGACAGGGAGAGGAAGAGGGAGGGGGTGGGTGGGGTAGAGGGAGGTTGACTTAAACCACCTCTCTAACACACACACACACACACACACACACACACACACACACACACACACAAACACCTATCTCATCACTGACCTGTCAGTTACTCATACTTCCTGTAAGTGTGTGACTTCGCCTCAGGATGTCCCTCTGGGGGGAATGTTAATAATAACTCTGCTGTTATCGAGCTGACTAGTTCTGGGCAGACGGGGGGCTGAGCGTCCAAGTGGGTCAGTATTCAAGATCATTCCACTCCAGAACTTTAGGGCCCCATGTGACTTCCTCTCCAGAGTAAGACTGACCTTGAGTGGAGGTGTAAGGAGCACACTGGCTGTAGATGTGTATGTACAGGCAACACTGTGTGTGTGCGTTGTTACCTTTTTATGCAGTCACACAGGCAGTGATGCTGCTCAAACACTATTTGCCAGCAGTACTTCACAACAGAAGCACGACTCTTTTTGCCATTTGACTCAGCGGGCCAGCAAGCGCTGAATTCCTAACCAGACGATTCTCAGATACATTCACAGTCTTGGATTAAAAACTTTCTGCTCTACATTTTGCCATTATCCTGTCGTGTGCAACTATAGGGCTGTGCTGTAGGTGGTCTCTCAGCATGCAGAGCAACCACTGTGCTTTAAACCTTTGCAGAGACATCTGTCTGTGGGAATCTGATTTTTAAATATGTATTTAGAAGAGCTGTTCCTGAGGCAGTTTTTAGGGTAAGTTACAGTATTGAAGCTGTCAAGTAATAAGGGAGGAGAAGCACAGAGATGCAGGCGAGGTTTCATGTCCTGACTGTCACATGAAAAATCCCTCAAGCAAACTAATCTGCATATGGTACAATATCCTGTTTTGAAGCCTTTTTTAGTGGTGAGTAAGGCTAAGATTTACCAGATTTGGCTACATACAATATAATGAAGCTACAGCTAGTTTGCATATTAACTTCAACACCATGACCAGCATGTTCATGAATGAAACAAACATGCATCAGTGATATCGTTATAATCTGGGTGTGCATGTACTATATATGTAAATATACGTGTTGGGGTCTCGTGCCTCACCAGTCCAACAAAGGAGGTGAGGACCATACCCACACGGACCACCACCCTCTCTTCTGGGCTGGCTGCTGGCCGCACCTTGAGGTTGTAGTTGGTAAAGAGCGTTTTCATCAGAGCCTTCTCCACATCAGACCCACCTGTATGACAGACAGATTTAGGGCTTATATGACAGGTTCAGTTATGACATCAGCTTTCAAGATGATTGATCATTTTGATTCTGTTAATAGTGGATTATGGGAAACCCACAGGCCAAATTAGGCTGCCATTAGTAGCCACTATTCTTTAAGTTCAAGTTCTTTATTGCAAACCAATTCACATTTCTGTCATCCACTGCCTGTCTCTCTCACAGTTTAAAATTCATGAAATGAACCCAAACACTTTTAACTAAAGTTTCTGCCGGGTGCTGTGTGCAAAAACCCATCACACTGGTGACAAGTGGGGGCCGAACTGACTGGCAGGCAAGGTGTGTTGTGCATTCAAATGTGAGAACCAATAAACCCTCGAGCTCAGGGGCTGAGTCAATAGTGCACAGCGAGTGGATGCTTTCCAGAATTAGTTATTATATGAGGATGTGTTGCCCAGCAGGAGATATCCAGACTAGTTGTAGCTACATTAGGGGATTAAGAGAAAAAGAGATATTCAAACCAACACAATCAATGAAACATCCTCCTGGTCTTTCCTAACAAGAGTCCCACCTTCTGCCTCACCACCCACTCACACTGACTGCAAAGCCCACAGAGGAAGCAACAGGTTCAACTCAAATGAGTGTTGGGAGAAAGAAAGAGAGGGAGAGAGAGAGGACCAGTGGCTTTTGGAGGAGATTCAGTGGTTTGATAACATGATAAAACTGGGCAGAGTTCGAGTTTTTGCAAAGGGGCAACGGTTGGTGAAACGATCAATGGCCAAATTAAAGACGTGTGTTTCCTTATTAATTTCATTATTTTGATGTAGAACTTAGTGCATAATATTGATTATAGCCACTGACTTTTTCCTTGTAGGATACAATGGTCCAACATATTTGTTAACTGGTTGCAGAGACATCAGTAAAAAAATTAATCTGGTGAGTTTTATTACAAAAAATGCTACTTCAGGACTACTATATTATCCAGTAACACTGAAAATAATACAAGCATAGCTGTAAGAAATTTATGTTCTGAACACTTAACAGTACTGTAACATATATACCAGTAGTAGTTACAACGTGTCTCACAACAGGCTTGTACAGTTGTGAACCCTCCAAAACCCAAATGCTTAAACATTCCACAGCATTTTGAGTTTTACTTCCACCCATTTGCTCCTCAGTGTTGGAAGGTTAGAGGCATTTATAATCAGCAGCTCTGGCAATGCAGCATTCATCACGTTTGGCACAGCCGTGGCCCCGGCAGGATCTGACCTGACAGGAATAAATGACAACGATCACCCAGCAAGGCACCCCCATTAGCCAGGCACAGGGAAGCATGGCTGCTGATGGGGGAGGCTGCATGGGAGGTGGTTGTACAAGGCTGCAATATAGCATTTTTTTTCTCTTTTCCCAGTTCAGACTTAAGAGACGATCAAAACCGGTGAGATCAGGTGAGGTAAGACCATGTGAAAGGCTAGTTTTGAGCATGTGAAGGACACTTGCAGCGACCATAACTGACAGCATTTGGAACTCACTTTGATAAAAGCACCAAAGAAGTCGGGTTGAGTGCTGTTTTTATCCAGAAACCAGTGGTGAGAAATCAAATCAACTGCCTGACAACAAGAAATGTACTGATTTCTCTGCAGAAATGGATGTTTGACAATGATTGTTCATGGCTTTTGCGTCTCTGATATTTATTTAAGTTTATAACAGCTGTCTGCAGTAACACAAGTCTTTTCCTTAGAGATAACATTCCTTTTCTATTTGGTTTACTCTCTATTTTTTACTCTCTCCTTCTTCAACTTCAGGTTTGTTTATTGTCATTCAACCATACACATAGCACACAGCTGAAGGATATGCTGTGGGTCCAAGTTGCTACTATACAAATATGAATAAGAATTAAAAAATAAGGAAAAAGGGGGGAGGTTAAATATTACCATGAAGACACTGGTGTTCTGTATTGTTTTTTCTAATATGAGGACTATAAGTGAGACAGAGCTGCGTATCAGCTGCACTTTCTGCTAATGGCTAATTAGCAAATGTTAGCATGCTAACCAGGTAAACATTGCCTGCTGAACATGAGCATGTTAGCATATCACAGTGAGCATGTTAGCATGCAGCTTCAGGCTCTGCTGTCACTGCTTAGTAATCCCCACAGTGTGTCTGTGGTGTGTTTACTGACTGGACTTTATGCTGACTTGTCTTGACTGTGTTCTTACCAGCAATATATTCAGTGTGTTTGCTGTGACACAGAACTTAATCAGGATGACAGTAATTGAACTTTAATATTGATTCTATTCAATTCTAATACGACTTTAAGAATGTACACCATGTCCTGGAGACACGGTGCTATTGCTATATTATTTCTTCCAGTGTTATTCTGGAAGGTTCTTTTTTGCTCCATGTGGCCCTCTACATGTGACATTACTGTAGTATACACATAAGAAGTTAGTACACAGCTCTGTCACATGCATATACTGTGTCAGCTTGTGTCTTACCTGCCAATGTGCTCAGGCTGCACAAGCAACATGCCAGCAGGAGCAGATCCAGGCTTTTCATGGCGACCCACAAAACCTGAACCTTCTCTCCTCTGAAAGACAAATCCTCGGTTGATTAAGTTCTTCAAAGTCTTATTTTTTTCTTCTTTTTTTTTTTCCAGTGCAGCTCACTGGAAGTCTTCAGCGTAACTTCTGCTTTGCTCACTTTGGACTGTTGTTGTCTGTCAGTCAGGCAGGCCTGGCCAACTGCTGTCTGCTCCAATTACATCCTCGGGGAGGGGAGGGTGTGTGTCAGTGCTCACCCCCCTCCATCAGTGTGAACCAGGCTTGACCCTGGCCAGTGAGAGCTTACTTACACACCACTGATGCTCAAACTGTGGCCGAGGGACCCGCAGGAGTCCTTGTGGGGTTTCCAGGCTGGTCCTCAAAAAAAGAAGGTTAAATTCAACCAGCAAAATAATCACACATTTTCATACCATCCTCCTTCATCCTGCTGGTTCGGACATTGCTAAGTGCTTACATTATTTTCACACATTCATTTCTGATACATCAAACCTCCTTTAAGTCTTGTGCCAGCAAACATTCATCCTGTAAGACATCCACCAACAGCTGTTAAGCTGATCACTCTAATTAGAATAATATAGGATGAAACCTCACTAGTTTCAAATTCAGGTACAAAGACCACGTCTTGTCCTCATCCAATTTCCACTTCCAAGTGATAGATGTCCCTTTGGCCCCGAATCCCCTTTTCTGCTTCCTCACCTTCTTTTCTTTCATTATAAGAGCCACAATGAAACAATGAAGCTGCAACGCCTCATCAAAATGTTGCTCCGACCCTGAGTCTCACTCAGTGGGTCATTAGATATGACACCTTCAGGTCTACAGCAATTACTGATCCACATTTGACCCTTTGTTCATCCTCTTGAGCCAGACTCTCATTTTCTCTATCTCTATTATCCCTCAGCCCATTCCCTGGGAATTAGGTCCATATTGGACGATTCTCACAATTTATGTCCGACATTCAGCGCCAATGCAGGAAGACCTGTGCTGTGTCCTCTGTGTAGTGAAGGGAAAACTAAAGCTGTGGAGGAGGTGTTTTTGTTGCCTAACTGTAACCATACTGTGACCATTTCATCTCACTGTAGATGCCATTGCAGAAAACTTGACACTGGCTCTTACCTGGATTTTTGCATCATTATTATAGCAACAGGATTGTATTCCCTCAGGCTCCTTATGTGCTGTTCAAATACACTAATTTGCCTCAGTGCCATGGTCTTTGTTAATGAAAAACACACTGAAACTGCTGCCATATTTTTCATGCTTTTCTTAAATAAAACTAAATTTTGGTGTTCTTATGCTGCATATTTTGCCTTTTTGTGATCATCCACTGGCAAGTTTCTTAGCTTTCCACTGATAGTCAAACCTATCTGTTAATATCAAGTACAAATGGAGAGGAGCACTGAATTTTTCCAGTGATGAATTACCTGCAGCTTTCTAGCAATTTAATATAAAAAAACACAACCAAGAAACTGATCATCTAGTGGCTAAAACGCCTCGCTATTAATGCCATATACACGTTTTTTTTTTTTTTTTTTTTAATAGTGTCTAGTCTCTGTTCTTGGCTGTTGCAGTTATGGTGGAAAATTTGCATTTATGCTACAAAATGCATGGTAATCTCGTAAGTCAAGCGCTGTATTGGCAGGTCAGTATAGAGGTGATACAGCAGTCATTATTCTGACAGTATAACGCTAAGTTGATCAAGCCGTTTAACTGCCACACACTGCTGTATTTTCTGAAGGCCCCTGCAGTAAAACATCTCTATCCTCCCTATATCCCTCCATTCTTCCCTTCATGCCACTCTGCTCTCACTCACATTCGTTGGCCATCCACGCCATGCCGTAATTTAGGATCCACTGTCACCGCCATTTGGCCTGCCGCCAATTTAATTACCATAGAAGCTAACTATTAACAGCTAGCAGCCAGTGTCAAGTCACACATCAAATCTGTGGTCATGAGGGGCTGCATAAAGCCCCTGCTGGCAGAGACTCAAATCCAGGGACCTCTCCCAGAACCATAATAGATCACTGTTTAATACAGAAGTAAGTAGTTAAGTTAATTTAGATTGATTGTTTACCCATGACTGTTGTTTTCCACGCTGGAACAAGTAACAGACGACATGTAACAGTATTATAGCAATCAGATGATTTAGAGTTGATGATGTCGCTGTAAAGATGATATAGTTCAATGTTGGAGTGATAATTATATTTCATTCCAACATGGCGTCACTTTCTTTCT
The DNA here is from genome assembly GCA_037975065.1 of Chaetodon trifasciatus. Lineage (NCBI taxonomy): Eukaryota > Metazoa > Chordata > Actinopteri > Chaetodontiformes > Chaetodontidae > Chaetodon > Chaetodon trifasciatus. Next base: position 11,954,949 of record JBBMOE010000017.1, on the reverse strand, counting down.
TACTTTAATCATATTCAAAATGCATCAGTGTAAGTACTTTCAATGTACTCAAAGTAAACTATATGGACAAAAAGCTTGTGGACATCTGAACAAGGTATGTGAAAACCCTCATCTTACACTTGAATATATTCCAAAACCATCTGCTTCTTTAACAGCTTCTTCTGTTCTGGTAGGGTTGATTCAGCCACAAGTGGATGGCCACTGATATTTGATAATCCAGGTCTGACTGGGAAAACCATCTCTTTATGGAAAGGGACAAACTCAAAGCGTGTGTTTTCACCTGTTTGGTTCGGTTCAGATGAACTGTGTGTTCAGTTTGTTTAGGCTGGTGTGAAAGCTGCCAATAAAACCACAGCGCTATGTGTTTGCAGTGTGAAAGCCAGACTCTGAAAGGTCCAGATCAACTGAACTGAACGTCCGGTGTGAAAGCGGCAAACGGGACCCGACCCAAACCATACTACCACACGCTATGAGAAGGCTTGTAAAGAGATCCAGTTCTAAATGTAAAAATTCAAGTTGCATGTTTTAGGAAATGACATCAAAACACCCCAGAAAGAACCTCTCAGCAGACCAGCGTTACAATCATACAAATATATTAGTTTGTTTTATTCAATTATATCCAATAATACGTCTCCCTTGACTTTGTGTAAGTTATTATAGAAATAAATACAGATCATATTGCAAATGCAGAGACAAGAGTTTGGGATAATAGTGTTGAGGAGGGGAGGGGGATTAAGGGGTTAAAGGGGTTCAAGAGTAAATATTGGGTAAAGACTGTTTCGTTGAAGGTGTCCAGTAACTGATTGGCGCATGCATGCTTGTAGTCCCGCCCATCTGTGATCCTCTACCTCCACCCAGGTGTTTCAAAGTCCCAAGGCTCTCTGTAGTCCTTTACAGCTCCTTCCTCCATGTGATCCATGGATTTTGATGGCATATAGTAGTTGTGTTATTCCACCTTGCCAGCAACAGGGGGAGTTATTGCACCCCAACCACATTTGCATGGATATATTTATATATAGAGATATATAGATATATTTTTTGCCCCATTTGTATACAAAAATAGTGTCATTGTGGCTTTGACAGCTGGAAGACTGAAGCACTCTTTTTGCATTTGGAAGACAAGAAGGAAAGTAAGAGTATGGTGATTTCCTTAAAATGTTTTCTGGAAGACTTCGTCACAATATCTTGGATCATCCATGCAGTAGAAAGAAGAGCAAAAAAAAAAAAAAAAAGTCAAAAAATCCTTCAACGATCGATCATAGGATCACACACACACACACACACAGGTAGAAGGTGTGTGTGTTTGAGGGAGAGACAGACTGTGAAGGAGCAGTCCACATGCTGCTGGTGAGCCAATTAAAATCCCGTTAAGAGATCAAAGGTTAGAGGTCAATCAGCCGGTCCTTGATTGACAGGTGAGTGCTGGAGGATTGTGGGGGGAGGAGGTTTGAGACCCCACAGTCTTAGCGTACTTTGCTTTTCTCTCTTGGTAGATCGAGTTCTATTGTTCAATATCCCACATTATGTGATAAGGGAACAGACACAGATATGCATTTAAACAGCAAAATAAACACAACAAATCAACAAACACACATGGACAGACCAACAATGCTTCATAAAGGGCGTTACAATGGATACCAATACTCAGAATTGCTCATATCACTTCATTACAAGTCACAGTACTTCCACTGAGAAATACCCAAAATACAATCCATACTGTTTTTTTAAAAAAACAAAAACAAAAACACTTGAAAAAAAGGGGTAAATAAAGGCATTGTAGCATAGAGTACAATGTAAAGTCACCACTAACACATTGTTGGTGCATTAGCTTGGGAGAGGTGAAGTCCCTCCATGATCTGTTAGTAAAGGTCACCCCATTTAGCCACATCTGCGCTGGCTTGGTGCAGGGTGCTGTGTGTGTGTGTGTGTGTGTGTGTGTGTGTGTGTGTGTGTGTACAATGCAGATGTGTCCGGGGATTGTGGGTGCACTTTTAAACACACAGCCTGATTTTCAGACTTCAAGTTAATCAGTTGGTTAATACTACACAGGATGTGACACTGGGTGATTCCAATATAAAAGCACTTTTTATGAGGAGTCTGGAGAGGAGAAAAAAAAAAAAAAAAAAAAAAAAAGGAGAGAGAAAATCTGTCCGAGGACGGCGTCACTCTTTTGTCACGTGAGCCTCTCTCTCTTCCTCCCTCTCTTTTTTGTGTTTTCTGCTGCATTGCAGATGTGGTGAAGGGACTCCACCTCAAAGTAATGCACGCACGCACGCACGCACACACACACACGCTCGCACACACACTTAAACAGCAACCCATCTCACAAAGGGCAAAGTGTTAGAAAAATAAAAGCTCTAATAAAGCACGCAGTTGGGTTCTATATCAATATTAATCCTTTTCTTTTTCCACACCCTCCCAGATAATGTGGCTGCACCTTGTTAATGGAGTTTATTGCTTTCTGCCCAAGGACTCATGCTCATTGATTTGGCCTCTGATTTATCCTGTTTTCCTCTCTGCCTATGCTTTATTCCCTCTCTTCTCAGCTACACATAATGGACATACAGACATATTCAATCACAGTTACACAACGATTACACACAAAGACCAAAGCTGATGAGAGGGTTCTAGAAAACACACATATACCGGCTCACACACGCACGCATACATACATTCTGCCTCCAGGTTAAAGGGAAGTTGTGTTTGCAAAAAAGGGATGGGGGAGAGGAAGTGGTACTTCAAAGGGAGGCTGCGAGGGCATGAGTTAGCTCCACTACAGAATGGGACACATGCCTCTCTCTCTCTCTCTCTCCTTCACAACCCTGGATGACCCTCTCTGCAGTCGTAATTCGCTCAGTAAGCAGGGAGGGCCCTGACTCGGAAGAAATGGGAGGGAAGGGAGTCCCCGGAGAGAGAGAGGGGTGTGTGTGTGTGAGGTGTGAAGCGTGCAGCTGAATCAGATATACATCATTTAACCCCCTTCGATTTCCACACGTTCACATCCACGCCTCTCCCTTTTCTCAGAGACTCCACAGAAATGGCGATGTCAAGCCCTCCAGAGGGCCGATATTTAACATTTAAAAGCTGAATCCAGGAGCATTCATCAGCGAGTTAAAAGCAGTAAATTCAGCCCGGGGGGGGGTTCCACTAATCAAACACGTGTCTCAGATAGATGGCTGCCGAGATAAATGGCAATCTTTACATCCTGTAATTCACACGGGATCGTTCCGAGTGAAGCCTGAAGGCCGGAGAGCAGACAGGCCGGAATAGAGAGGCTGATTCCAGGCTTCACACAAACGACTCACAGCTGTATGAACACTGCAACACACACACGCACACAGACATGCAATCATGCAAACTTTCCACACAAAATAAATGGTTGTGTAATTCTACCTTTCTGCAAAGTGAAATCAATAACACTGCAAACAGACTGAGATACACATTTTCTCGCCTCCTCTTTTAAAGTCCTTCAGAAACAGCCCGAGAACAGGCTAATGGGATTACTCTGAGTACGACAGATAATATCCGTTACCGCCACTGCTAAAAATGACACTAATTAGTGCAAATGAAAAAACAGATGAAAAGTGCGGGCGACAACTTAAAGCACGAGGATGAGGATGAGTATTCAAATAACAGTCTGCTAACTGGAATAAAAGCTGACCTATCAGCATCTTCTACAGCGGCAAAATGAACAGATACTGATGACTGATGCGACTTTAAGTGGCTGATGGATCATACGATATCTCAGTAATCTCAGATGTCAGTGTGGCCTGATGCTCAGTCACGAGACCTGATGGCTTGGTTTAATAAAATCTTGGCTCTCATTGCTTAAAGTCACTCCAACACAGAGTCTGAGGCAGGAAATGAGACGACTGTAGACCTACAAACGAATACAGTCTGAATTCATGTCCTCTTATCTACAAATGCCACCTCATGTGCTATTATTTTTTCTTACACCTGCACAGGCAGATGCATCAAGAGACATTTACTGACCATGTGTAAAACTGGCGAGTGCCCCTTTAAACTATGCTTGAGTGCATGATGATGCATTGCTTTATTGCCCGTATCTCTAATCTAAAGCAGACACACATTTTTCATCATTTCCCATCGTCCAAATGAATAGCTTGAACTTAAAATCTTAGCCCTTAACTCTCCTTCACAGCTGCTTTTCTTTTGGTTCAAATTCTGGAAACAACAAACACAACATGCACACATAAGAAAATATTGCAACATAGAATTTCCCAGCCCTTAAAATACAGTAGTTGTCCCTCTCATACAGTATCTCTCTATCTAGTCCCAGACAGTCTTAATTCTATCGTCGCTGGCACGAGCCTGATTTAATTAAATATTTGTATAATTACTTTGCGAATAGTACTCAAACACTGTGTTCTGGATTTAGCGATCCATAGGGGGTGGCTGGTCAGACGCGCCAACCTAAGGGTCTATTTAACAGTTTAATTAAGGTCTTTAGTGTGTAAGTGAGGTTTTAACAGTAGCTTGTGTTGAATAAATCAAAACATAATGGGAAGAACTCTCTAATGGGCTGCAATTCATTGAACTGAGTGGTTTTCTTTATTCCTCACAAGCCCTTCATTTAGTTAGATTATCTCTCTTTGTCCTTAGTTCCCTTCCTGCCTCAAACTACCTCCTTTCACTCCCCTCCTCTGTCCTCGTCCTCTCTTCAGGAAAGCTGAGGTAAACTTTGCTTCATCTCTCAGGTAGCAGATTACTTTGCTCAGCAGCTCGCCTCTATTCTGCCCGGGTTATCGGCTGTTATTATTTACAACCACAGGTTACAGGGGAGCAGAGGATTATGCATGAAATGGGAAGTGCATGTAAATGTGTGTGTGTGTGTGTGAGACTCTGTCCACATTACCATAATTCCCTCTTAAGACTCTTTCTGCTCTCCTCATCACCGCAAATTATTTTCCCTAAAAATCTCCCCTCCCCTCTCCGTCTCCTTTTCTTCGCGGCGTCCCTCTCTCCGAGCGCCGATCATCAATCTAACCTCGCCTTTACCTCCCGAACACACAGGACTCCCTCGCTTCCCGCAATACACAAACATTATGCAGAAACAATTACCCTGCCTGGCACATTGTACCAAGAAAGTCTGATATGAGAAATGATTGCTTTTCGTGTTGAATGGAAAGAACAAATGGAAACACACAAAACAAGATCCCTGCATAAGAATGGTGATTTTTTTTTTTTTTTTTTGTCTTGTCACCTCCTTTACCTGGAGAGTCTATCATATAAATACGAGAACAATGTGATCAAATATAACAATAACCATCTTCTTTTCTAACAATCATCATATTCCTTAAGCACTATCAGCTTCATTCTTTATATATGACTTTGGTTTCTTTTTCTCATCCAAACAACACAGTTTTAATACTAATCTATGGACTTTCAATCATAACAGTACAAAATGACAAGAAGCCTGAAGAAGGCTTGAATTCCTTTGCATCGAGACCAAAGTCTCCAGGGGAGATTTATGGTCATTCACGTGAACATGCACAGACACAGATCTACAAAAATCTGCTGCATTTAGAATGAAATAAAAAAAAAGTCCTTCAGTGGAGCTGCTCACTGGAAGTAGAGATGCACCGATATCGGATATCAGTCCGATACTGACTCATATGACTGGATCAGATATCGTGACAATGGGCCAATGTAGAATCAGATACCATTATTTGAATAAATACTAATTCTGTATATTCATATCTATGTTGCCTTTCACATAAGAGAATGATCCCAGTCCACAGGGACGCTTTCAGCTCGCCCAGGAGCCAATATCCAAAGCCCAGGTGTCGCTATTGTGACTGACAAAGTCGGATCGGTGCATCACTAGCTGCAAGCAGTCGAAACGAGTGGCTTGTAGGTGACTGTGTGAAAGCAAATGAGCGGCAAAGGCTGAGATATCCTGACTTTTAGCCAATAGTATGGATCAACCTCCAAAATGACGAGATCATTCATTTCCCATAATGCAGTATGATGGCATCTTTCATTGGACTCTCTTTGCCTGGTAACCGCCCACATCTTTGACACTTCACGCTCAAGCTCTGTCCCTCAACCTGGGATATTTTGTTAGGTGAACCTTGTCTTGGCTCCAGGTTTGGTTATGTTCAAATGTAAGGGGAGTTTACACATCAAATTCTCCTCTAAGGTCTTGGGAAGTGCTGCTACTTATGCAACAAAAGTGGCTCCAGAGGGAGCTGTGTAGCCCGCAGGTCACCTCTGCTTGAGGCTAGGCTAGCTGCTTGATGCTACATTAGTGGCTACTAGCAAGACACACCACAGTCTCCAACTGAGCTAGTGTGGATAGAAGTGTGGCAACAATCAGTAATAAATGAAAGCAAAAACATAGCTTTGTGGACCCAGTTGGGTTCCATCAGGTTGGGTCTTAAAGATGCGGGTGCAGCCCAGGTTCAGGTCTCAGCTTCAGGCCTTTGTGGTACTTCACTCCACAGCTCCAGTTTGCATTGCAGTGTGTTCGACCCGTGAGACTTTAATGTCTCCAATCTCAACTTAAATTACTCAAGCGATGTCACTTTGAGTAATTTTCTCCTCCAGAGCAACAGAAGACACCACACAACTGCTTTCACAGGCTGAGTGGTGCTCCCCAATTTAAGCTTTGACAAGTGAAATGGGTGCAGTGCCCCTTTAAAAAGTAGCCCACCTGCAGTATCATAACATTTCTGGCTTAGGGACAGAGATGGGGTAACTGTCATTATATGCAAAAAATAGAGCTTTTTCATTCATCATGAGCACAATGATGATGCAATAATTAAATAAAAACCCATTTTTTATCTGTATTTTTAGACAACAATCCCACACTGAGTGACAGAGGGTCCACAGACAGTGTGTGGGCCGTGGGGGTTTGTGCGACGCATGGCCAGCCACAGTGAAAAAAAGCCATTGCAGTTCAATCACAAGCTACACAGTCAGGCTCCATCAGTACCCCATCCCACTGATGATATCCTCATCATCTCCCAGAACCTGCACACACACACACACACACACACACACACACACACACACTCACCACCATGTCAACATGTGCGTGTGCATTTGTGAATGTGTGTGTTAATGCATGTCATTGTGTTAAGTCGCGAGATCTTTTCTGCGGGCGCTGAGGTGCGTGCACACAGTATACACACCTTGGTGTGTGTGGAAATGTCAGTGAAATAATGAGTGTGTGCGTGTGTTCGGTGTGTGTGTGTGTGTGTGTGGTAATGCAGTGTGCCGAGGGAGCTCTTGGCCCCTCGTTTAAGGGTCGAAAGATTCTGATCAGCCCCAGACTCTATTAACAGAGCCAGAGAGGACGGGAGGGGTTTTCTTGTGCCGCCGAGTGGAAAATTGAGTCCATGTCACAAACTAATCAAATCGCGCCAAAGGTGAATGGAAGAAGGGAACACACGCACACATGCACACACACATGCTCTCTCACTCACACACACAAGCAGGGCTGACAAGTATCCAGGCCATCTCACAAAGTCGCTGACACACACAGAAGATGTGAACTGAGCAGATGGCTGCAGAACAAAAGTCTGCATGAGTCTCTGTGACAGCCTTGCATTAGCATGGCTCCATGTCAGGCTAACATTAGCATGGAACCCTTTGGGGAAATAAAAACACGACCCATTTGTAAAGTGTGTGGTGCAGAGGGACGGATTCGACCACTGCACCACTCATGGTAAAACCAGGAAGACCTTGCGTGGATATTTGGTTGACTGGAAGGATGTCACTAATGATGGTGAGGGGGTGTGTGGGATCTCCTTCCAGCAGGTTAAACACACTGTAGTGACATGCCAGACGATGTTAGGCCACTGTTCACGTCTTCATGGAGTTATTGCTTTTGTATCCCAGGCTTTGATAATCACAGAGGTTATTAAATAAGAAGGTGGAGGGCTGGTGTGGATGGGGGTCTGTGAAGGTAAAAGGGGCTTCCCGTTGGCCAGCTCTGCCCGGACCTCTTTTTTCTCAAACTTTACACCAGTGCATTGTGGTATGCGGACCTCTCGTGGAGTCAGTGTTCCAGGTGGGGGTGGGGTGGGGGGGTAGCCCTAAGAACCCTGTTCTGGTGTCCGCTGGTGCCCAGTGCCCCCCCGTGTCCTCCATCCCTCTCCCCACCCATGTCTCTGAGCGCTAGGAGGAGGAGGTTTTGGTTTTGGATTGAGGGTCCTTCTTGCCGTTCTGGAGCACGGGCGAGTCACTGGAGGTCTTGGGCGTTTTCCTGGGTGGGCTCTGCTCAGCAACGTCGTGTAGAGAGGGCTCCCTGTACATGGCCACTGGGGAAGGAGAGGGTTGCAAATAAGTAAGAGTGGGTAAAGACTGACATGATGGCTGACAGCAAATTTTCACTTTCTGTCAGCCATCATGTCTTTGTTTGACTTAAGCAATATGAACTTGACTATATTTATTCAAACATAAGTTAGCTTCAGACAGACATGGAAAACAGTGGTAGACAAAATAACACCGAGGAGTAAACAGACAGGGATCCTGACACTGGATTACTCCCAAACCTTTAATTTAAAGGTGCACTGATTCATGTTTTTACACAAACGACGTGTCAAATAAGGATCTGTAATGTAACAGGGGTTGTTCATTGTGACTCAGCAGTTCAGCTTCAACTGTTCTGGTTCCAGCAGAAGCAGGTGGCTGTTCGCAGGGGGAAAAAAAAGCTTTGATAAAGTCACTGTCTCCACTACCTGCACAGCAACAAAGAGCAAGCAAGTTAGCAACCTGCCAGTGAACACGGCGGAGCATTTAGCAGCTAAAGAGGCCGATATTTCCCTCAGGAGTCGGGGGAAACCAAGGAAGCCATCAGGTGGGAAGACACATCATTTCTAATCAGTGATAATGCTGCTCTGCGTCTGCTGGATGTGGAAATAATAACTTCATCTGTCAAGAGTTCAACGTAAATGACTAACCTACGGCAAAGTATATCTCCTCGTAATGTTTGTAAATCTAAATGTACAATGCTTGGGTCAGTGTCATATAATAATGTAAATGCTGTACAGCATGTCACCTTTAGGAGGAAAAAGGTAAAGACTGACCTTGACAGGCATGTGTATGAATGTATGAATTTCAGTACCTTCAATGAGTTTGGGCAGGAAGTGTGCGGCGCCCTTCGTCTTCTTGACGCGGTTCCCTTTCATGACCTGTCCGTCTCGGTTGATACCGATGTACCACGCCCGACCCGACTGGGTCTGTCTGTACAGGATGGACGAATAGGTGACGTAGTAGTTCTCAAACACACACTCCTTAAACTTACACTCCGGCGTGAAGTGCTCCTGAAAGACACGTGCACAGAGACAAAAGCGCACACATCAGGTCAGCGGAGAAGAATGATACATCGTCTGCCATTTTTTATCACTTCTATTATTTATATATTTACTCTCCAATTCCACTGGCTCAGCTGGGAATGGGAGGAAATGGGCCCCACATTTCATTGTGACAGGGTTACAGGAGCATCTGTGGCTGCATTAACAAACTGCACACACACACACACACACCCACACACACACTTTCCAACATGTGCACATGCCTATTTGCCACATGGACAAAGTGATTCCAGAGCTGGGATGCCATAACTCAGCAGGTTCAGTTTACCTGTAACAAACAACAATCAACTGGATCCTTCACCCCTCTATAGTATAACTACCCAACCATCAGCCTTCAGCTCTCCGTCTCTCTCTCTCACACACACACACACATACACAGAGCTCTGCATTAGACAATATGTCAACAGCGGGACATCCCCCTCCCTCCATCTCCCTCTCGTTACAGCACTCACATATTCCCTCTCTATCTCATATTCTGCCTCTCCTACTCCACTTCACTCCCTCCATCCCTCCGTCATTTGGTAACCTTGTTGAGGAACAAACCAATTTGCAGGATTGATTTGGAGCCTTGATGTGACGGGTGAGCAGAAAAGGCCTGAATAAGGAGTTTGCTCTCTCTCTCTCTTTCTCCCTCTCATTTATTTCTCACTCACCCTTCTCACCCTCTCCTCCTCCTGCTCTGTCTGCTGTCTCTTCTCTCTCTCTGTATGTCTGCCACCGCAGGCGCAGGGCCTTAACGCCTGCCTATATCCATTGTACTGCACATAAACAAGCTAATTACATTGACTGTATCGCCCATTCCTTAATTACACATCCATTCACTTAGGCAGCCATTCATTTCCTCGCCCACCCATTAACTTAGCTCTAATAGCACACAGCGAAATCCAAAGGTCTGGAGGAAGGTGCAATCAGATTGCTATCATTAACCGTGTTTGCACTGCAGTGTGATGCGTCTCATCTTCTCTGCACCCTGTGAGTTAGTGTGTGTCTGTGGATTTCAGAGGGTACTCTACAGGATTAAAGCCTGCTTTGTGGAGCCTGGTGACCAGCCCACAGACCCCCCTTCCCAGAGAGACAAGCTCAAGTTCACCAATTGATTAATTGCGCGAATTAACTGAATTTGTCCGTATGAGTAAACCTAAACAGTAGTCCTACGCGTGCCTGTGTGTGTACATGAGTGTGTGTTGCCTCGGTGTCATAACCAGTCCATGAACAACCTTGTGCAAAGAAGATCTTTTTCTTAATCGCCATTATCATCCTGGGAGATGAAATGCGAGCAAGCAACAGAGGAAAGATAGAAGGATTTTTACCACCAGACAAAGTCAAAATTTCTAATTAAAGACAAAAATGTGGGTGTCCATCTACAATCCTGGTTCTGAAATCAACCATGGCTCTCAAATATATTCAATATATCATTGTATCACATTTGTAATTGCGTCAGTTCCGTCTTGGACCTATAATATTCTCTAAACTATAAACTATAAATACTCAATTCTGCGCTGTATTATAGCCTGTGTACTCTATAGAGCCGTGTCACCGTCATGCTAAAAAATGACAAGTAGCAACATGAGGTTTAGGAAGAGTGAGAGGATCATAGAGACACACTGCTGCTGTAGCATTCCTATAATATCCTTATTATCATTCAGTAGCATCTGTGCTGCTGAAAACACAAATCAGATCAAAAAGTTGGGACAAAATGCAATCATTTGCAATCGAACTATGCTTAGAGATGGTTTTTCACCTTCAACTTCCACCATATGAAAAACTGGAGCTGCCTAACAGAGTAGAGGCCAGTTCATTCAAATGTTGGTTCCGGTACATGCTAATGCATCAGTAATGTCAATTCAATGGCATCACTTTACAGGGACCATGTCACTACCTAATGACTTTGTTTGCTTTTGACATTTTAAGTACATATTATCAAAATATTCCTTATATATATATTCAAAATATTCCCTAACCCTAACCACTTTTTTTTTCCACTGTCAGACCACAAGAAAATACTTTATAAATCTACAAAAAAGCAATAGACTGGCCCTTTTCAGCTGAGCTGCTTCCTCATCTACTGTCTCATCTAAGTGTCTACAGTGCTGACAGCAAATAAGCATGAAGATTTAACACTTGTTGCCCTCAGAGCAATTATGCACCAGAAGACGGCCGACAAAATCTTGCATCACATTTCAAATCCACGTTAAAATCTCACACGGTCGGGGGTGGCGAAATCTGACCTGCAGTCAGTAAATCATTAGGTCATGATTTCCCCTTGTAAAATACACCTTTAATGTGACTTAACTGGGGATTTTCAACCATCAAAAACCAAAAGGATTTCTAATTACATCAGTCCTTCCTCACTTTTGGCCAGAAACCAACCACATGCACTTACTCACAAACACTCACTCAGGTGCCATTAGCAATGCTGCTTTATAGAATAACACACTATTAAGCAGTCATTTACAGAGACGCATTATTCACACAGCACACACACAGGGGACAGATGCACATTTGTCTGCACAGCGTTTATTCTGACTAGACTTCAAGCTGAGCCCACTGATCATTTCCTTGCTGTCAAAAACAGAGAAAAAGGGGCCAACTTTCTTCCACCTCTTCTCCTGCATCATCTAACGATATGGCGGAGTTGAGCCTCTGTTAAATGAACGGTGAAAGCAAACTGTCGCTTGAGTCCAACAACCCTCGTTCCCCTCATCTGAAAGACAAACCGAGCTTCATCATGGCTGCTGCAGTTCCTCTTGCGTTCAGCAGGGGATGCTCCAAACACACACGGGCTCCTGTCGCTGCTCCTGCTGCTGTTGATGCTCCAAAATTAACTCGCCTCTCCTTGCCACTCCATAATGCTCAGCTCTCTCCAAAGGGCCTCTTTTAGCATGCTAAAAACCACTCCAGTCATACGAAACAGCCACAAATCCACACAAGGATTTCATCTGCTTTTCCTGCACCAAGCTCCGTGTTGTTTTGTCTATTCAGAGCACAATTACATGTTGCACTAAGTGTATATTAGGAGGCACAGATGGATATAAAGCTAATGAACTGTCACATAATATCCAGGGTCTATTAGCAGCTCCGGGAGCTGTTTTTGATGATATTGAGCTTTTGAAATTATATTAAGCTTTTCTTAACTTTCATTTGGCCATGATACACTAACAACAGCTTCTCAATGCGGTGCAGTCCATTCAACACAGTTAGACACACACACACACATACACACATACACACACACACACTGGTCAGATCAGGTCAGGGTCAATAAATAGACTTCATGACACACTTGTTGAAAATAAATTCACTAAAATCCTCAGACAGTTTTAGAGGAGAAGAGAGGAGAGAGTGTGTGTGTGTGCATGTGTGAGGGTGTGTACAGCCACTCATGCGTGTCTGCTGTTGTGACAGAGAGACATGACGGATCCCTCTTACATCAGTGGGAGGCCACCCGGCGCCAGATGACATGCATACACACACACACACACACACACACACACACACACACACACACACACACACACACACACACACAGACAAGCACTCACTCACAACATCAACAGTGACGGATGGACCAGTGGCCTCCCTCATCGCTCACTCCCACAGACAGAGAGAAAGAGTGGGACAGAGGGGAAGAGAGGGAGCGGCAGAGAAGAGGGGACAAGATGAAAGAAGAGAGAGAGGAGGAGAGGATGAAATGGAGAAAAAAGCGACATGAGAGATGAGGAAGGAGAACTGGAGAGAGTACAGTAGGAGTCTTCTCCAGTAATGACACACACACGCACGCACACACACACCGCCGTCTCATTTCCATCCGTTGACACCTAAAGACATTATTCAGGCACGTTCGCAGACACACAGCTGCCGTTAACCATTGAGCCTCCCATGCGCTCATCTGGGGAATTGATTCTATGTAAGACCTCTGTGAAAAGTCAATAGGCATTAGTCCAGAAAAAAACCTGGATTAGGCTTTGATTGGAGTGCAACGCGGCGATGCAACCGACCGCGAAGAACTTAAAACGACTTACAAGCCGCGATCGGGCAAGCACAGGTTAATCCTTGGGCTTTAAGTCACAGACGCTTATCGACCGCGTCCCAGAGGACAAATGTATTTCACGACGTTGACAGGGCGCATGTGTGTCTGTGTGTTTCTACATGGCTGCGGAGTTACATGAGATTTGTTACATTTTCACAGCTTTCAGGAAGTGATGTTTGCTGTTACATGTGTCAGAACTAACTGATCAATACTGGGAGGTATCATTCAAGCCAAATGGGCTTCTGCAGGCCTGTGCCAATGCTTCCCATCGATTGGATAGATAGATATTTAGGCTGATGAGCTTCACATTCGGGACAATGTCACTGTGTTGCAAGTCAAAAGTAAGTCTTGAGTCATTGCTGTGATGTTCCAGGTGCTCATCATGATGCACCCTTCACCAATTATTTGACTGTTTTTAAAGAAAGTCGTTAGTTGGTAAAGCTTTTTCCTGCAGTGGTGAAATGTAACCAAGTACATTTACTCAAGTTCTGCAGTGCAATGTTAAGGTATAAGTACTTTAACACTTCTGAACTACCTTTTACAGTGAAATAGTGTACATTTTACACCACTACATGCATTTGAGATGAATACATTTTATGCAGAAACTATAATGAGCCTAAAATATGTTGCATTAATATAAAAGTACTGACCAAACAGTTTGAGAAAAGGTTAAATTAGGTCCACCTCGACTGACTGAAACCGGGGTGTCCAGATGTCCTTTGGACCTGTTGCCATTGATCATGAAATTACAACATCTGGTGACCTTTGTTGCAAAAGTGCCCAGAAAAAATAAAGGAGAGTAAATTGTTATTTACACTTGAGTGCATCAGTGATATAATATATAATACTGCAACAATTGTAATGGAGTTCTACAGTATATTACTGCTGCTACTGAGCACAACATAGGCTTTAAAATCTGAATGTGATTCACTCAAGTGTCATCTGTTGACTCTCTGCTGGTCTGTGCTAGACTCACGTTTGCCTCCAGCTAAGACAGAAAGAGAATATCAAAGTATCACGTAAGTATTTAACATTGTCTAAATGAAAACTTTTCATTGCACTTCAGTCATATCCATCCATTTTCACAGGCGGTTTTAAGTGGCTCAGTGCTGCATGGGGATGAGAGTCACGTGATTAGAAAGGTCAAAAGGTCAAGTTTTCTTCACAAGTCCAAGTGAGTCGAGCGACCGTCTGTCAGATCACATCTTCAACCTCCCCGTCTCTTTGCCGTCCCTCCTGTCCCTTCACTTCAGAATCCAATAAAGAGAGAAACCGTCGTTAAAATATCCTGTGGGGGGAAAAAAAGTGTAAAAGAAAGTGTAAAGGGATGGCTCGGGGTATAAAAATATATTGACTTGATCGTGAAATGAGAGCTGTTTTCTTTCACACAAAAAGCTTCAGCTGGGTTTTTTTTGTGGTCCTGCAGGCAGAAGTAGTTTGAGTTTGTGACATGAAGCAGGAAATCGGCTCTAATGGCCCCGAGAAAAGATCTGTGTATGATGCAACTATATGTAAAGAATTTTATACCACAGCCATACATCTGAGATGAGTCAATATCAGTGCAATCACGTCATGCTGCAGCCCTCACTGTTACTTTGTGTTAGATTTGAGCAAAAACGGAATCAGAGCAATGAAACAGTGCGAACACAGGGCTTTGGCTGAGGACTCACCTCAAAGTGAAATAAAGTTTTTGTCCCTGAATAGTGAATGACGAAATATTTACCTGCAGACGCAACTCTTGTCAGAAGGATAAGAATCAGCACTAAAAGCACACAAAGCAAGGTTAGCCTTACAGAAGCTTATTTACCAGCAAAGCTGATTATTATCTGAGCAAATGAGCAGAAAAACAACCTTAATTGAGGACAAACAGCTGAGGAAGCATCACAGGAGCTTGCAAACTAATTGTCTAGAGAAAGGAGTAATTATCATTTATTAATTTATGCACAACATGCAGCCCCGCCAGCATTCTCTTTAGTGTTATCATCAGCACCGCTCTTTCAAATTCTTTGCAGAAAGCATCACTCAGCATTTACAGAAGAAAACTCAGAAACAGTCAACATGAAAACTTCCATTTCCACGTTGTACTGCCAGCCCAAGTCGACAACCACTAAATGAAAAGCGAACTCTGTCGCTCAAGGTCGAATATTAGCAGCAGCAAACAGTCTGAAAAGCAGCCTTTTTCTGGTTGACTTGCACTACAGCTGGTAAGCAATGCTGAAAAAAGATGCTTCACTGAAAAAAAAGGGATGTGTCATCTTTACTGTGGCTGTGTGTGAGTCTGCTACTGCTGCAAAGAAGGGCAAACAATGGCCATTCATATCTCCATTTAAACAACTGCGTTAGACTTAATGATCAGGAAGGATCGTATCTGAACTTTATGGCTGCGTTGAGGATAATGACAGATGTGAACAGACCCCACCAGCTCATGAGGGACACACAGTATTTGGCTGCTAATGTTTACCAGCTAATATGTCTTTCTGCTGTTTTCTGCTGAGCAAGTCATGCACGGTGGGTTTTAAGTCAAATATGTCGGTCATAAAACCAAAACAATGAGCCGAAAGATGCTAAAACGCTGTGTAGAGCTGAGGGGACCTGCAGAGTAGGGTGCTAATCCTTGGTGGGTTCCTCTTAATGAGCGGAAAGCGGCGCAAACTCCACCTGTTGCTGAAGCTAATGTGATTAAAAGCTCCTGAACAGCTACCTCGCAGTGAGACTGTTCTGTCAACTGCTGGATAGTTAGCGTGAGCGTTAACAGCATGCAGAAAGCATATTTTGCAGGATATGCGGTTTGTTACAGACCGTATCTCCGCCTGAAAAGTGAGATAACAATGATTTCCGAATGATCTGACAGCTCTCCCAGCTCACCGCGAATCAAACAGACCTCACATCAAACTAGCCGCCGGCTTTAAACGTCTTCCCTCTGTCTGATTTCCACCTCCCGGCCTCTCGGTGCTCTCGTGAACTCTCAGGAGTGTCTGTCAGTTGCTGACCGACAGAGGAGAGAACAAAGTTTTAAGCAGCTCAGGCGGAGAGGGGTCTTAGTCTATGCCAACATTCTGGCATTTACAGGGACGCCCTGAGGAGCGCTGGAGCTCAACCAGGGCTGATGTGCTCATAGCTTCCAGCAAATACACACACACACGCGCACACACAGCAAGGGAAAAAGCACATATGTAAACACACATGTTCATGATATCTGAGCATACAAAGGGATGAATAAACAAGACACATGCATAAAAAAAACCCTTAGACAAAAACACACACGCAGACAAATGAGTGGAGACCAACACACACATACACACACACGCTGTAATGAGAACAGCTGGAGAGGGTGCAGGCGGGTGCACACGGGGGAAGAAGCAGAGAGGGAGGGAGGGATGTCCTCTGCTTCTCACCTTGACTGCCAGACCCTCGCTGTGCGTTTGGGGATTTTCCAAAGGCAACCAGAGATAACCTGCCTTACCTCGACACTGCATTTTTCATCTCTCCTTCTCTACTCCTCCCTCGTCTTCCCTTCCTCTCTCTCTTTCTTCTTCTCCCCTCAGCATCCTCCCCTACTTCCTCCATCCTTCACATTTCCTCCCATCTGCTTCCTCAAGGCCACGTGTGTCTGCACGCTTTTGCTGCCACATCAGAGGAGGAGAGTGTGTGTTTCTGCGTGTGTGTGCGTTTGAGACAAGCGGGGGGTCGATCGGAGTGCAAGAAAGGAAGGAGAGCAGAGGAAAGGAAGCAAGTGTGCTGACTCAAAGAAAAAGAGACAAGCGGTTTCTGATTCGATGGGTGGGTGAGGAAGGTCAGAGGAGAGGAGCTGAAGCAGGGTGAGCGTGTGGAGGAGTTAGTGTGTGTGTAGGGATGTGTGCATGTGTGTGTGTGTGTGTGTGTGTGTGTGTGTGTGTGTGTGTGTGCAGGCAGCTCGGTCCACTCAGGTCATATGTGACTTTGTTGAAAGCTTTGCTGAAGGAAGTGACTAATTGCCAGTTTGCCACCTGTCATGAGTGCCTGTGTGTGTGTGTGTGTGTGTGTGTGTGTGTGTGTGTGTGTGTGTGTGTGTGTGTGTGTGTGTGTGTGCATGTTTGTGCGTGCGAGGGAGGCCAAGGAGTACTTACATACTACATGCTTACACTGTCTCCACTAAAGGCACACATGGCAGCACTTGTGGGGATACTAAACCTGTGATGAAAATATGGACAGCAATAACTATTCATGACTCCAACGAAGAGTCTTCTGATGTTCAGTTAGCAATAAATTATTGAATCTTGACTCTGCAGTAAGGACAGTATGGTAGCCGATGAAAGGTTACTGCTGTTAAGCCAACAGTTTGGTTATTATTACAAGATATGCAGCCAAAACTACTACTATATTTTAAGGAATGCAAAAGGAGGGAAGAAGACAACATATTCAGGTGTTACATGGAGGAAAATGCAGACGCTAACATACCATTTCGCCATTGACGCAATGCATTTTGGTGAGAATATTATTGTTTTTGGCAACCTGCTCTTCAGGGCTGTGCACTGCAGCGCTCTCCAAGGTGCTGATCCTGCTGCAGGCAGCAGTGAGGGAGCTGTCCTGGGTGCTGTCTCTCTCCCCTGCCCACATCAGTGGGAAACTTAGCATGTCGTACCGTTAACTTCACCTGATTCCTCACCTATACTGTGTATATATCCCCTGATTGGCTCTACAGAGCTTTATAGCATCTTTTAGCTCACCGTTTTGGAGTTTTGAGTCATTCTCAGCGTTCTCAAAGTACCATTTTGGGACACAGCAGGCAGCTGTTTTCAACAAAAATAATCTGAAATTGAATTGTTTACATACAGTCTAAAATGAAGGTGGTGGGTGAAAGAGTAGTTAAAGAGAACTTTCCTTGAAAAAACTTCTCCCAGTGTATCCCTCCATGCGACCTACACTTCACAACAGCTCTGCAGGAAAAACCAGTGAACTAAATATCGTGAAGGGACCATCGGCACACACACACTCTGCCTCTCACACACTTTTTTTTCTCAGCCAGTCTCCGCAGAGAAAGGACCTGCTCGCTGTTACAGAACACAGTGTGATGATGGATGTGGTAACTCTCTATATCACCAAAGACCATCCATCCTGAATAACTGGTTTTGTAAGACGTGGCAGCAAAGTGCCGCAGCACGAAATGTGTAAAGCACAAATCCACTCGTATTAAGAATAGAATTTACATTAAAAACCTTGTTTGTTTTGTACCCATTTTTGCTTAATAGCCTATAAATCGTCATATAAAATGTATCTACACTCACACCTGTATATGCCTGCCTGTCTTGTGGTGTGTGTGTATGTGTGTTTATGGACTGTTAGCACTGATTAGAATGTGGAACAGGGCTCTATCCTCTCAGCTCATTGGGACAGTCGTAACTCTTGTCAAAATGCAGCCAGGCTGCTGTGTTACACGCATCCTTCATGATGCCCGACATCTTCCTTTACCCATTCCCCTGTCCTTCCTTCCTCATCTCTTCCTCAGGTCTCCCACCCTCCCTCCTCTCTCCTCTCTGAGGTTGGTCATGTGAGCCGAGGTGTTTCCTATTTAGCGGTCGGTGCCTCAGTGCATCTCTAAAGGAGTCCCCAGTTGAGAGCTTAGAAGAGGCCACAAACAGTGCAGAGACCAGGGAGGGAGGGGAGGGGAGGGACTGAACTACAAGCAGAGGAGTTTTAATGGAGAGGGGAAAAAGCTGTCCAAGCTCACAAGGTTGCTAACTGTTAGCTGCTAATGGGGCAATAAATTCAGTTGATTCAAAATATGCATTTGGACTATCAACCTGTCTCATGACTATAAACAGCTTCACAGCAGCAGTGTGCGTGCACTCCGACAGAGGAGGCTTAAATAACAGTGGACGGTACGACAGCCAACCTAGACATGCAATAAAAAGAAGGTAATGCTTCCTCAAGCATCTCCACGTTATCGACACACATGCTGGAGCTGTGTTTGTTTGTCCCTGGGAACTGCATGTAAAAAAGAGGCGGTTTTACTTCTGCCTGCCTTCCACCCCACTGACGATTCTCAGTATTGGGTCGCGAGTGGAGCTGTGTTTGCTCATCCTCTGAGTGCAAATCCACAATGTCATCCGGCAGAGTAAAGTTTTACTTTGCCAAACTTTCCCCTGTTAACTGCGGAGAGTTTGGCCAGAGCTGGTCCTGGGTATCGGAGTCCGGCCCAATTATGTCTCACTGCCTTTGTCAGATTGTTTATACCTGGCTGCACATGTGTGTTTGTGGGGATGTGGAGGGTGGCTAAATTGCACAAGGGAGTCTCTCTCTGTGTGTGCGCGCTTTTCAACATCTCAAAACACCACGCTGACCCACCCCCACCCCATCATTCAGCCCCCCACCACCATCCACACATCACTCCTCCCTCCCTCTCCACTGTCATCTCTCTGCCCAGGAGGCTTTTCCAGAACACACAGCTAATAAAGTGGGCCAGATCCACGGCTGAGCGCTATTTTTATCAGAAAGCAATTTTCAGGAGGTGCCCACAGGTAAGCGGGTCCAAGCGCCTCAGACAATGCAGCCATGACGAGGAGTTTCCCTCCGCCATTAACCTCTGCTGAGCTGCTCGCGAACACCCTGGTGCTCCAGGGGCACCGTACAGCCAACGCATGGACCTGGTCTTCATGCCGGTGCCTCCAAAAAAATGTTCATTGTGCCAAAATCCCAGGAGATAAAACGATGGTGACCACAAACAACTGTTTGCTCTTTAGTGCCTGCTCAGTGTGTTGATTAGAGACTTGCAGGGCATCAGACATGATGGAAAGCGTGGCAGTGGGAGGGGAATAAAAAGTGACCAGATGAATAAAGGTACTGCAGAGGTGAAGGCGACTGAGGGGATGATGAAGAGGTGTGTATTGTTCGGGATGTGTAAAGACAGATGGATACACACAGCCCATCTGGCCTCTCTTTTTATACAGCTGGACTATCCCGCACAGCTGAACTCAGGCTGCAGTTATTACAGATGAATATTGTCACTGAACTGCGGCAAAGTGAAGCGTTTAATGTATAGATGTAGGTCACTCAGGAGGACTGTACGTCAGATTTCTTCCCTCATGCCGCCACTAACCTGAGTAGAGTCATAGTAGTGCAAGGCTGTCAGATTAGATTGAATTATGGCAACAGTAGGAAGTACAGCGTATGGGCACGTTCCACAAGGACCGTGTTCAAGTGCAGTTTTGAAGTATTTGCGCTTTACTTAACTCTCTAACACTGTATGTTGCCATTGTACAGCATAAAAGCTGTTTTATTAACTTGATTTGTTGGTTTTAATTAAAGTGGAAACAGACAACTTCTTGACTTTTCACCCCTGAGCATTTCCAAGTGGAATTGTTGCCGCAAAGACAAGCAGATCCTCAGAGCCTCACTACCAACAACACAGGGCACACTGCATTTGTTTCCAAATGCACGGTCAACGCCACTTTGGAAATAAGAGAGAGGAAGCATATTCACAGCAGAGGTAAAGTTAAATTGTCATAATTTTACAGTACAGCTTCACATAAAACTTGGCGTCGGGGCAGAGTGGAAGAAAACATTAGGTGAAAAAGCGTGAATTCATTCATTCTTTGAGTCCATAATGGAGACATGAAAGCAGACAGGAATGGTGCCAGCCTGACGGGATCGCCAGTCAGCCTTCATTTCCCTGAGAGATCGTACCCGCTGGCAGACAAAATTTATAGTGAAAGCGAGGCTGATGGGGAACCAAGAGGGGAGAGCTGACTGTGAGATGGAGGGGTTTCAGGGTGAGGAGGCGGAGGACAAAGGGAGAGAGAGGGGGAAGGAGAGCAGAGAGGTAGAGGACAGAGCTGAGACAAGGACAGCAGATAAGGGACGCATCAAGACAGGGATATATATTCAGAATAAAAGAGGTTCACGGGGTGACAAAAACCAAAGGAGGAGGAAGGTAGTGATGGTGGAGAGGAGAGAAAAAGACAAACCACAAGAGAGGCCAACAGACACAAATGGCTGGACAGGGAGTGAGACAGACTGACAGGCGAGTAAAAGCTGTACAAGTGAGACAGAGGCGGGGGGGGGG
>JBBMOE010000017.1:11883084-11933271 GCA_037975065.1 Chaetodon trifasciatus | reverse complement strand
TGTTGCTCCCAGCGGAGACGTTATGTTCGCTATGAGTCTGGGCCTGTCAGGCCATCCTTCTCTCCCTCTCTCCCTCCCAGCCTCCACGGCTGCTCCTCTCCCCTTCTCTCATTCCACCATCCTCCTCTCAAGACAGCGACAACAATCAGCCCTGTTTGTTATTACAAGTGGTAAGATCCCGCCTGCCCTGTCAATCAAATTGCCCTGTCACCCCCTTATCCTCAAGGAGTTTGAGAAGCCCTGGCCTTGAATACAGATTTAAGTGTAGCTCTGCACTGCATGTGAAGGTCAAACATGTTAGGCCTGTTGGTTTATTATCTTTTTTTTTTAAAGTAGCAGCTTTTCATCTTGTTTTATGCTCACATTTTAGGCTTAGGTGTCAGCAGGTGTCTCATTTTAAACCAAAGCCAATTTCCGTCCCGCACATTTGAATGTAAATGCTGACAAACCGATGCTTTGCAGTGACTCACTCCCCTGCTCTCCTCCTCACCTCTATTATCATCTCGTTTCACCCTCCCGAAACAAGAGGCTCATCTAAGGACAAAAGGACATTCTCTCCATCATTTAGCCCGTCACTCCCACTCCCCTTTTATTGATCTTGTGCAGAAAAACTCACAGATTGGCAGAGATAAAGGTGTTTTACAGGAGGTAACTTTGTGGTAATGTATAATTTTCACCTCTTCTTTCTCCATCTCTCCGGAGTGTTAAAAGAAGCACCAAAGTGCTGCTCGGGTGATCCTTAAATATCTCTCAGGGCTAAACTGGGATGTTTGGCTGCTTCCTTCCTCTCTATGGAAAGTGCATCAACACTCATGAGAGGAAAAAGTTCATCCCTTTCCCCTAAAGCAATTGCTGTTTATTCCTTCCCCCGTCCTGGCAGAAGCTGCTTTCGCCGCCGCTGTGTTTAATGTGTCTGGAGTTTTAAGTGTGTCGTCTGATTAAACGGACCCAAAGAGGGGAGCTGGGGATTTACCATGCTTGAATGTGATCAATAATTCATGCTGTGTGTTTGCAGGGGAAACACTCCTGTGCAGCCTAAAGTAATCAAACGTCACACACGTAGATATTCATTGTGTATTGAAGTCAAACTGGTATGTAAATTATAGAGCAGCTATTGTGCATATTTGTTTTGGAATATATTGGTGGAACAGCATCTGAGCGTCGAGCCTCTGGACGGGTGTTTCCCAGACTGACACTGCGAGAACACATGCTTTCCACTTCTTCTCACTGTGACATTACAGCTCACAAACGGTGATACAAAGCTCTCCCACTCCATTTTTTAACAAGTCCAAATAGCATTAGCTATTAAGCCATCTGTCCCTTACATCATTCAACATTTGGTCGGCACCACATGCTGCCGTGCTTGCATTCCACTCGAAGGAAGGGAGGAAGCTAGTCAGCCCAGCTTGCTAACGGTAGCACCGATTCCCACTAGACATTACCTTTAGTTGATGTTATTTCAACACCTGCTGAGGGCTGCTGTTAAACTCCCACACTCAGTGTTGTGCTCATCAGACAGTTCATCGGGGAGTTACTATCAGCTGTCTACTTCACGGCTACAGTTGTGCTGATGGAGAATTAGCAGACTGTCACGTTCACAGAAAGGTTCGTCCTATTACCTTAGCCTGCGCGTCACTATGTGATACATGTATGTCTTAGCAAACACTTAATTAGCTTCAGTTTGACTTGTGTGTGTTCATGGGTGCTTATATTAAACCACTACAGGGACCCCATGAGGTGGCAAGGCAGCCTAAAAACTCCATTTCTTCTAGTGGAAAACCTTGCTGTGTCACTGAGCAAGAAACTAAATCTAAATGATCCAGAACTGCTGCTCCGTAGCCCCCCCTGACCTTTGACTTTCCCGAGAAGACAGGGAAAAGAGCATTTCTCTATGGGCGTCAGTGACCTTGAGCATAAATTGCTTATGGGACTTTGTCATCCTCTAATCAGTTATTTTCTTCCTGGAGGCCCTGTTCACTGACTAATTTCTCATATATCAAACAAGACTAAACAGCAAAAGAAAAGTGGAATACACGATCAATCCCATTTCAGAGAAAATACCCTAAGCACTGCTGTGTCTCAGGCTGTGTAATTAGCTTGCAAGATAGACTGAGGTCACCACAAACATTTGAAATATTAAGATGATTAGATTAGGTGATTAGATGAAATTTCAGTGATCCTCACAGGGAAAATAAGCTGTGGCAGGAGGGGAGTGGAGAATATAAATAAGAATAGAACAAACAGAAACTACTGAAGATAATAGAAAAAGAAAATTACAACGCAGGCGCTCTAAATGAGAATGATGCAACTGATAAATAAAGATAAATGATGTGGTTTTAAAAAGGCCAAGCTGGAAAACTACTTTTCTCTTTTCTCTGAGCCATTACTGGCAAACGTACAGCTGGGAGGAGGTACTTCATTTTCAAATCCTTTAAATAAGTGTTGCAATTATCTGCTTTTGTGTGTGTGTGCGTGGCTGCAGAAGGGAACTTGTCTGCCACAGAGGCCCATGAAAGATTAATGCTGAGTAGCCACTGGAACGCTGCCGCAGCCGAGGTGAGCCTTTGTTATTGCTACAAAAAGGTAAGAGGAAACACCTCTCCGGCTTGGTTATGTATTATTTTTCTCTGATGTTGCTTGAGAATAATCCTTGATTTGAGCTTTGGAAAATAAATAATGAGGTTGTAACTGTCAGCGTTGTTTCCTACACATTACATGCACAGTGCTGCTTTGCAATAGCGAATACATTTTGCAGGAAACACAGTATCAACATTGTCAGGAAACTTTGTTAATTGCATGGTAAGAGTATATTTCACTTAATGTACTGTTCTGTCCCAAATAATTAAGAATTTGTCTTAAATAGCATTTCACAAAGTTTATTTCTAACACCTCGTGCAACAACTCAACAATATGTACAATTTCTAAAGGGAGTCTGGGATCTTTCTCCATAGGCGACAAAATATTCGTCTATATTGGTTATCATTTACTGTATTTGTAAAATGTGACGTTTGTTACAAATTCAGCATAAATGATGAAATCAGTTGACACTGTATGTTCAAACAGCTGCTACATGTTGGCAGGTTAAGCCAACATCTGAATTTGGTCTGAGCGATTGGATCTTATTGCATACTTTAACCTACAGACTCCTGTGCAGCAGATAAATGTGGCACTTCCCTCACTAGAAAAACTTTGCAACGGAACATAATCCAGGCAGCAACTATTTCCCTCAAAACGTATTTGGCAGGGCGCCCTGCAGCTCCCCTGGTAGAGTGCGTACCATGTATCAAGGCCTTACAAGTCTTTACTGCAGCAGCCTGGGTTCAATTCCAGCCCGGGTCCACTGCTGCATGTCATCATTCCCTCTCTCTCGCCTGCCTTTCCTGTCTCTCTCCAGCTGTCGCGAGCTAAATAAAGTGGAAATGCCTCGTCAAAAAAATGCATATGGCAATATAAATGACTTTGTAGCTAATTTTTGCTTAATTTCACATACAGTGATGTTTCTTTCTTCCTCGCCACAAAATCCTGAAGGGAATATCTGACTGCTTCACTACGTACACTAGCTTGTTGCTAAATTTGTCTGTCGGGCAGGCAGTGTACAGTGGGCATATTTAGAGCTCTTCTGCTGCCTGCTCAATCTGGAAAACAAGGCTGACGAGAGCAGTGAGAGCGAACTAAAGCAGTAAAACTGAGCCGTAAAACCAAAATAATGAGCTGAAGGCCCCTGAGAAAGCTGAGTTGTATACTTGAATTTGTACATACCCATAATACCTACAGACACACTCTACACCCTACACTAACACTGTTAAACACACACACACACTTTCATTTGCCAGGTGACCTTTTTGCACAAACACATAGCATTTGTTGTAAATGTTCACCAAATCAGCTTTAAAGGCAGAATGAGTAGTAACTTGGCGTCAGGAAATGCCAGACCTCCATCGATTTGGCAACACAATGATGTGCACCATTCTTCAGAAATATGAGGCCACCTTGCAACTTGACAGACACTCCACTGTGAGAATGGATGCGCTTAAAGAAAGCAGGAAAATGCTTGGCAGGAAGCTGAAGGAGTGGAAGAGGACAGCAAAGATTTGCGTTTATTAAGACCACACTATGTATGATGACAAAAGTTATTGCACCCCTGATTATAAGCCATTCGCCTCAATCAATTTGTAGACTCCTATTTTGTCAAATATCAGCTACCCCCATTCCTCTCATCTCCCTGCAATGCATACAAAGAACCACCCACACACTATGAGCCACCATCTCAAACATCTCGCTCATTATAAATTTTCGTATTGTAGACAGCACACATAAGAAATTAAACAGTAGAGTTTCCCCTTCTCTCACAGTCCCACAGTGCATTTTCCACTACAGCAAGCAAAGGCAACGTGTACCCGTGACCCAAAATGTACCAAAATATTATCTGGAATTTCTACAAAATTTTATATTGAGGTTATTTCTTTGACTGCTTGCTCAAATTTCCCTTACCCTTCAGGGGATGACGCAGGGGCCTTGTTCCCTGCACATGCAAACAGTTGCATAACAGGGTGTTAAGGCTCTGCACTGCCTCTCTCCGGACCCTGAGGGCAACGAGCGCAAAACATGCCTTCCTCCTCTATTTCCGAACTCCGTCTTCTCCATCTCTCTCTGGTGCTCACATTTGCACAGAACAATAGCAGAGCAGGTAGTTTAAGGTGAAAAAAAAAAGCCCTCCTACTCTCTTTTGTCCTCCCCCCTTCCTCATCTCAGAGGGATTTTCTCTAACATTTTTCTCCTTTCCCTCTCTCACTTTCCCTGTGGTTCTTTCCCTTCGTGAAAATGGGTCACCTTTCTTCTGTCAGGAGAATGCCTGGGTAAGTATAACCTCTATATTTGCCTGTGCATGTGCATGCAAGGTTTTTACTGTCTAGGGGGGTTCCGAGCCCTGGAAAAGTCATATGCAAGGACCATTTTCTGGGGCTCATTAGGGGAAAAGTTAAGGGTTGTTTTTGGGTTGGAGGATTAGAGTTAGGTTAAAATATGGATTGGGGCTACTTCTGACATTTGGGCAAGTTTCACTAACAGATAAAACTACACTGCTCAGCATTCACCTGGGTTAGCAAGATCTCTGTTGTTGCTACTTTGAGTTCTTACTTGTTTTCAGCCTTTTGCTTTGAACCGATCTTGTTGTGTTTCACCAGTCTTTTATTCGGATCTTACCTCTCTACCTCTATTTCTACCTACTGGATTGTGGACATTTCGCTGAGTTATTGGCTCCATGACAGCCTAGCCAAGCCAGCAGCCTGGATACTGCTAGCCAGCCACTCTCCATGCTAGCAGCTGGCCAACTCACTTGTACTGCTGCCCAATCTCATCTGGTTCTCCACTTGAGTGACTGGGCGACATACAATGGCGGATGTCTGTTCCCTCTGCTGCCCACGTCTTTGCAGTCAACGCAGAGGTTACCACTCTTCTTCCCCCGAAAATGGGTGTCATACTAGCGTTGTTAAAGACCCATTAGCAGCTTACTGGGCAGTTTGATACAAACTAGCTGTCTCCCTGCTGTATAAGCAGGGTGCTTACTCCCCAGACACTCAACATTAATTCCTGCTACTAGGTGATTCAATGGTCTGATTTGTTGAACTTCCAATTTTCCATCGACAATCAGCTACAACTTCACAACAAGTTTAAGCCATTCCTGTTATCATACCTTGAAGAAGAGTCTGCATTCTTGGCTACAGACTTTCTGTAATGCTGCTGGTTATGATTTTAATGACCACTTTGATTAATTTTGGAAAGAATGACATTTCCTTGGATGGGATGACATCTATCTATCTAGACATGGGATGAAGTAATTTATGTCAAATGTGAGGAAATCTTACAAAATACTAATTTATCTGACTGACATAAACAAAAATCAGTCAAATGTCAATAGCAACCTAATTTCAAATAAAACCTAAACCAAATCTGGATGCTGTTTAGCCCATTGCCTTCGCCACTAAGTTCTTCATGTGAGATGTGTTTCATTTTTATGTTTATTTTTATTGTCAGTAACGATCTTGATTTCTGTCTGAGCACCAAATCCTGGCTGACCAAAGATAATACAGCTCCCCTCACTGAAACATGTCCCCCTGGCTTCTCGTACCTGAGGATTTTTTCTTTTTTTTTTTTTTTTTAATAAGAATAGTCTTAAATGTTGTAACATTACCTTTGGGTCTGTTTCTACCTTTGAAGCTCTCTGTTTTATTACACTTGGACCTTCCCTGTGTTCTGATTTGTTGACCACCCACATCTACAACTGGTTTTATCACAGAATTCTCAGAACTATCACCAGTTGTTTTCCTTAGATTTGAGATTATTCTGATTGTTTTCTGATTTTAATATGCATGTATATGCTGCCAGGAATTTTTTTCACTTTAGATCTTGTTTGATATACTGGAATCATTTTAAACACAACACTCTGCTTTGATATTGGGGTTACTGATCATTATTGTTTTTTTGTTTGCTTTTTATCTAACACAACTTTCCCCATTATCTCAAAACAAATTGAAGGTCAGAATGCTCTCGTAATTTTAATTTCACTTCTGCCACCATGTTCTACCAGGAATTTGCCTCCTCTGATTTCCAGATTTGCCCTTCAATGGACACAACATTTTCAAAGGAGCACAGAGACGGCACTCCTCAAAGTGCTCAATGATCTTTGAGCAGCTGACTCTATTTTAATCCTTTTAGATTTCATCACTGCCTTTGACGCCTTAGAACATTCAGTTTCAAATGAGTGTCTTAGAAAATGGGTTGGTATCTCTGGCACTGTGTTAGACTGGTTTTACTTATATCTCCAGAGTGGGACTTTTAGTGTTTGTTGCTGGTGATTGCAGATCTTCCACAGAATCCACAGAGTACCTCAGGGGTCAATCCTTGGACCCCTGCTTTTCTCCATTTGCATGCTGCCAGTCGGACACACAATCCTCAGACACAATATTTGTTTCTATTTGTATGCAGATGTCTGTGCCATCTGTGTGTGTGAATGGGTGAATGTGGCATGTGTTGTAAACTGCTTTGAGTGGTCAGTAAATTATTTTAGTTTATTCATACTTTTATTTCTTTTTAGAATGCTTTTATTGTTATTTTATCGGATTCTGTATTATTTTCTGCTGTCAAGCACTTGGCAACTGTGTTTTGAAAGGTGCTATACAAATGAAATGTTTATTATTATTATTCAAGACTTTTTGTGATAAAAATGACTTCCCGTAAAATTCTTGGATTTTTCAACCAGGTCTTATCTCATCATCATGGCCATTCTCATAATATTGCCCGTGCCACTTCCGTTGTAGAGAATCAAGAAAAGTAACCGTGGTATAAGATGCTGTACGTTATAATCATACAGATACAAAGCTAGCATGACCCACAGGGTACACCTCAGATCTGTCAAACTGCATCCACGTTTTCCTCAATGGCATCTTTCCCTTTTGTCTTAATCCCTCCTACTGAGGATGCATGGAGGCACGTAAAGAAACCATGTGAGGAGAGAAGAAAAAAGGAAATACAAGACTTTCTTGAGACTTTCTTTCCTCTGATGTGCTTTTCTAATGATCACAACTGGATCAGCTATCAGTTGGCGTTAACAGTTGTAGAGACTCATCCTCCTCACATGCTGAATTATATAAAAAGTGTTTTTCCCTGACAGACAGAGTCTTCTACTCTCTTCGACTTTAATTGCATCCATAAGAAAGTTTAATGGGGGAAATAACAGATCATGAAAAGAAAATATTTTCTTGTAAAAGAAGAAAGTTGTTTATGGTTCTTTTGTTGTTTAGCCCTACAATAAATACAGATGAACGAGATGGTGAATCAGAAAACAAATAAAATATACACTTAAGTTTAATCTATTCGGTCTTCACTCTAGCAATATTTAAAAATGGGCCGTGTTGGTCCTATTAATTGCAAATATAGATTTGAAACTGATGCTCATAGATTGCACTTTCCTTATTTCAATTTTTGTGCTATTGTACTGTCACTGATGGGACATGTTCCTGAACAAAACTCACATAAAACTCTCGAACCAACAAGAAACCAGTTCAAGCCAGACCCTCTGAAAATTTTATGTCATATTATGTGATCTCTGGACCAAGAAGGGCTTCACATTTATAGAGCTCTGTTACATCTCACTGCAATTTGTGGTTGGCAAAGTGAGAAGCTGCTAGAAAGGAACAGATATTGAGTAGCGTGCATGAATTTGTCTCAGCAGAATGATGTTCACACACTGGATATGTGGCAGCATATGGAGGACTTTGTGTTTATCTGGGTATGTGCATTCTTCCCAGGCTGATATTCCATTGTTCCACCTGATAGAAACCCTGTATCTCTCCTCGTCTCTGGAAGTATGCATGCGGGCAGCGTTAGATGGACTTTGAAGTGAGCGCACTGATGCACTTCAAACAAGATCTCACACACTTTGCCTGTGTGCCAAGAGGAAAAAGGCTGGAAAAAAGAGTTTTTCTCTGCATCCTGATAGAGTGCACTCTGATCCACCCTGTGTCTCTTCATCTGTTCTTCCATCTACCTCTCAAATGTGTGGCTCGGCTATGCCGCTTCTCTCTGCACATCAATACAAAAAAACCTCTTTTTAAGCGTCGTATGAGCTGTTTCACAAGTTGTGGCATACGAGTGCCGCTGTGACCGAGACTGTGAAACTGTTTCATGCACAGATGCACTGTCACTGTGAGAGTAAAAGGGAACCAGGTTGGGGTGAAAAGACATATATATACAGTCTCAGATGATAGCATTGTGTCGTGTGATGCTGTGTGTGTGTGGACTGCTCAATGGGGGATTTCATTGTTATATCACACCATAATAATAGGACTCAGAGGTAAAATAACAAGTATGCGTGACTATGAAACTAAACCCATATGTTCAATATTATTGTATGATATTTTTTTATGACTCACTCACCATTGTTGAAGAGACCAGCTTGGATTGTTGGCAAAACTAAATGCTGATAAACTTGTATTACTAACACTGGTATCTACAAGGGTTCTTTACTATCATGTAATGAATATATCCATTTGTATGGTGAATTATCATAACATACTGCATATTTATTGGGAATGTAGACCACGAACAATATATGCTATATATAAATGGTGATAAGCCTTTCTGGTGTTGTTTTGCTTGCTTGCTTGCTTGCTTGACAATGCAAAAAGCAACCTGATCAAAACAGAGACACAAATATTTCTGTTTTCATAGCTCTAAATCAAGCAGCAGCCCAGCAGTATCATGGAAGTTGGAGAATTTCAGAGCAACTATCATAATTTTTTGGGTGTTACATTTTTTCAAAGCAGAGGTCAGCAGACTGTGGTAAGTTACAGCTCTAAAATGAGAATAAATAATAAATGTAGAGGCCTATTTTGTTCTTTTAAAAGCAACATAAAGTCGTGTGTAAGAGGCTATTACAGGTCAGTCTGACATTCATCTAACTGATGACTCAGTGTAACCCCAGACATAGTTCTGCATTACCTCCACCTCAACAAACACTTCAGCAACATTAAGAATGCATGTGCTGCTGTCACACACAGCCTGTACACTGTGTTTAATCAACTAAGTACAAGCAAACACAAAGCCAGCAGTGGGGTGGCAGTTTTTCACCCACGACTGGTGTAATGAAATCACAAATTAAGTTTTAAAAGGCTCATGGCATTGGTGTGCTGTATGTGCTGGGTGCTGACTGTACCGAAGTGTAGAGGTAGCCCTCGCTGTTCATGGCAACGTAGAGCCCTGTCTTGGTGCTCTGGATGGCCACTATCCTGAGCCCCACAGGAATCAAGTTGAACTGCACTGCAAGAAAACACAGAGGGAGAAGGGAGTGTGAAGAGCAATCATTCTTTCTCTTAAACGCTCACAGTGCTTCCTTGTGGCATAAAAAGACAATTGCTTTCCAGCTGTCTCCAATTTCATCCTCCCTATTGTACAGTATATCTGTCAGAGGCGGGGATAGGAAGTGTGTTAAAAAGAGAGAGGGAGAGGCAGGGAAGGATTAGGAGGGGGAGATTTAGGAGGAATAAAGTCTGGTTGCTGGTACACCGGAGGTCACACAAAGACGGGAGTGACAGTATGGAGAATTCCCCTGCTGGAGAGAGGGAGATAGAGAGAGCATGGCTTAGCAGAGAGCTTTAAGAATACAGTACATTAGAAAGTGACATCTCCTGAGCCTGCTTTGAATTCATTTCCTCTGTCCCGACACAGTAAACAGCACTCTGTAATGCAGTTTGTTGAATCCCCTTCACATGGAACCTTGGGTTTTTTATGTGCATAGCTCTCCATATATAAACTAACTTCAGCCTGGCCGCTGGAGCAGCACTCACAGGGTGTGTTTGTGTGCTTGCCTCACACACACACGGGTGGGGTTCCCTGCATGTTCTTGTAAGTTGTTTTGGTGCTTTCCTGCCCATGCCATGCAAATACACATAAAGCACATGCATTTCCGCACTCGCCTGTGCATGTGCGTGTAATGAATTGTTTAAAGGACTATTCGAATTATCAAAAAAGACCAAAACCAGCATCATTGTGATGCAGTTGGCAGCACATGTGAGCTCTTTTTTTTGTGTGTGTGTGCAGTAAAGAGTGACAGCAGGGTTGTCAGAATGACAGATTTCTTCAATAGATGAAAAATGAAGTCTCTGCAGCACGTTTTAGATTCATGGAGTCATTAAAAGCTCTTAAACAAATCAATTTCAAATCCAAAGTTCTGCCAAAGTAACGCATGGAAGTGAAGTCATCAGACAGAGATAGAAAGTCAATGCTGGCTGTGATGAAAGAAACTCAAACCTTGTCAGTACTATTTTTGATCAGTATTGTTGTGTTAGGGAAGATTTGGTGTCACAAGTTATCCCACATCCAGCAGAGGGCAATGCAAAGTGTTTTCAACTTTTGGTAACATGTTGGCTAAAAGGGCAGAAAGTTACACATTTCAGTTTTTTACTGCCAATGTGATTGTTAAATGTAATCTCACACTAAACAGCAATAGCAGCTCCACTATAAACGCCACAAAACACAGCACAGATAGTGAGGTTTAAAGCCGTAGGCAATGAAAACCACACATGTTCCTCACCCCCTTTCTCCCTCTATCTTCAGGGCCCTGCTTCTATTTGCTCGATCGATCCCTGCATCTCAAACAGTCGGTTTCGCAAATGAACAAGGTGTCACCAAAGACCGCGGCCGGGATGACAAATAGAGCAGGGCACACACGCACACATCCTCCCTCCTTCTTGCCCTCCACTTTCCTTTCACTGTTGCTTCTCGCTCTCTCACAAGCAGCAGCAGCAGCCTCGCTGTGGCGCTGCACTACCCTCAATAACAAAAATGAGGAACGAGGAAAGCATTCCTCATGTGCTTTCTCATCTCTGCCTGCTGAAGTGTTGTCAGAGCGATACACATCCGCTCTGTAGTATTTCCCCTAGGTCCCACATGAACGCCTCTATATCAGAGTGTAGGCTAACGTTAGCAGCTGTGTTCTGCTCTGTTGGATTTGGCATTCGAGATGTTCTATTCATCAAATGCCAGTTAGTCCTCATCCTAAAAAAAGCCTTTTCTCTTGTCGAAACATTAAAAGTGAAATGCAGGGTTTGAAAATACAAGCAGTGATACATAACTTCTTTCTTGCTTGTCCAAGGAAGAATGCTAAGCAGCTAAACGAACCTAATGTTAGCTCAATCAGCAACCGAGCAGCAGGTGTTTGAAGCTGCTGATGAAGTTGTCATAAATTCTGGCAAGGGCGCAAAATAGTTGTCATTTGTCCACCACTGTCTGACATCAATGATGCATTGTTTCAAGAGTTTTGACTTGTAAATCTTCCCCCATTACTGTGAACTATGTACGGTGCAAGAATGCCGGACAGTAGAACAGAACCAGGCTTAGCAAACGGTCAATTATTTCTTAC
Source organism: Chaetodon trifasciatus (assembly GCA_037975065.1). Taxonomy (NCBI): domain Eukaryota; kingdom Metazoa; phylum Chordata; class Actinopteri; order Chaetodontiformes; family Chaetodontidae; genus Chaetodon; species Chaetodon trifasciatus. Next base: position 11,921,354 of record JBBMOE010000017.1, on the reverse strand, counting down.
TTCTCACCCTCTCTCCATTGTCTTTTGTTGCTTTCATCCCTCTCATTCTCTCTCTGCATCTATATTTATTTCCTCTCTCGAGAAAGAGTCTGCTTCCTTTCTCATCCTCAGTGAAAAAGAGCTTCTCTTATCAAATGGATCACATAACTTTATGCCTAGATAATAGAGGCGTCTCTCTGTTGTTTTCCCTTTTCCCCCATCGCTCCCTCTCTCTCTGTCCTTCCATTTGACTCGCTTCTTTCTCGGCGACTCACAGAGGAGGTCGCTGGATTAATCAAAAGTCTGTTGAGGGAGAGACGGAGGGAGGGAAATGAAGGGGAGGGAGGAGGGTGTTGCCAAATCAATCCCACAAGTCAATTTGAGGCTTGAGATCTTCTACACAATAAATAAACAAGGAGAAAGTGGAGATGGGGTGAGGGAGAGGCGGGGGGGTGAGGGGGTGGTAGCAGGACACAGAGTTAAGCTGTGCAGAGGGCATCTGCAGGCCTGCACGCTGTGCTGTCGCTCTGCAGTGTTGTATTGTGCGGCCCAGTCGGTCTCTGCAGGAACGAGGAGGAGATTACAGTCATCTGTGAGGAGTCACACAGAGTTGAACTGGCAGACAGGCAGCAGCAGCCTTTATTTCCTGTTTGAATACAGCTGCGTGAAAGCGTCGCAACTCCTGGATTATCTCTAAATTGTTTTCCGCTCACTTCAGATAAAAGAATATAAAGTTATTGGATTCAGATTGGATTAGATTTAGGTCAAGTTGTCTGTTATGAGTGAACCGAAAACTGGCGGTCAGAGCGTCAACAAACAGAACAGAGTCCTCAAGATGAACTACGTGTGGCGTCATGGTCACTGACAGCTTCATGGACGCAGTTAGAGTCCATATTCCCTCTCTATGACCAAATACGGATACGTCTATGAATATGAATATGCGAACGATTGGTATTAATTACAATTACTAGAATCGTCCCGATTGCCTTACCGTCCCAGCAACTTAAAACAATGTCTTCATCTAAAAACAAGACGGGCCACTGTGCTGGGATCAGTGCAATGACACTCGACTTCATCTAGCTGGAGAAAACAGGCTGATTTGCATCAGTAACAAATGAAACTCCACTCACACACTGTCATTTGTGTCGTAAAAAATGAGCTTTAAAGACTCAATAGTAGATTAAATGACTTGTAGCTGAGCTTCACGCCTGATTTCCCTGGTGGTCAATGAGTCTGATGACAAGACAACTACCTTCACTCTCCTGTTATTTAACTTCTACCTCGTCCCCCAGGCTTTCCTCTCCATAACTGATTTCTCTCTGCCTTTATCTGTCTTCCTTTCAGTCCATCTGTCTTTCCCCTCTTCTTCTCTTCTCTCTTCCCCTGGTGCTTTCTGTCTTTTCACCCTGCCTTGTCATGAATTAACAACCTTTTTCTTATCTAACTCTGTGTTTTTTTCTTTGTCTCTCCATTTTTCTTCCTTATTTGCTCCCTTTCAGTTCCCCCGTGGCCTGCTGTCGTTCCCTCCGTCCTGTGAAACCAATACCTCCATTCATCTTTGTCCTATTTTACCCTGCAGCCTTCTCTGTCTGTCTCTTCATCACTCTCCTCTTGTCTCTGCCTCCCCTCTTTTGTATCTCCCATCCTCACTTTCCATCGTTTGGCATTCTTCATGCTCTTCCTCTCATCCTCGCGAGCCCGCTCCCCGTACTCTGTTACCTTTTCTCTTACATCTGGCTGAGAGAGCGTTTGCTTTCGATGTTCTCATTTTTTTTCCCTCCTTGAATGCTGCGGCTCTCACGCAGAGCGATGTTTCCCTCATCTGCCTTTCAAGCCTTTGAATTTTTTTCTCTGTGCCCTCTGCAAAGACGTTAGCGAGCACTGGGGGAAAGTTAGACAGAGAGAGCAGACTTGAGAGATAAGTCGAATTTCCCTCCTACAGTGGGAGATGGTAATTACAGTGGATAAAAATCAGGGAATCAAGCTTCTTCCTTATGGCTTCCCGATGTACACACTGAGAGTCAGTAGCTTTCATCTCTCTCTCTCTTCTTTCTTTATTCTATTCTCCTCTCGCTGTCTGTCAAACTGTCTGTCCTCCTGTCTCATCCTCACCAAGAAACTGAGTTCAGAAAGAGAGCAAATCCAGTGGCAATCACACCAGCAGCTCCATCTGTCATCACTCCTTCAGCACCTTCATTCTCTCTGCGCTTTCTTTTGTGTATTTTTTAATCTTCCTTCAGCTCCTCTGGGCTCTGTTTCCTTCTGTTCCTTTCTATCCAAACCCCTGTTCTGTCCCTGCTTCACTTCTGTAGCTCTCGTCACATCATGTCTGTGTGTGATTTCCCCCACATGTGGCACCATCACACACACTATGAAATAAACATTTAAAGGCCCAGAAAACTGTTTCCAAATGTTTCTAGTCAAAAAGGCTGGAAAGCAAAAATCTCCCGGGTTTTTTCTTTTTTTCAGGCTGTATTGTATGATTGCATTGTGTTGTTCGAGCCATATGGCTCTAAAATGATATCACAATATTATGAGGCATTTTGGAACATTTTCCAAAGAAAATTCAGAGTTTTCTTCCTTTATATCTTGTTAGCTCTCATTTCCATTGTTTCCAGTGAAAATCAGAATCTTGCTCAACTTAAAACTGCAGTAGGTAAGATGGAGAAGAGAGCAGACTTAGCCTGAAAATTTTAACCAACACAAGTTCCACATCACTCCCCCTCCCTCTCCGCTGCACTCATACCCTGCCTCCAAGCCCCTCCTCCTTGCGGCGCCAGTGACAACCAGTAACGTTAGCCTTAGCATTGGAAAAAAGCTAACTCTGCCCAGCTGCTACATCACAGTCGCTAACATACCGTACACGCTGCAGAGTGTTACTGTAACAATCACCATATCAGCTTCATGGTTATTGGTTGTCTTAGCCGTATATGCTGTTGTTGGCGGCGGCGCTATGGGCAGTTTCTCCTTTGTGGGTGGCTGTTGCTCCGCCATAGCTTTCACTAGCCTCCTGACGCTGCTCACAGAGCTGTTGGACTGAGCGGCAGCCGCTAGCATGAGTGGAGGGAGGGGGCGGTTCGCAGAGTGTGTGAGTAATGATTGACAGATGTCAGACACTCCCTCAGATGCTCCTCTGGCTCTGATTGGTTGTTTTATGTTGGGCTCGGTGGATTCTTCTGAATCCCAGTAGGAGCAGTAGGTGGGACCAATGGAGCATGTTTCATGTACTGCTGTCTGAGCATAGGGACAACTTTAGCAAATATGACAAAAAAAATTACTTTTATACAAGTTACCTACTGCAGCTTTAATGCCACTATGTGCCAAATTGGAAATAGAGTTCCCAGCAGTAGAATCAAAAACGACACTTTGGCTGACTACAATTTAACAACTTATGCAATCAGAATAATATGAAATATGCTAAAATCACGTGGCTTTAATCTCATTACATGCAGTTAATCAATTGTTCTACATTCACTACCACAAAAAAATATGTGACTGACGGACATAACAGCTGACTGAATGTTTCACGATACTTTAAGTCTTTGCGAGCTACATCTCACAACGCATTGAAATGAATGGAAACTTATGGCTGCGTTGTTACTAAACTGCATTAAAAATCTGCATTGTGTTTAAGAAAAACATTAGCAAAAAGAATACAAAGTAGGTAAAACATGCAAAAACACCAGAATAGTCCTTTAACAACGCTTCATAATAAATAGATCATAAATCTCATCTCCCTCACCATACTCCTCTCTCCTGCCTTCATTCCTCTTCCAGCTCTATTACATAACAGCTTGGAAGAGCCAAGAGCAGAGAAGGAGAGAAGAGCAGGGCAGGAGGAGGGGGTGGCAGCTCCTCTGACCTCCCACCAGAGGGGGGAGACACAGTGATTGAGGAGCCATCAGCTGTGTGCCAGCTGCTCCTCCTGTGTCCCATCGCTCCCTCCCCTCTCTTCCTCTCTATCCTCCTCACATTTTTACCCTCCCTCTCACTTCCTCTCTCTTCCTCTGCCAACCCGTCTTGTCTCGCTGGCTCAGTTTTCTCTGGCGTGTTCCACCGTGCCCTCTTTCTCTTTCTCCTCTCCTCTCTGATCCTCTTACTCTGTTTCCTTCCTTTTGTCGCCTTTTACTTTAATATAGTCATTTCCAGCTCTGTGGCAACTTCCTCTATCGCCTAGTTATGGAAACCCTGAGGGAACTTTGTTTAAAAAAAAATAAAAAAAGTGATAGAAGGATTGCGAGGCCATATTAAAGCCACACTCGTCACTTTTTGTTCTGCTACATCCCCTCAGGGCTTCCATACCTCCTTCCAACTTTTGTCCCTACACCATCCTTTCCCTTCTGTCTCGGAGAACCAGGAGGTGACGGCAGCTGCTACAAAGGCAGGTAGTCCAGGAGGAGAGGTGACAAGAGGGAGTCAGAGAGGTATCCAGTCCCTCTGTGTGTCCATGCTCCCTCCAGCTCTTTGGAGGTCATTGGTTCAGTGTCATTACGCCGGGTCACAGGTGTAAAGGAGCATGAGGAGCCAAAGGGGAAGGGGGTGAAAAAACAGTGATGATTAATCTATGTTTTGGAGACTTTTTGTGTTTGCAAGTCAAGATGTGTCTAAAACGGTGTGTTTAAATGTGTGTATTCCACTATATTGACCATATGCAGTGCAGATCAGGTGATCAGTACCACAAAACTCTGTCAGGTCAAGGGCCTCAGATCTGATCTCTCACTTTCCTTTAAAGTTCCTTTAATATTTATCCCATTTGCTGCTGACCTGGCTCCCCTTTTTTTTTGGTCTTCTTGGTATATCCCACAGTGGGGTGCATAATTACAGTATGAACATTCATGCATGCATATTGAGGAGATGAAGGGGAGTGTAAGGTCATGCCAATTACATGCTGTTTAGATCAGAACTGAAAAATACATGTTCATGCATCATAATGCGTACCAGTGCACTCCTGAGTCTGAAACACTTTAGATGACATCACTGCAGTGTTTGAGTGCAGAGGTGCACTCAGACACAACTGAGGGGTTCCCCTCTGGATATAATGGCACAGCACGGTGTAAAATTTTACACTTTTAGTGTGAAAGTCCTGTCACAAACCAGACAGAACTTTATGGCATCCTGTTACCTGGACAGAAACATTTCTGTGGACAGTCAGGCATGAGGCTGAAATCTTACGCCGCACAAAGCTTAATGAATGTCTATTTAGTGTGTAAAGCAGTATGAACCAAATAAACATACTTGAATGTCAATATCATCTCATCATAAGACAAATATGGTCTTATGTTTTGTTAATTCCACTGTGGAAAGTGGACAAAAATGGACAAAAATCAGACAGTCAAGCAGAGAGCGCTCAACGCTTGCCAGGTCTGCATTAGGAGAGCACTGAGTAGGCGTCAAAGTTTATACAGTAAATGCACAAGTGGAAATACTGGGACTGCATACTTCATGAGACAACTTTGTAGTGCACAGTTTCCCCGTGCAGGGAGACATTATTACAGACAAGTTGGCTGCACTCACATTCAGCTCTACCTCTAAATAAAGTGGTTTAGATAGTCTGGATAAACTGTTATGTTACTTAGAATTTGTCTGATCCACTAACTGCTCGCATTTTTGGTCCTGAAGCTATAAAAACAAGCGTATTATGATTCTTAAGTATGGCAATTCTACAAGTGCAGTGATGTAAACTGAAAGCTGTCTGGTTCCAGGCCAGTTTCCATCATACTGAAAAGTCTCCAGTCCCAAGGAGGCTGCTGCAGAACAGCCTGACAGTCACTGTGTTGCAGTACATGCTCACACAGCTATTTCTCTCCTTTCAATACTCTGTGCAGCCACGTAGATGATTGTGCTTCTGATTGATACTCAGTTACAATGACGTCAATCACTCGGCAATTCCTGCATGAATGCATAAATGACCAGGATAAAAAGTGCAACATTTAGGAGTTTTACAGGGCTTACCTGTCAGCCTCGCCCACACTGTCCCCTGAGAACGCACAGGACTGCATTAAACCATATCCTGGGACTGATGGGATTAGAGTTGTTAAAAAATGAACCACAAGTCAGACCCACACAAATGCTCTGCAGGGGGACCTTCACAAGCTGATGTTAAAACCCCAACACACCACGGGCACCAGTTTTGTGTCTTTACGCCCGTCTGGTGAGGAGCCCAAAAACAGCTGTTGGATGAGTTTCTCAAAAGTTCTCCCAATACTCCTGGAATTATTTCTCGAGGCACTCAATGAAAAATCTTTGAAAATTTAGAGAGCTGTCTTGTTTTATCCGTCCAAATCTAATCAAAGACTTCAAGGCTGCAAGTTTCCAGTGAGGAAACATAATCCTGGAAAAAACATAAACCATGCTGTTAAACTTTCTTTCCGGGCCAAACGCCAAGGGAAAACCTCACAATAAAGGCCTCAAAGGTTAAATCGAGGTCATTCAAACCTGGTAAAACTGCTGCTGCCACAAAGATTCTGACATCTCAATGAAATGCTGAAATACAAACTTTACAGAAGGAACGAGAGTCAAAGAGTGATTCTTTTTTTCACCTCTGTAGATTGTTAATCCAAAATTGTGCTAGCTTCATGTTTTCCATCCAAAATGGTGTTTTGACAGAAAAAAATGCTGTGCTGCCACGTCAGGGATATCCTACAGTACAGTATTGATCTCTCTGGGCGGATTGGAGGGAGTCCAGGGACTCTGGGGATCATGTGATAGAACGTTTTTGGTCAGTAATCACCCAGGTGATGACCCCCTTGCAGGGTGAGGTGTGTGTTTACATGGTTGTGGTGTTGGTGTGTGTGTGCGCATCTGGAGACCCAACAAAAGAGGACGACAGCAGGTTTTTGTATTAATGGGCAGAACTTTTAATGTCGATTCAGATTATTTTAAAATGCTGCAGTTTTGTCTTGTCTCTCAAGCTGAATCCCAAAATAGTGCGATATAAATGGGAGATTTTGGGGAGAGAATATGGCAGCAATGGCGACTTTTTTCCAGGAGCATAGAGAATACAGCCGGCCGCAGAGGACACTCCAGATTGAGTGATTTACTGTAAGTTTTTGAATGTCCTAAAAACTCTATAGGAACCAGATAAGCGGGGATGTTGGGAACATCATCTAGCGTTGGCAGCTTTAGTGCAGCTACTTAAATCACATCAGCCAGGCTTGAGAGCACACACACACATACCTACAGTATGCTGCATGGCATACACCCACACAGATGAGTTACTCATAGATACGTGCTGGTGACTTAAAGGTCGGGAAGATTGTAAGCAAAACAGTTAAAAACATGTGTTTGAAAACCTCAAAGTGTGCCAGGGTCCTGCTGTGATATATTGCGTAATGTGAACAAATCCCATTTAGCTGGCGTTCACCCAGCGCACCTCGCCAAGTGTGCATCCATTTTCAGCCTGTTAGATCCGAGTGTGAATCAAACCAGAAAGCATGGCGGTGTTACTGCACATTCGTGTGGTGTTCAGATATACGACTGTCCTACCAGGAAGTCCCTTTTTAAATGTCCTTTGGCATGGAAGCTGGGGAAACTCCCAGTGGTGTGTGTACTGGCAGAGCTGTGAAATACACGTGTTCATCAAGCTAGCTGACGACTTCTCCGTGTGTCCGATTGTTCACTTACAGAAGGAGCTGCTTTCGTCCTTTGTGCCTTCCATGGTGCCATCCGGCAGCATCTGGAGGTAGAAGCCGTGTCTGCAGTAAAGCCGCGTGACGATGCCCTTCAGTTGGGGCTCTGCAGGGCAAACACAGGGTTAAACACACATTAGCATCCAGGAACGCACACATTTGCCAGTGCGCGTATATTAACGCACACACCTACCTATGAGCATGCACGTTGACTAAACAAGAGGCGGGTCTTGATATTTACACTATGAAATAGTCAAACAGTGGTGTGTGCGTGCGCCTGCATGTGTGCGACTGTGGCCTTCAGCACGATTGATGGGTCCCTGCTGTCCGCTAAAAGGAAGAATCTTTCACGGAGAGGTTCAATTGAGGCGGGCAAGATGTTGATTCTCTGTGTGTATATGGTCCTTCTGTGAGCATGTGTGTGTTTACATGCAGACACAGGTATGTGGGTGCTTGTCGCAGCTGCCCATCACTTTACAATCAGTCTGAATAGAGAGGTTTCATCTGAAATGAAACACCAAAAACAACCCAAAGTCTAACCGCAGCAGCGACCAAAGCAAACACTTTGTTCGCGACCATTTTCTTGCACGTAAGACGGCAAAAACTCATGAAACAAAAACTTCACCCTCATGCTGAAAGTTTAATGAACCACCTCCCTTCGTCTGTTTACCCTCCTCTCAAATACCAACTGTCGTCATTTACTCAATGCACTTGGAGGCATCAGACTACTTTGTTTTGGTGAAGCAATCAGGCATCTGCCGCCACTCGAAAGATAAGCTGGCATGTCTTCCTCTAACCTCGTGTTTGTGTTGAGTTCCTTCTCTCTGCACACGCGTGACTGAGGGGCTTCTTTCACTCCGAAGTGCTGAGGGAGACTAAATAGTGGATCAGAAGGAATGTCAGAATGCTGAAGTGTTTCCACAATTAAGTTTTAATGAGACGCATCAAATATGGATGAGGACAGAGAAGTACGGGGGCAGCTGGCAGTTGGCCCTCGGTTGACAGCAGGGGTGTGTAAGAGAGAGAGAGACATGTTCTGCAAAAGACCTCCACGCCAATGCTTCCACTCATAAGACTGATTAAACATTTCCCTGAAATACGTGGTAAACAACGACGAGTTTCAGTATGTTTCTTTTTTTTAAACAAAATTCAAAATTCAAGCAGAACAGGCTGAGATATCCTGACATTTAGGCCCAAAACTACACTTCCCATAATGCAACCCAGTTGTGTCTTTTTTGTTTTGTTTGTATTCATGGCATTCACCCAAGTTTAACAATTTCCACATCAACCTCAGTAGCTCATCAAATTGATATTTTTCACTTTTAAGAGGTTGAATAAAAAAAAATGTTGAAATGTACTATTTTTGTTTGGAAAGCGAACGCATCTTTCTGTGAACATCAGGAAGCTCATTAGGCTTTGAGCTAAGCTGCAATGTCTGTAAATTAGTCAAAGAAATGCTGGTGCGTAATCCTCCCTTTGCAGACAGTGTGACACAACATGTTTGGAAGCTTTTCGTCGCTGGCCTCCGCAGCGAGATTGAGTCGGTAACTACTGAAAGATAAAAGCTCATCCATCCATCGCTGGCTGGCTAGACACAGAAGGTCGAACGTGGAGTGTGGTAATCTGTAATATCCTGAGTGCTAATCCAAAATTAAGCCTTGGGCCACACACCAGGCCATGTGCTGCTTAACACATCTGCCACAGTGGCGAGCAGAGCCGAGTCAGGAACACACTGACAGAGGAGGCTGATGTTGACCTTTAGCGTGACTCCGCCTCCGAACATCCCTGTTTGGTAACATCGCTGTGATCCACAGCACTCGCTCAGACACAAGGACGTGTAAGACAACTGGTGCATGTGCACACACACACACTCTCTCTCTTACTCAATCCATGTAGAAGCAAAGGCTAAAAGCGGGAGAAACTGCCTTGAGTCATACCTGAGGCAGTGTGCTGGTTAAACCGAGGGTTTAACTGCGCAAACACACACACAGACATCGCCAAGGTTAACGTGAGAGTGAATGTGAAAATGCACGAAAAGACCTACAATATGCAACATATTGGCCTCATAGGGAGGAGGTTGGGGTGGTGGAAGGAGCTGCAATAGCGAACGGTGTTGACATGAGTGTATCAGCAGAGTAAAAGGTGCTTTTGAATACAATTAGACGTTAGCAGTCAGCTAATAGCAACAATGCTAATAAGGGAGCCTGTGAGAAACGTTGTGCTACATGAGCGTGTCAGTGAAAGAAGCAGATACATAGTGCTGAATGTTAGAAATAAATCATTTAAATAATAATAAAGGGGTATTCCATGGTCTGGCAGAGGTCTTCTGGAATGAGCGCTAACCTTAGCTAATGTCAGCTACAAGGTAGAAACACTTGATCCTACATTTCCCATCATACAACTTGACGGTATCTTTTGTGAGACCTTTGATGCCTTAAGTGCCCACTTCGCCTTCTCGAGGCTGAAACAGTGGGACAGAGAACGCCTGAATCCAGCTTAGAGTTTAACTGAAGGAGGCTTTGAAAGCTTGCGCTGACATTTTGGGATTAAAGCTGCCGATTCTACCATTTTAATGCTTACAATTTTCTTCATTTAAAATTACAGCTGTGTCGAGTTTCCCTCAGAGTTTTATTCTTGGCAGGACAGAAAAGCCTCTGCCATGGCATTAAGACCGTGGGACTTAACTAAATTCCTGCTCGTGCTGACCGCAATCTCACTGTCACATTACAATGCATCCTGGGAATATCATAGCATTAGTCAACAGACAATGGATGTGTTATCAGAGTGCATCGCATCCCACAGCACAAGAGCATGTGATGTGTGTGTGTGTGTGTGTGTGTGTGTGTGTGTGTGTGTGTGTGTGTGTGTGTGTGTGTGCACGCATCTGTGTGTTTATGCATTAGATGGATTTGTGCTCAAAATCCCACAGACACCCGACGCCAATTATGGAGTGACCTTAATAAAGAGCAGGATTAATTTGACTTATTAAGAATTTCAACCATTAAAGTCACCCTGAAGCCTCCGGCTGCCCAATGCCTCAAGTCAGATGACAACTGGGCAGCAGCTAGTGTTTTTTCCACCCCCATTACACACTCCAATTCTTAATGTGTGTGTGTGTGTGTGTGTTAGACACCTTCGCCAGAACGGAGTTGGCGAAAGAAGCAAAGACGATCTGCCAAGGACAATATCTGTCTGTCTGTCATCACTTGAACACACACACAGTCGTATTTCCATCACTTCAGAGGACATCACATAGACTTACATTCATTTCCTCGAATCTTACCTGAACCATAATCACTACTGTGATGACGGTGAAACTGTCACTATTCTACATGGAGTAATAGCATGATCTGAGTATAGGAGGAGGCCCAACAGTGGGCTCGACCAGAGGGTCCTCAGATGTCAATCTGTTCGTGCCTCATCTCTGTCAGCTCCTTCTCACTCCTCTTTTTCACTCTCTCTCACAGTTTTCCCTCCCTTCCTCTACAGCTCATCCCCCAAAAAACTGCACACCCAGTCAGCAGGGAAGTCCTTACTTTGGTCCTTTTCAAAGAGTGAAAGAGGAAGAATAATGATGTTTGAGCAAAGCATCAATAAAAAACCTCACTTGACAGCAGAAGAGACTCTGCTGATTGACTGACATGTCATTCAGAGGAAGAGGAGGAGGCAGAGAGGGGGGAGGAAGCTCTGCCTTTCTATGTTTCCCACAGGTAGTCGGTTCTCTTCAGCAGCACTGGGACGCGCTGACGACTTGATATTGATGTTTCATTTAGCGCAGTAATTCATATTTTTTCAGGCTCTAACGTCTGTCAGACCCCTCGAAGCTGATGGCGCGGCGACAGTACGATTATTACACTTCCATCTGTTTGTCGAAATGTCATCTTAAACGCCCTCCATTCAGCCTGTGTCAGCACAGACGCAGACGAGCTGCGGGGAGCGCAGATGTGCAACATCACTGACGCATCGCTGATGATTACGAGCACTGTGGTTCGCTCGCTGTTTCGGCATTAAAAGCTCGAAAACTTCACAGGACACAGGCCGCGTTTCCTCCGGTTGCGATGAAGATGATGCAACAGCAAGCCCCGAGATGAATCCACGCATGTTTCTTTCCCTTTGGATTTGCTGCAGGAGATAAACATGTTTGATGTTTTCATCACCTTTCACATGTTCCAGCCTGGAGGGACTCTGGCTCTGCCCACTGCCCTGTTTCGTCTCATCTTTGAAAACTATGATGAAATGCGTGACATTTTTTCCTCCACTGAGTGATAATGTGAAAGACGGACGAATGGTCAAACAAACTAATTATTGTTTTAACGCGAGGTCTCATTCGATGACCCGTGTGACTGTGCAGAAACACACGCTGTTGCCTCTTGATTAGTAAAACTGCTTCCTCTTGTTCAGACATTCTTTTAGCTGCTTGACCGGTTGCACTGCTGTTAATAAGAAACATCTTGCATTCAGTAATGTTCTGTCTCCATCACCGCTGCGTCCTGATGTTACCAGAACTTGGAAGAAACTGATTTATGAACTAAATTCATCTACAGTTCACTGAGACGCGACAAGAAAACATCTGGAAGAAACATGCAGGTGTGCAAACATAGCATCGATGCTACTTTCAGTGGGCTTTAATAAGGAAGCAGTAAGTTCCAGGTTAATAAATCTTCACACATCACAATGAGGTGAAATTTGACCTCAGCATTGAACAGATCCCCTGAGGAGCACTGGGCAGCCACTGAGCAGCACCCAGGGACCAACTACAGGCACTGACAAGAGAATTAACCTAATATTCATAGCTGTGATGGTGGGGGACACCGGAGCCCCCTGAGAAAGTGAACAAGTAAGCAGAGCCTTTTCTAATAACCTTGCGATAGATGAGAATGTCACAATAAAAGACTGGACTAAAACGTCTTCAGCATTGTTGCCTAAAACTAAAACTAACACAAATCAAATGACACAATCGGGCGCCCAAACTCTCCTCGCCACAGAGGCCGTTTCTTTCCATCCTTTAAGCCGTCGAGCAGACTTGAATAGGCATATTGTAACACGAAACTTTCAGTCAGCGAGCTGACAGATTGTCCTTTGTGCCGCCTGACAGGTGGAAACAAAGCACAGTTGAATTTCTCAAGTAATTACTCCTTGAGGCTGAGCAACAGAGCAGCAATAATTTACAGCTGCATACTGTTCATGCAGTAGCAGAGTAGAATCTCTCCAGCCCGTGCCTGCACTGCTGCCGAGGAACGACACGAGGGCATGCGTCTCCATGCACCCATCCACAGTGTGTTCAGCTATTGTGCATTTTATTACTGCTTGCTTTGTGTATGTAGTGCCCAAAAATCAACTTCCACTTCTGACCATTTTTTTTTTTTTCATCAGCCAGTGGACAAAGGTCATTTCAGTATAATTCTCTTTTATCTAATAGAGCACTGTGGACAAATTCCTGCCTGGTTGCTGCTACTTAACATGCCATGCCTCTGCACACTGGTCCCAGAAACACTTCTCTGCTTTCTCCGGAGTTAATAAGCTTGTTACTCCCCACTGACTCTAATATTGTCTTTCTCACCACTAGCACGAGAGCCTGAAGCTATTAATCCACGGACATATGGATTTTACAACTGCTAGTATTTCATCTCCCAGCATTTATTGCATCCAATGGTAAACGCTCGACGGCAGCCACAAAAGCAATAACATATCCTGTATTGAAATGAGAACAAGTGAAGTCCGATATGTAGATTTTTTCATATCATAGTGAGGTTCTTATGTGTTTTTGGTTTTTTTTTTTGCATTGACACACTTCTCTGGAGCTTGAAAACATCTGGATTCAGGATAAGAAAGCGCCACACATGTTTGGATTTCACCACATTCACATTAAGCGCGCAGCTAAATTGCATAAAATGAGGGGCTCACAGCGGCCCCGGCTGACAATGAATAATGGGAATAAAGGTGGGGACAGCCTATATGGTAATGGCCATATTTACAAGGACCATCAATCAACTCCAAACCGCCAGCATCCTCATCCCTCATAGGATGGTGAGAGAGAAAGGGGCGGGACGCCTTCAAAACACACTCTCTCTCACCCACTGCAGTCCAACTTCAGCTTTTAGGAAAATCAATAGTGACAAAAGCAATGAAGCGCCATCCTGCTGAAAGTTGACCACACTCCCATGTCGTTCTGACATGTTTTTTTTTTGGTTGTAATTTAGCTCACCAACAGGAGGGATCTCATGAATCACGCAGCCATTCCATAAAGTGTGCCTGGGGCTCACAACACTGGGACTGGCTGAGGCAGAGTAGCCAAAGAACAGCATATTATACATTTCCTGTCTCTTGAATTGGCTAAAGTGGAGAAGAAAAACCACGACTTAGTGAGAACCATCAAGCTGACATTTGTCAAAATCTAATTCTGATGTGTCAGACTCTGTATTCCAGAAAAGAGATCAATGCCGCCTCACCAACAGCAGCAGACAGACTCCAGAGAACTGCTCGAGTATTAATACCAGCCTGAAGACTCTGTACAAACACAGTAGCTGGAAGGAAGCTGTGTGTTTAGGTAACTTTGAAGTCAAGATACAATCATTCAATATGATGAATGTATGGTGATTACAAGAGACCAGAGCCTTATTTAAATCACTTTAAGCGAATTTAGCAAGGTTAATGAAAGTTTTTGGTTACAGTTTAAACAGAAAACACACATTTTTGGGGCATGAACTCCAGCCGCTGGCATAGAGGTTGGATGCACTGCACACGTTTCCACCACCTTGACCTCCACACCCTTGACTGTCCGCCTCGTTACATAAAAGGCACACAACTGTACCTCGTGCACGGCGCTGAAAGCTGGCGTTAGACCACCTCACAGAGCAATTATGTTTGATTTGCTACAGCAAGAATGTTCTGAGAGAAAAGCAATGCTGCCCTGATTATGTTGAAAACATAATCGGGGCAGCATGGATCATTAAAATGTTAACTGGTGATGTGTTCCATTAGTTTTCTAAAATATCATCTCCTACAGTGGGAAATTTGAAATGACCATAAGGATTCTGGGCTGAATTCTGCATAAATTACAGTGATGATGTGACAAAAAATGTTCATTTGGACCAAGAAACCACTCGTACAAGAAGTGGCACAACACACACACACACTTATAGGTCAGGCAGAGTGAGACATTGTGGATTAATTAAAAAAGCAACGGGTGAACTTTTCAGTCTGTGCTCTAAAGCTTAATGATTTAAAGCTTAAATGAATGGCCTAATGATTAAGTCAGAGAGAGAGAGACAGAGAGAGAGAGAGAGACAAAAGCAGCTGTCTCAGACGTGAGAGAGTGTATATGGAGAGGAAGATAAGGGAAAGGGATAAAGGACAAGATAGAAAATGGGATGAGAAGGAGAGAGAGTGAGACAAAGACAGTGGGCATAAATCAAGAAAGGAGCCAAGACCGAGGAAGAGGGGGAGACGACACAGAAAAGCTTAAAGGAAGATACCCTTGGGGGTTGTTGTGTTTGTAATAGGCAAATAGAGATGTGAAGAGAGAAGAAGCAAAGGAATGAGTAGAAGAGAAAGGGAGGTGCTCAGCGAGACAGGTCAAACCATCAGAGAGGAAAAAGTGGGGAAGAGAAAGAGGAAAGCACTGCAAATGTAAAAAATACATAAATCAACAGAGGATCAGAGGCAGAGAGAGAAAACAAGGAAGGGAGAGAGAGCATCAAACAGACAGAAAGAGGGAACAACAGGAGAGCAGAGACTGTTTGATAAAAAAAATCCAGACTACTGTGGACTGTAACCTCACCCAAACTGAGCACTAGACAGCTGTTTGTCATGGTACTCCAAAATGACCAACTGTGCATGACCATTTACTAGTCCTGCACTCCTATCTAAACCAAACACAGCCTGCGAGACAGACGTAGGCCAGTTTGGACTCTGACTGTCAGGACTCTGGGGACGATGAGGACACGACAGCAGAGCCTTGAAGAGGGAGAGCTTCGAGGTGAAGGTCGGTCATCGCCAGCATGAAAAAGCCGCATCCAGAGCCGGAGAACTCTCACATCTAGCTAGATCTTGCTTTATCAGTACCAAAATCTATTTTTAAGGCCTTATAATTTGAGTTTTGTGCTAATATGTTGCATATTTTTAAAATCATGTGTGTCCTCAAATGACCATACAGCCCATTTTTTACCCCAGGGCCCTCCAGCAGGTTAGTCTGGACCAGTATCCACAGGAGTTACATCCATATCCAGCGCCAACAATCAGTGCCAGCACAGGAAATACTGCGTATGTAGCAGGATAGAGAGTAAGGAAGTGGAGGTCAGGGTGGAGGACAGGTGTGTAGCATGTCTGTTACCGTGCTCTGATATTGTATAAAGCAGGAAGTGGAATCCAATATAGATATTTTTAGTGAAAGGGATGTTCAGAAAGACCAGCATAAAGGTGGCAGCTGCCAGATTTCTGCCTGTAAAGGTCAACAAATATCACAAAGATGGAAATTACTCCCTGTTCCAGGGTTATACGTTTACTTTAAAAAGCTTGTGTTGTAACAGAATACTGCACAGGCCTGATCGAAGGAGGAGGAGACAGAGATAGAGAGCAGAGTGAGTCAGCCAGTGCAGAGGTTTTCAGTATCCCAGGACCCTTCTTTACCTATGTTAATTACAGTAACGATCAGCAGGGAGACCCCGCCCACCCAGTGTGGATCCAGGCCAAGACCCGATATCACCTGAGGGGGAGGGAGGAAGGACAAAGAGACATGGAGGGGGAGAGAGGAAAGGACTAGCTGGACAAGTAGGGAAAAGAGAAAGGGAGTGATGGAGGAAGGGAGGAGAAACCGAGGGAAGAGGAATAAGTAAGGAGGATTGATGGGTGGAACATTGGTGGAAGAAGGACACTACAGACAGGAGATAAGAAAGAAGAATAAGAGAGGAAACGAAAAGACATGAGAGGATGAGAGGATGACATACGGAGAGGGTAAGTGAGAAGGATGAAGGGGATGGAAGAAGAAAGGGCAGGGGAAGAGACAGGAAAAGAGGATGGACAATAGGAATTTAAGGAGTAAGGAAGATAAGAGGTGAGAGTGGAAGGGAGGAGTAAAAGGTGAAAGAGGAGGGAGGGAAGGCAGGAGAAAGTGAAGGAGACAAAGGGAAAACAAGAGCACCAGAGTTTGGAATGAGATGAGGGCACAGGAAGTAGAACAAAAGAGGAGTATGGGTAACAAAAAAAAAAAAAAAAGAAGGGTGGAGGTAAACTGTGTGAAAACATTTGCAGAGGGAGGCGATGAGGGTGAGCGAGTGAATCAGCAAGAGACGAAGGAGCGGAGGGCAATCACAGAGTGAGAGAGGAGGGTGGGAGGCGAGAGGAGAGATCAATCACCAATGGCCCTGGTGTTGTAACATTGAAAAGAGTCAATGGCCAGGAACCAAACTTTCCACCCACACACTTCTTCTCTCTTCATCACCAACATCTCTCTTACTCGTGAAGAACCCTCCCCTGCTTTCTCCCCCCCGTACACTCTCCCAGTTTATCGCTTCCTTCCGCCCTCGCTCTTAACGACACCTTACATCTTTCAGCGTTTTAACACCGTACTATATTTCTCCTCTTCCTGGTAAGTGCTGACCTACACACAGATAAATAGGAATATTCCCTTAAGAGCCATTAGAGGCAAATACAAGCCAATTTCCTGTCTATAGAAGCTCGCTAGATGACACTTAAAGCACATTATGCCATAACTCACAGCAACGCACAAACGGAGGAAATGAATATCACACATGAAAACGTGGAGGAAATACCCCAAAAGACACAAATTGGCCAAATTCGCAAAGTTTACAACTCTGACTGATGTTGTTAATTGGTTGAAAGTGGAGAACTTGCAAAAATGTTGAGCTTTTAGTCCTGAAACTTTAGCGACTCACTGCGACTTGGATTCGACGATGCTAATGCCGGAGTGACTTTCGTTCAAGTCATGGAGCGTAAACACTGAATTTAATGTAATATTGCGATGAAGAATTCCATTCTCTTATTTTCATGTTGTGTATCTGTCCCCAGGGAGCGAAGAGGTCAGTGTGTTAAGTACATAACAGTCCACAGAGCTGGTAGAGAGGAAAAACAAGGACGCCTCAGTAAGGCAAACAACAGCTGAAGGTTGAGTTCTCTTAATACCAGACCACCTTGAACTGTTGTGTCCAAGGTGTGTTCAGACTGGAAACGAGGCAAATTTTGGCCTTGCATTACAAACTTCACCATAGGATTGTTTTTTTGTGGTCGCATCCACTGTCACTAGCTCTTTTTGCATTGGCTTTATGGTCAATCAAGCAATCATGCAGCCTCTAAAACTCCCTCCAACAGGACTGAAGTTCAATAAAATAAATTAATTAAAATGAGAAAAAGTATAAGCAAGGGTTCATACAGTAAAGAAATGATAAATCAGAGACAAAACAGATGGAGAAATATTTGAATCAGTTTTGATTTAACCTGTAACATTTAGGTTTGCTCTATTATTTTTACCCACATGTAAAACACACACAATCAGACGCGCACACACAAACATGCAGGACAAAAGAAATAGGTCATGACACTCGCTCCTGTCATTCTTTCTCAATTGTCTCCTGCGAGAGCACAAACAAAATGCTTCGAGGATGCTCCATCTGTGTGTGTGTGTGTGTGTGTGTGTGTGTGTGTGTGTGTGTGTGATCATAGGCTGTGCATGTCTGCATGTGTATGTGTGTGCACTTGTGGCAGCGGGCCTGCAGGTTCACGTATTCACCTGAGAATACCTACACATGTGTCTCTCTGCGTTTATTCTTGTGTGTGTGTGTGTGTGTGTGTGTGTGTGTGTGTGTGTGTGTGTGTGTGTGTGTGTGTGTGCGCGCGCTCTTGGCTGAGACTCTGACAGAGATGGATGAGGCAGAGCCGGCCCTGCAAGCGACTCGTGCGCTTTTGCGTCAGTGACCTCTGACCCCGGCGAGGCCGGCAGCGGCGGACACGCTCTCCCACCGTGCATTAGTTAATGACCAATTGCTGTCTCCCTGCAAGACACGCGCAAACACACACACAGGTGGATTTCTCATCCTCGAGAAGGGACGTGTGCGCGCCTTTCAGAGCAGATGGGTAATGGGCTGGAGGGAAGGGTGAATCGACAATGACTTGACGAATTTAAACAACCCAGAAGGACTCTTTGCTCAATTCTTCACTTGGATCACATCCAGAGTTGCTGATAGAAAGAGGACGAATCAATTTGCTTTCACATTATTATCAGACACTCTTCACAGCTCTACGTGTGGAGGGTTTCAACGTCAAGACATCATTAGGGAATTACTGTGAAATCTTGGCGTTAAGACTGGCAGAATGAGACTGTTTTTTAGATAAATAGTTTTATTGATATACTGTTATGTCACTTGTTTCAAATCATTTGATTCTCTTATCTCTGAAACCACATCAATGAACCACACCAACCCACTGCGTGATGTCCCTTAATTACCAGGAACACACTGTTGTTTATTTTTACTTCATCCCACATTTACCATCTCCCTGTACATAAATGCATCAAATGTGTATTAATCCACAGCTGAAAACAGTCCCGAACAAATGTAGTATTTCCTCCCGTTTGTGCAGCACTTGATAAAAACTGGAGTGCCCAGCAGTACTGAGCCTTTTTTGGAAATTAAAACACACACTTGTGACCAATTTTAAGGATTTAGAATGGGCATGGTGCCATCAGGAAGTATTAGAGTGACACAGGAAAGGAAAAAGAAAAAAAATCAGCAGCTGCTCACGCTGAAAAACTTGTACAAGCTGCTTTAGCAATTCTGTATTAAGATGTTTCAGGAGTGTGTGAGAAGAGAAAGTGATGTATACAGTATAGAGAAAGGTACAGAGTGTCAATGCCAACTGTCATTAGGGCGAAAGTGTGTGTTAAAACCACTGTGTGCTCATTCCAAGTAACAAATGCGTGTGATTGGTCGAATAAAATCTTGGTTGCAATCTGAGTCAGACTGTGCAATCTTCATTTTGAAGTGTGGGAGTGTTTGAGGTGAATCCTACAATGCAAAAAGAATGAAAGACAGTGAGTGAAATGACTTTGAGAGACTGTGTGTGTGTGTGTGAGAGAGAGAGAGAGAGAGCGAGAGAGAGAGAGAGAGAGAGAGAGAGGACACCTTACTTTCTCCTAGCCTAATTGCTTCTCTTTTCCCACACAGTTCCCTCCTCTCATTCATCTCTAAACATATGGAGTGAACACCTCTCACCTCCTCTCTCCTTCTCCTTTCTTCTCCTCCTCCTTCCTTCCTTTGGCACAGTGCTGAGCCAGCACTTCCGCCTCCTTCATCCCTCGTTCTCTCTCAGACTCCATCTCTCTCTCTCGTTCCCTCTCTCATCAAGCCACAGCAGTGAAACATGGAGCACAATGCTAATCAGGCTTACAGTGTACGTACACCTCCCTCTCGCTCTCATTCGCTAACAAGCACGCGCACGTGCACACGCAATAGAAAAGCCCATCTAACGAGTGTCAGGAGTTGTAAAAGAAACAAACTTTGCCTCGCCTTTCATCTGCCTGACAGTTACTCCTCCCCTTCCTACCCCTGTCTGTCTCTCTTTTATTTACTATATGTCAGCATCAGCTTCCAAATGGGGAGCTCGACAGCAATGGAACCAGGGTTGGGTGGTATGAAGGTTTATACTGTGCAACAGTAGAAATGCATCCACTACCGATGTAATGATACATAGAATTTCATGATATCACATTAGAAATAGGGCTCAATGCCGTCGTGGGATGTTTCAGGGTTATTTACCACCTCCCCTTATCAAAAATTGTATTGATTTGTTTGAACAGCAGAGGGCGCAATCATAGTCGTCAAGAAGACAGACTCCCATCATCCTCTGCATGCAAACTAGCTGCTAAAAACAAACCCAACGAACAAATGACGGATGAACGTGCCGATAACGAAAAAGAGGTTGAAGATGCACCGTTGATTTTTAGAAGTGACGATGCGATAAGGAAACTGACGACGCACATGAAGTGTTTTGCACAGACTTCAAACCTCGCTTCAAGACAGAAATAACAACTCTTAAATCAGGATATTTCGTTGCTCTTTGTCACCTCACCCTCCTGTGTATCTTTTCCGTTTGCTATTGTATGCCATCATTTTGCCATGAGCCATTAGGGATGATAAGAAATGAGGGGAGAGAGAGATGGGTAATGACATGCAGCAAAGGTTACCGGCTGGACACAAATCAGGGACATTGCGTCTCATGCTCCGCGGCCCGGGGCCACCTGGACACACCAATCAACTTCCACGTTTACTGAAAATGACACTTTCAGGATGTGCTGCATACATTACTTGCTACCGACTGTTTAGGGCAAAACGATGGCAATCAATGTAACATGAATCATGCTTGAAGGAGTGTTTGTGTTTGAGTTAACACCACTATCCTTTGATTTGTTATAGCATCCGAGTCCCAAATTTCCTTTCAGATCACTGTTGATATTTTCAAACTAAATGGATTTCACAGCAAAGTTTCCACGCATCATTTGAGAATTGGGAACACCTTCCTGATTCTAGTACGGTGCTCTTGTGATGCGCGGGTCTCTACAGTCTGCCAATTGTGATCATGAGACATTCATTCATTCATCTTCTATACCCCTGATGTCCCTTTCGGGGTTGGGGGGGCTGGAGCCTATCCCAGCTGTCAACAGGCGAGAGGCGGGGTACACCCTGAGCCGGTCGCCAGCCAACTGCAGGGCAACATACATACACACATTCACTCTCACATTCACACCTAGGGACAATTTAGAGTCACCAATTAACCTAATGAGCATGTTTTTGGTCTGTGGGAGGAAGCCGGAGTGCCCGGAGAGAACCCACGCATGCACGGGAAGAACATGCAAACTTGCAAACTTCACACAGAAATGCCCCGCCTGACCCGGGGATCGAACCGGCAACCTTCTTGCTGTGAGGCTCGCGCACTACCTGCTGCGCCACCGTGCCGCCTATATCATGAGACATGATATGCATATTTTTAGATACAGTGGGATTTAGGTTTACCTCTGATGTCCATCGTAAGAAAAAGCCCATAAATCTGCTTAGAAATCATAGAATAAAGACTCTCCGTATATTTTCAGAACTTGAATGAGAATCATCATGTTTTTAAGTTTTCTTCAGTATCAAAGTAAAGCAGTCACAGTTGTCTGCACATCCCTGGGCACACTGCAAACAGCAAGTGCTAATAGTTAATTCTGTACAATTTTAAGGTGCTAATTTGACAAAATGTAAACATATGAGGGCAAAAAACAGGGCTGCCAATGAAGCCCTGTGGCTAACATGCCCCAAAGCCCCCAAATTATGGGAACTGTAGTTCAAGGGTGAACTAGTCCTTTAAGGGTACAACGCATACTTGTGGGAAATTAGTGAAGTCAGGTGTTCACAGTATTTTGTCTACTCTCACTCTCTGCTTTGACTTAGCAAACCTACAGCAGGGAGGAAAGGGTTTTCTTGAGTCAAAACGTGAAGCAAATAAACCTCACAACAAGTCAATTTAACATGTCCTCCTGTTATTCACAGCTTACTGATAGAAATTGGCTCCTGGTAAATTTCAGTGTGACACTCATTTCATGGTTAATGCAAGACAGCAGTTCATTGTAAATCTAATTCCAATGACTGTAGCTGAAACACGCTTGGCTCCAAAAGACGTAAACATAAACTGGCCGTGCACCCAAATGCTTCTGTCTCATGACATTAAAAGAGTTGCCTGCGGTCTTTCTGTCTTCAGACAAAAGTGCAATGTGGGATTCAGTGCTATCACAAGCAAGGACAAAGGACGTGCAACTCAGAGTGAGTGTGTGTGTGTGTGTCTTGCAGCAGTTGTGTTGCATCTTGTCACCATATTCAGTATGACAGTACTAATTAGGCTCCCAGCGACAGATAGGTCGCATAACCAGAGATGTTTCACCCCCGACAGACACTCTCTGCCTGACTCGGGGGTCCCACATCGTCAAGACAGGAAACACCCTGGGTGCCGTGGCAACCCAAGGAGCACCATGGGACCGGCATGCTGTGCATCACCACAGGCAACGGCTACATCAGGAGTCTGCTGCGATGTTGCTGTGTTTTAGCTCGAATCACTCGTCGTTATTCTCTCTCTCTCTTTAACTCGCTCCTTTTCTCTCTTTATCTCCAATCTGTGTCTCTCTCACTGTGTAATCATATCCTTTACACCATAGGCTCCCAATCTAATCTCATGCATCGGTACTCTTTAATTAAACTGATTTGCAGACTCTCTCTTGCAGTCTGTCCTCAATTCATTCATGCCCCCATACCAAAACACACATACATACACACATTCATGCCGTACATCCTCATTCCACTATGTACTCCTTGGCAGCTCTGCAATCAACCGAAATGCCATGCAGTTCACAAAATGTTACTCCTAATTATTTCCTGATCTCATTGAAGCAGCTGTTCCCCATCCAGTACAATCGCTCTTTGATTGGTGACACCAAACGGCGACGACTCCACAATAAACAGCCAACCAGAATGTCCCGAAATGACACCTCGGGGTGGGCGGGGAAGTCAAATTATCACCGCTGTTGTTCGCGCAGCTCATTTGTCTGCTGAAATTGAACCGAGCGAGATGGGGTTATCCTCGCAAAAGCAGTGGGTTTCATTATTTAAAGCGGCTGCAGCTAATCACTGCAAGCGAGAAAACACACACATAGGGTTTGAACTGTACAGTAGCTGCTGTGCCTGTGAGTCTAATTTGCTGCACAGAGATAATACAAACAGTGCAGCTACAGTACGCTCCCTTTCCTGCTCCTTCCTCTCTTTATAATTTCCTCTTTGTTCACCTGCTTATCTACCTCCTCCTTCTCTCGCCGTCCTCACCCTGGTTCTGAGGGATTCAATTTCCCTCCAGCTAGTAAACTGAACTGTAATTATACAAGCTGCTTTACTGAACTGGATGGGGATAATTCCCTTTATGTGTAGGGAGACGGGCCTCCCATTAAAACCCATCCGGGCAGCCCCATCATCTCCAGCCGGCCCTGTGATCTCCTCCTACATCTGTCCATCTGTTCATCTGTCGTCTTTCTTCTCCCAGTTGTCCCTTTAGTACCTCTCCTCTTCCTTTTCCGTCGGCGGGTCAGCTTGTCTGGCTCGGCGCTGGTGATTCTATTTATTGCCGTCGTGTATCTCCATTATGCTGCAGCAGAGCGGGGCGGCCTGCGAGGGTACAAAACCCTGTGATAGAGCTCAGCACACAAAGCTTGAATTGAGTTTTGGGGAGGCTGTTGCATTATCCAAGAGGATGAGAGTAACTGAGTACATTTACTGAAAAAGTCAAAGACTTGAGTGTATTTGCGTGGATGATTTACTGAGATGTTCAGGTGCAGCCACGTAGTAAATTAAATTCTGCCCTGAGCATGCATTGCTACGCTGTACATACATGCAGTATTGGGCTGAAAATAAAAGTCCTCCTACGTCTGAAACATCACACGCATGTAAAAAAATGCATAAACCACTCATGCATGCACTCACTTCATTGCCTCTGTGATGAAGTGAAGTCTGACAATCAAATAGACTCACCATCAACATTACTCTACATAATGTCTGATCGCACCGGCTCAGGCAGTTAGACGCAGGCCAATGCACACGTCTGACAGAAATCAGGGGCTTAAAAAAACATAAATCCAAATTATTTTGCACTACAAATTGCTCGCTAAATCAGGATATATGAAAATAATTTTAATATACAGCTAAAGTTGCTAGTGGTTTTTCGTACGTAAAATGTGATTTTTGCACATTCCAACTAACTTTCGCAGTGAATTCAGCTCAAGGTTAAGTACCACACTGTGGAGTGATGGGGCTAAAAATCTAACATTATTGGTTCAGTGCAATCAAAATGGGTTAACTCAGTGATGCTCTCTGTGCATTTACTGACAGCAGTGCTCTTTTATGTTACATGTAGAGATTCTGACCTGCTAGTGACACTCGAGTAACGTTCAGAGGGTCACCAAAAACATGAGTGCAACCACTGGGGATCATGAATATCAATAGCAAAAAACACTGCAATCTGACCAGTTGTTGAATATATCTTGCTCTGGACCACAATGTTTGACAGGCCAACACAATGTCAGAGGTTAAGGTCACATACGGAGAGTGGCAGCATGTTTCTGCCTTTCTAAAGGACACTCAGAGACACTTCAGAGGAGCTGATGCCTCCCAACAGGGTGGCTTAATGGAGCTTACTTAAGATCATCTTCCAAAATCCTCAAAAGCCAGAGATCCTTCAGTGGCCGACTCAATGGCTGTTTAAGGAGCAGTATGCAAAGGATCTGGCAACCAACTCACTGATCCACACCAACATGTAAAGCCATAATGTCTATCGTCAGGCCGATCATTACTGTCATGCAACAGGGAGGCAAAACAGAACTAATTGCATCCTACTAAGGTCCCGGGAGATTTCCGGTTACTCGAGGGGGAGGGAGTGGGGGAGTGAGAAGTGCGGGGGAGGGACGGAGAGGCAGGTTTTCAATATGGTGATCAGCTTTCCCATGTCGCGCTCTCTCATTTTCGCTCTCTTTGGTTTAATTGAGGAAAGGTGAGGTGAGCAGGAGGCGGTGCAGGGAGTCCTCAGCCATTTTTTCTATCTAATTGCTGCTCGTGTGGGAGTGGGTTTCTTGTAATTACAGTTAAGTCAAAGCCCCTTTGGGCTGCAGGAGGATCAAGAGGCTGAGAGATGTGGAAATGGAAAGGATATTACAGTTAAAAGGGAAAGACTTTGCTTTGCAGTTAGGCCTATGTCGAAAAATCACCTAGCAAACGTAAACGCGACACAATGGCTTATGTTGACAAGCAGGTTAAATAATCAGAACACTGCTGCACAAGTAAAAGCAATAAATAAATTGGTCCCTCGTTACTGTAAAACACGACTCTAGTAATATACATAAATTTGGATTGCTTTTGCCTTAGTTTCATCCAAGCTAACATCTTGTTGCTCACATTTGAATCTTACCGTCTTCAGTAGCTGCGAAAGACGATAGCTAGCAGCTGCTTCAAAATCCCTTTAGAAGAGCAGAAATATAACCCAAACGGTCTGTTTTAAACATTTATTACCATTTACAGACCAATTGCCAAGTTGAACTTTGTACTACCCGTACTCGGGTGCGCTTACCTTCAGTTTTACCTCCAAATAAAGAAGCTAATTTGTTATGTTCACAAAATCTATAAATGTCTGACTTGTTGTGTTTCTTGCCTCATTGGATCTATTTTTGTAAAGGTGTTATGCTGTGAGATGAAGCAATTGGCCTGGTAAGCGCACTTTTATTTGATCTGTTACAGGCTACAGGTTGTATTACAATTTTCTCTTAAACATGCCCCTATCTGATGACATGTCCACATCAGTTAAGTAACGATCTGTCACCACATGTTGAATATTGAATACTGTAATTGCACAGTATGTGTTGCTTTACCAATGAGCCAAGCAAGGAAAGTCCTTTTTTTTGGCTTAAGTTACACTGTCAGGCAAGACCAGCATACACACACGGGCTGACACACAGCACAAGCCAATTCTCTAAGCAACTGTCTCATTCTTCTACAGCCATTATTACAGTATGAGCTGTAAAGACTATTCTGACAAATAAATACATAAGGGACTTTAAAGCTAGGTTGCCAAGATTATTCATTCGACTCTGTCTGGCACCGGACTCGGCCGTATTCTGCAGGTGATGAAGAGTACTTCTGCTTTTGGACGGATTACAATACCACAGCAAATAGCCTGTTTGGATGTATAAATTCAGACAAACATTGTGTGAGTCCACACAGTCATTGTCAGCGGACAACCTCCAGGCTGTAGTACATCATGTTGACATTACGGATTACAGTATGGACGCTGTAGCTTCGGGCTTCCACAGAGTAGCTGCTTGAGTGTCCGAGGCTGTAAGTAAAAACCTGTGAGTATTCCTGAATTGAATGCCAGTCTTTTTTAATGGTATCCACCAAAACAAAACATGATGTCAGCATTAAATCCAATTCCACAGCAAGTTTTTCTTCCACGTCCACTTCGGAGCAGCTTTCAGGCACCTTCATCCACCAATCCTGAAAGTCATTTAAAACACTAGGGGTTTAGGGCAGCTACTGTATTAGCAGCAGAGCATAAAGCAGCACGAGCTCCACTTCATCTGCACACGTGTCCGGCTGCATAGTTAGGATCAATCTCTCTCCATGAGGGGGGAATACATTCACAGCAGCAAACTCTCCACTTGTTTCTTCTTTGCAGATCAGTCAGCGTTTCCCCGAGTGACTTGCTGCACGCAACCCTGGTCCCGGTCCCTCCCCGACTGAACTTCACACGTGTTCAAATGTAAACTGTGATCCGCGCACACATGCTTGAACTTCCTATGTCACATCCTTGTCTGACATAAGCACTCCCCTGCTCCCTGACTGGCATTAATCTAACATTTATTTTACATTTACAGTTCAGCTGAACGCGACCCTCACGGTGTGTGTGTGTGTGTGTGTGTGTGTGTGTGTGTGTGTGCGCTGGTTAATATTTGAAGCTGCTGTGTCTAAGGCTTCAGCGTTCACTTTACCTTGATATGCAGCTGGTGCAGGAGCACTCTATATGTATAAGTTATGCCCATCTTCCAGTGCTGTATAATAGGTATACTTTAAGGTGGCTTCACTCTATGGGGCACAGCTTATTAATATCCCGCTGTCTCCACTTTTTTTGTAAGAACAACGATCTGTAACATAGAAACATTTTTTTCCCCAAGTCCATATGCAACCTATAAGCCTATTAGTCATGCTAATTCAACCTGGGGGACAGCTAAATGTAAATTAACGGAGCAGAGTTGGAGTTTTTAGTCGCCAGTGTGAATACTTTATCTCTGAAATTTCTCAGAAATGACACTAAGGATCATTCTTTTTTCCACCCACATTTACTTTAATACTTTCATTCCCTGAAATTATCGACTTCATTTCCCAGCTGTCATGTCTGAAATGTTATTGTTAGCGATGTCCCGATCAAGTGTTTTTGGCCCTGATCCTGATCCGAGTCCTTTAATGTTGGAGATCCAATCCGATACTTACGTTTACTAAAATGTCAATTAAAAAGTATCTGACCGTTAAATCTGGCACACCTTGCTTTCCACAAGCTACTTGATCCAAATCAGGTCAAATTACTGATACGATATGAGACTAATGAAGGTGACGCAATCGGCGATACCTATCCTGATGATCAGCTCAGGACAACCTCAGTTATTAATCAGAACTGTAATATTTTATTCTGCTACTATTGTTGAAGGAGATGCGGCTGAAAGCTTCAAAAAAAGCTTGAACTTTTAGTAGTTAGTTCAGAACATTTTATCACAGGTGCAGTACATGTTACCAAGGTCAAGAACAAATCTCCAAGCTCACATCTTTTTGCTTATTTTATATGTGATTTTAAACACATTTGCTGTCATGTAGTAGCAGAAAAAACATTCTTAGTAATGAAAATGAAGCAGTTCCCACAGAACGCTGTGGAAAGTTAGCAAACACGTCTATATACTATGTTTTGGGTTGGATTTTGCATTTACTGTTTTCATCATTAATAAAGTTAATACTTTCATCCAAACATAACTTTACATGAAGCAATTAATACATAATGCATACATGTGTGAGCACGTCTGTGAGAGCGTGCAGGGAGTGTGCGTGCGTGTGTGTGTGTGCATTGACTAATGCAGAGATACTGTCATTGAGGGTACAAGGGCATCGCTAAAAGCCCTCTTTATGCAAATGGAGCAGAGATGACAGTGTGTATGTGTCACAGGCAGGACATATCTCATAATGATAACTTATCTCAGCCAGCAGATACGCCTGATATGGAATATGAGAGACACACACAGACACCAGACTGTGCCTCCCCTCTCTGCTTGACACACACACACACACACACACACACACACACACACACACACACACTGCACATGCACACAATTACACATGGTCTCCCTCTCCGCCTCTCTCTGTTACATGGAGTGCTCATTAACAAATTTATTAATGGCCTCTTAATTATGTCTGCTTATCTTCCTCTAAAGCACCGGCACTGCCCCCAGACTCCAATCTCAGTTTAGCTTCACACACACACACACACACACACACACACAAATGCTCACAATATGTACATATTTACATAAAACCTTTCATACACTCTACATGCATACCTTATATGCAGCATGTGTCTCTCCTACCCAGCGCCGAAATCTTCATCTTGCGCACACGCACGCACACGCACACACACATACACACTCACACACACACGCTTAAAATTACTGGCATTTTTCAGACTAAATTATCTGATGAAGGCTCCTGTGAGAGTCATGAATTGACTTCAGCTCCTTTCATTCTTTCCTTTGGCTCCCTCTCTCCCCCGCCTCATCCCCCCTTTCCTGATATAATGGAGCACTGCTGGTAGCTTCATCTTTCCCAGGCCTATCTCTTCCCTCCTCACCCCCTTTGCTCTTTACCTTTCCCTCATATTTCCAGTCCCCCCCATCATTCTATTCCTTCCCTCTCTCATTATCAGTCCATCTTTCCGCTGCTCCTGACCCTCTTACCTCCCTCCTCGCTTCCACCCATCTACCTCCTCTCGTCTTTATCCTTCCATCTCTCTATCACACCATCTCTTCCTTGCCGTTTTAGGGCTGCTTTTAGTTCTGGCTTCCTCTTCACTATCTGTCCATCTTCTCTCTGGCTTTCCAAGATATATCTGTGTGCTCCCTCCTTCCTTACCTCCCTTTCTTCTCTTTCCAACTGACTCATCAGCTGCTGCAGAGCTCTAGCAGTCCTTTTTTTTTTTTAAATCGAACTGTGTAATGAATTTTCTTTTTTTTCCAGCACAATTCTCCCACGATATATCAACAAAAATCCATTTATGGAAAATCAACTTATTTAAATCACTTTGTGCAAGTGTTTATTTGTGTGTGACGTATGAACCCTGGGAGCACACATTCTCAGGACAGTTTTGGTAAGAGTGCACACTCCGCTGCCGGGTTGCGCTTTTATATCTCCCAACCCAAACAGAGATGTCCTGATATCACAGCTGTTTAAAGCGAAAACCCTCCAAAACTCTCCGGTCCAACGAGAGCTGACAAAAAGTCGATACCCTCCACAGGCTCCCACTTTGTAAAAGAGACACCTGCGAAATCCAGACATGGCATGCTGCAACCAAAATAGACTTTCATCTGACCGCTGAAAAATCTCCAAACTGTCCAATTCGTGCTCAGTGAGGTGATGCTCAAAACTCCATCACAAAACATCAAAACACTGCCATCAGCCTCCTCATTACAGAAATTAAATCCAGTTCTATCATTTCTAGATGCTCATGCTTTTCTCCTCACTCCACTTCCTGACTTGTGGCATCCCACTTACATCCCTCTTGAGGCCTCCATCCTCCTCCTCCTCCTTCCTCCTGGTTACTTCTAGCCAGAGGTCAGATTTTAGTCTTTACTTGTCTGCTCTAATCACACCATCTCCCAATTCACTTTCAGTCCCAGAGAGAGGGGGGAGGAGTGGGTGCGTCACTTCACCGCACACATTTCTTCAAAAGAGCTATGTGAATTATTTACGCACACACACACTTCTTGAAATAAAATCAGTGGTCTCTTTTTTTTATTTTTCAGATTTTTTTCTTGTGCAACTATGAAAAATGGGCTTCTGTGGATGTGATTTTTATGTAAATCACAACGTCTCAAAGGGCTGAACGGAAAAATGGCAAATGGTGATGAACTTTCCTCATAAAAGCGCCGCTGCTTTGCTGACAGAGTGTGATGAATTCATGAATTTACATTCACTTGATTCAGAGCTGCGTCTCATGGCAGCATGTACTGCTTTTTGTGCTCCACCCTTTGTGCTCCAACAACATTAAAACAACTCAAGATCAAGGTCTGGGCTAGCAAAGGTAGTTTTTCAATGATGATCACGCAGTTAAGGTTATGGATGGTCCAACATTTTGTGACACTAATGTACCTCCTTTTACTTAAGATGAGCCTGAACGCAGCTGTTTCAGTTTGCTTCTTTAATGAAAACTGATGGCAGACTTATAAGAAACAGGAGAATATTAGATTCAGGGGTAAACAGTGACGGAAGCCTTCCTGAAAGCAATTTAAACTTGCATACAAGCCGACGGACGCGAGCAATAGATTAAATAGATTTCTCCCTCTCTCCCTCTCTCTCTCTCTATCTCTGTGAGAGCCGGGGTGCTAAGATGGCGTCCTGCCACAAAGTCCATGTTGTCGGGAGGCTTTGGCAGAGTCCCTCCTGCTGGAAGCGAGCAGGCAGAGGGGTTTAGCTTTGGGGACCTCAGTCGGACCGGCGTCGGCGGCTCACAGGAGGATCGCAAGCCGAGTCGCGAACGTACAAGAGAGCTGCACAAATCAAACACTTTACAGTAGCACATATAAATCAGCCATGGACCTGTCTAATTGGGATACAGCTCTCTGAATTCAGCTTGTTCTCTGTCACATCCAATTTCAGCTACTGAGCAGCTCCACCTCTCTGTCATCATTATCTGTCCACTTCCATCTTCCAGCGAGCGAGCAATCTGTGCGCCACCTTCAACATAAATCCACCAGTTTATAACACTTTTGACACTGAAAAATATGCAACTCATCCTGCAATGCTTGAATATAGAATGATAGTTTATGGGATTGGATTTCACTCAGATAAGCTGCATTATGCAGCATGTGCATTTAAGGCCTGATGTAAGCAGCGCCTTAAGGTGAGTCTTCTGCGGTAAGACAGGTTGAAACAATGAGCCTCGATGTCAGAGTGTGACGTGAATTTGTGATAGAAACGGAGTTGAATAAGTTACATCATCTGGTTTCATTAAAAGGATTTCACGCTTCTGCCCCCTATCTCAGCATGTCCTTAAATGGATTACGCGAAACGCGCTGAACGTGAATACATATGTTAATATATCCATTTATGCATGGAGCATGAATGGAAGCGGGGAGCGATAGACGTCCTGTAGATATGACTCATCATGGTAGACAGCATCATGGGTTGGAATCTGTCTTGTGACCTTTGAGAATGTCAGCGCCCGCCTGCCGCTCCATCCCGTCACTTACCACTTCAAAACCTCTAATAAAGCCGAAATGGTTCAAAAATAATGATGATAAATATCTGTGAATGGCTGTCCTTCATGGCCCAATGGCCTTAAGGGGCTTACAATGTCTCAACTTGCAAAGATTTCCAAGCAGCACACCCCTCCCTCTGTCCCTCGTCTGCCTTTAAGCCGCCCGGCGCTGGTGTGATTCACACATCCAGCATGAAAACGCCAGGTTCATAATTTGACATAAATGGATGAAAATGATTTTAACGGACTCCCAGCCAACCTGCAGAACTTTGATCTTGAGGATAAGGAGGATTTAGTGAGACGCCCCACTCTCTCTAAACATCTGTCAGCTGCTGTGTGAGAGACAAGTAAATACATACAGTCTAACTAACAATATGATAATATTCATCTTAAATATACATCCAAACTTAAAGTCTACAAATGACGCCTTCGGCTGTTTCCTTCTGTCACCTTGAAGCATGTCGACCAGCTTCTCTCCCTCTGCTGTGCCTCCGACAGAGTAACCACTAACGTTGCATTTGCTGCCCCCAGAGACGCGTCTAATTGTGAGACCTGTATTATTAAAATGCACTTGCAGTCACCACCAGTCAACCAATCAACCGGCATTTAAGAGCATAAACTGGACTAATCTGGCAGATAATTTCACCTTTCTTCAATGAAAAACAATGATCTTGATGTTAATTCAGTTTCATGTTATAATCACATATTAAACAGGTGGAACAGGTCATTGTTTTTACTTGTCTCGTTATATGTTAAGATTTAATTTTAGACTTAATGAATGGCTAAGAGTGCTTTCCATCTCTGGCTGCATCTATCTTTCTCCCTCTCCCTCTCGGCAGTCTAATTGCATGATGGATAATTTAATGGTGGAGGTAAAGCCCCAGTTTTAGAGGAAGTTCTCTCATCTGTACACAAAATCTCTTCTGAGAGTACAGCAGACATTTCTAGAATGCATGTACTGTACAAGGGTGTGTGTGCAGGGGGGCTGGGGAGCGTGTGCCCTGGCTCGCCTCCAGCTTTACAGATTGATGGCACATTAAAGAGAAGGACGCGTCACACACATGTGTTTGTGTACCACAGGGGAACGGCGCACAGGTAAGGCGGGGTGAGGCGATCAGCGAGGTGTCCCACACGCAGACGAACACAGCACACGTATGTGCAGCTCCTGAGTCAACGTCTACATATGTGCTTTTAAAAGCCCACATCATGCCTGGAGGGGGTTGATAAAGTATAGATCACAGCTCTATGCATCATGTCCTCTTTTATCATCCCTGTACGTGTGTGTGTGAACAAGTGAGCGACTGCAAATGCAAGCTGCATGCCTGTCTGTGTGATTTGCCACATTCCTCTTCAAAGCAATAAGCAGTGTTTGCACTTGTATACAGAGAACGGTGTGCCTGTACATTATGTGAGCGCCTGAACTGTTATATCTGCTCAGTGTCTTTACAAGCAACATAATGAATCATGCCTATATGGTCAAAACACCGTCTATAGAAACACGCAAGTTACATTATTCAGTGTTATTCATGTACTGCCGTGGTAACAGCACTTTAAGTACAGTAAATGCAGCAGGCATGTTTAAGTGCTCCATGTGTATGTAAGAGGGAGAGGAGGACAAGTGGAGGAAACGCCAGGAGGGGAGGAATGGCAGAGAGGTGGTGACAAAGACAAGAAATAGACTGCTACGGGAAGCAGGGAGAAAATAGACTGGCACACCATGGTTAGGGTTAAATACTGGCCCCATTGGCTGGGACATATGTGCAGTAAACACCTATGACATCCCCTCGCCCCAATGCAAAAGAGGGTGACTATAATCTATGATGCACAAGTCATTAATAAATCCTGGGCAGACCTCTGTCTCTGCATTGGGTGAAACGGCCCTTTAGTTTATTAATACTGCTCTGACAACTGTGAATTTTTCATTTTTGAAAGCACAATTAGCTCCAAAACTACAACTGACAGTCACCCGTGCTCAATTCCTCCGGAAAGAAAATATATTATTTGTGTTTCAGTACTCCTCTAAATAAGTGCGGCAGGTTAAGACTCATTAAAACTAACAAACCATCCAGTTTTACAGCTGCCAGAAGGAAATGATGGAAAACCACTTGTGGGCTTACGGTTTTGAGTACAGCTGGGAGTCAGAACTTCAGTCAAATCGCTGCTTTACTTCATCTACTCTGTCACCTCTAAATTAGAAATAAAGTAGGATTCATTCACAGCCTACTTTTTCAATGACAGAGACAAATGTGAGGGCCGAGGTCATGCCACTCTTTGGTCTGCAGCACCTGTCAGTAAATCCTACACCACCCTTGGGTGCCACAGTCTCTGTGATCAAAGTAAATTAACACGTTATCAGACACAGACGCAAGCAGGAAAGCATGCACACACAGACTCTTTCCCCGCAAGGCTGGTTTGTTCTCGCACATCACTCGGCAGCAGGTTTGGAGTGTTTGAGGTGATGTGAGAGTGAGAGGTAAACACAAACACACAAACACAGAGGTGGATAAAAATGTCACATGATTTAATGAGTTTTGCTTTTGACAATGCCACTTCGTCACTTCGGTCAGGGACACTGTGTCTGAGTTGAGAGATCAGACTCTCCATGCATGACCAGGACGTGTGTGTGTGTGTGTGTGTGTGTTCAGTGCTGTTGTGTGTCTCTGTGTGACACACGTCCCGCTCAGCTCTGCACACAAACCATGCGGCAAATTGATTGCATATAAAATGCTAATGCTGCCTTTACTGTCCTCAGCATGTTAATATTGCGATTTAACTACAGGCATTGATTAAAGGGGCAGTGCACTGTTTCTGTGGCGTTTTTTGACATTGAGGAAAGCAAGGTTGGGTTGGTGGTGGTGGTGGTGGTGGTGGTGGTTGGGGAGGGGTTTAAGATGCTGACTCGACGCTCGCCGGTCATTTGTTACCTGGGCTCTGAAAACGGTGAATCCCAGCGGAGTGGAAATTGTCTGATGCAAAATAAGATGTTGACTGCTGCTGTAGATAAATGTGAGCATATTTGCATGCATGCTCCGCTGTAGGCGTGTGTGTGTGAGCATGCGGTACGATCTCAGCTGGAGGTCATTCGAAGAGCAAAGTTTCCAGATCCCACCTCAGCGCCCTGCTCTCGTTACACTTGACGGGACTCTCAACACGCTGGTGTTCTCAGTGTCGCGCCGCGCCGTGCCAAGAATGTGCCCACGCCGAGTCCAAGCAGCTCGCCTCATTCCGACCAGGGCACTGGAGCCCTCATAAACCCAACAACAACAACCCAACAAATCCTCACCAACACCCACATGCAGTTCACACACACAGGGAAACTTTTTGCCCACGCTGAAACGCACACACAGGCACCAGAAATATTCTATTTTGTCTGATAATGATGATTGATGCCCATCCAAAAACGCTCCGCAGCCAAACAAATGGTGGTCGGCTCCATAAATCAATTGGCTGGGAGGGGCGGCACTGAAAGCCCACATTGATCATCACACGGGCCAAATGTTAGCATCTCCAAATCATTTATTCCAGGCACCATTTCATACACAACATCTGCCGCACTGGCAGAGACAGAGGGCGGACCCTGTTACGAAACAGCAGCGGCCGTCGGCTGCTGGTAATCCACGGTGCAAAGCATGTGGCAGCATTTCTCTTTGGTGATGGATGGGGGACAGTCAGGTAGTCTGTAGCTAATGAGCAAAAGATATAAGAGGCAGCACTATTCAAAATATTAAAGCAGTTGGTGGTGATAACATGTGACAGGTGATTTAAATCAGGGGGAATCAGCTGATGTTTTCTCCATTTTGCTGTTTGTTGTCTGAGGACGCTGCAGATTACATGACACTGAAGGGGAGGTGCGAGGTCAGAGGGGGAGCAGAGGTGAAGCACATTAAAGTGTGAGACATCTTTATGTGTGGTCTGGTGGACCTCCACAGTGAAAATACAATAAAAGTCCTTTCACGAGCATCCTTTCGGAAACAATGATGTAATGAAGGCGTTTTAAATGCCCGCTGGCGTACAGCAGGTTAATTTACTGTGCTTTACTGTACAGCTGTTCCTCTCTGCAGCTCGTCTGCACTGTTTCAGAGGATGGAGCATCTTTTAACTCTGGGTGGATTCTGCTTGCTTTTCACTCCTTTTATCTACAGGCTTATGGTAGTTACTACATTATTCCTTAGTTAGCATGTGGGATGTGAGGTATTATATATATATCTGTATATATATATACTATATGAGTGTTTTGAGGATATGAAAACCAGAAGAATGTCCCAGTCCGAGCATCCCTCTCACTGTTTAAGTGTTAAAGCTTGTACACAAACCTAAATTCTACATCTATACAATCATCATAAATCTGAATTTACAACAATTTAAGTCAAATAAATGTCCATTTTAAAATAGTCTGGCTATCATTGAGAGGCCAACAAATGAGGACACCACAAAAACACAGTTTTTGGCCTGGGACTTCGAAATAACACATTATGGTGAACACATTATGCTTTCTAAGATAGATAGAAATGTTTAGAAATAGCATTCATATTGACTTCATTGTGTCAGCCTAAGCAAACCTCGATTCCTTCATAGCATCATGAAGCTGCATCATGTCAAGCTGCAACAACACAAACTCTAAAACTGAAACATTCGAGTTCAACACACAAGATGTGCATCATGCCCGCTCCTGATCCATTAACAATAGAACCAGGGTTACGTAACATGGCAGCACAATGCCGACAGCATCTCTGCCATTGTGGCATCCAGTGATGAACTTGCTGGCCCTAAGACAAGATGATTAGACACAGCGGGAAAATACAGCGATACCAAGAGAGAAAGAGAGAGACGGTTAAAAGAAAGCCAGATGTCCTTGAGAAGATAAGTGAGTGGTGCGGAGGGGGGACGGGGCGGTCGAGGCTGTGGCAGAAAAGGGAGAGAGACAGACAGAGACAGAGAGAGAGAAATATAGTCCTCCCTGGTGTAGCCCGTCCGGAGTGTCCGGTCTACGAGGCAGTAAATCGCCCCAGTCAATGTGTGCTCTCCAAACGCTGCCGCACATTATTGATAAATCAGTGTGTGTTAATGAGAGGAGCTGGTGTGGCCTGATGAATCACGGCACAACAATGAGCCTCACACACACCAGCACACAAAGACATACACACACACACGAACGCCAAGTGCGGTCAAGGTGTGTGTGCTGACTGCTGTCACACCGCCATTTTTCATTCGTTTGTCTGTAGCACAAACACACACGTATTTTCTCGCTCTCCCGCACACACACACACACACACATTTTCCTGCAAGAACAAAAGCCTGCTGTGACATCTGAATATGCTGCCGAGAGTGAAAACTCCTTCAGGCGCTTGGCGAGAGGGTTCGGGACGTGAAAAATAAGTCACTGAGCTGCTACTGTGACTCAGGACTGACTGACCCAAACCTGGAAAACCAGCTGCGAGGAGCAGCATCATCATCATCACTACCATCTGATATCAGGCGCCTCACCAGGGAAGCAGCCATCGCCAAGGTTAGTGGGGTGTATGTGTTCAATAATCTAGTACGGCCAGAGGGGCTGCCAAGGCCACCAAGCGATCCCCCCCTCCCCTCTGTCACATATGCATAATACAAATGTGTACAGCCTGGCACAGATTTGTCTCTGTAGCTAATTTCCCCATTCATGACAACTGTACCGGGGGTGAATATTTACAGAACTCATAGGTTTACATTATATCGAGGCTTAAAGTTGCAGTCAGGTTTCAGCAACCAGGCTTCACCTGGTCCGCCTCAGCTCTACCCATCCTCCACCTCTTTGCCCATTTTCGGATTAGCCGGGAGTTTGGTGGAGTCAGGCGCTGCCAAGATGGCAACCACTGTCACTGAGCTTCAAAAAATAGCTCTCCAGGAACCGGTGGATGACTACGTCCACGTTTTATACAGTCTCTGCTTCAGTCCCCATAAGGAAGACCAGTTCCCACAATGTGACTGTTTAAACAGATTTATGTCCTCGCAACGAGGAATACATGTTCGCACACACACGCCAATTTGCAGTAGCTGGATGAACACTTGGCCCCGTGCTGCAGTCACAACTACGAGTGTTTTTCTATCCTGTTAACAGAGGAGAGGAGGGCTTCCACAGCAGCTCCAGCAGGCAGTCAGAGGACAACACAGGCTATTTTGGTTTCGCTTTGATATCCAATAGGCGGCTTAACATCCTCATTAGATCATATCAGCCCTACACAAACACACACACACACATACACACACACACAAATGCATACACACACAACACCAGGGCAAAATTATCTCTCTCCCACACTCCCTCCATAAATTATCATGAAATCTCGTCATTTGTTTGTGTTTGTGTGTGTGCTGATTTATGAGTTTGTGGGAATGTGTGTAGGAGTGCTCCTCTGTTTGTATTTATGCAAGTGTGCGTGTGTTCATAATTATAGATATATGTGCTTGTGAATATCTGCACTTGAAAGTGTGTGTGTGTGTGTGTGTGTGTGTGTGTGTGTGTGTGTGTGTGTGTGTGTGTGTGTNNNNTGTGTGTGTGTGTGTGTGTGTGTGTGTGTGTGTGTGTGTGTGTGTGTGTGT
>JBBMOE010000017.1:11715061-11878203 GCA_037975065.1 Chaetodon trifasciatus | reverse complement strand
CCCCCGTCACTCTAATCCCTCCTTCAATGTCTACCATTCAAAGTCCCATCCTCCACTGTTTCCCCTCTCCGTCACTTCACTGGTACCGTACCAAGCCAGGCCGGGTCCGAGATGGGGCGCCCCACCCCACCCCACCATCTCTGATGTGATGTTGGCTTAAAGAGACAAACTATGCGAGGTTGTCAGTGCTGTGCTCTCAGCTAAGACAAGGACGTATAGATGCCGTGACACAGTGTGAGTCAGTCGGGACCTTGCGTCACTGTCACATCATCTAGAAATGCATCAGTCACTCACACAAACACACTCATACACTGGACATACAATGCACACTGAAGTCACAAACAGAGAGAGAAGCTGCGAAGCTGTTTGGTCAGAGTGTCTGAAACACTTTATCTGAAGGTTAAACCAAAAGTGTTTGCACCCAAAATGTGGATAATGATCCCTAAATGCACAGCAGAATTGTGTGCGGGCGCAACAGCAAGGATGGTCGGTCAAAACTGAACCAAGAAGTTGGTCAGTGATGGATGGTTGTATGCTAGGTACTGTGAGCTAGCTAAATGAACTCACTACAGAATAAAATGTTTTTGCTAACCTTCATGTTTCAATGCCAGTTTCCCGCTGCAGGTTTGACCATTTCCAATGTTCCACTTGTCAGACGTTTAAGCGTACAGATGACTCGTCAATTCTTTTCACATTATAGCCTATAGAGCATATATCTGATATCCAGCACAGCGATAAAAATGATTTGTTAAGTACTTATTCCACAGGTGAACATGGATCTGAACAAGAAAGGTAAAGGATGGAGGGGGAAGTCAGTTAGAGGATAATCCGTCATTCATATGATCAGTTCATTCAAGGCATTTACGGTTGCAATACAGGAAACAGAACGAATGGCAGGATGTTGTATAAAACACCCCATATGTATTAGTCCAAGGGGGCGATGAATAGCTAATGTCAGGAAAAATTATCAGTAGTAAGTAAGAAGTGAGGTTGATGTAAATCAGTGAACTGTTAACACTCCACACACTCCTGTTAGTGGATGTCTGCTCGGTGTTGGTTCGTGTAACTCTGTAATTGCGCTGCCTTTTTGGCCAGGACTCTCCAGCACTCTCACAAAAAATACGATTTCAATCCCAAGAGACCATCCTGGCTAAATTAAGGCCAAAATGAAAAAAAATAAAAACAAGTAAAACACTGCGGGGGCTTGAGCCAGCAAACTGCAAGAAGTAATACCAGCATCAAATTTCGACGGCAAATTAGTCTTCTGAGAGTGGTGGTATTTCCTCTGACTTCAGCTGACATCTCTATAACTTTTCCATTGGCCTCTATTCAAAATCTGGTCCGCGAGGGCAGATTTGTTAATGCCTGGGCTGAGTAATACTGGTAATAAGCCAACAGTAGGCTAAGATTTTCATCAGCCTGTGGCCAAAGACGTAGCGGCACGGTGGAAGTACATCAATGAATCAAGCCAAAAGTATCTTATATCTCCCTTCCTTCCATCCGCCCATCCATCACTGATCATCAGACAGTAGCACACTGCAGTATTTTCTTTCCCAATAATGATTTTAAATAAGGCACAATTATATTATTACAGTCAATACAAGAAGGACATACACGAACACTAATGTCCTGCCATTTGTGTCTCAACATGCTAACTCCTTTAAACATGAAAAACCAAAAAATTCAAATTCAAATTCGTTTGGTGCCGTCATTGACGACTGTTTTCCCTGTTGGAAGAACACCCAATCCAATTAGAGCTTTGCTGGCAGGATTAAGGATGGGTACATCATTGTCCTGGGCCACCGGCAAAGTAATTACGACAAAAAAAGGGCAAGAAAAATAACGATGAAATGACGACTGTCAGGCGAAGTTAAAGACATCTGAAGCTAAACCAACATCTCTCTCACAGGCAGGTAAGAGCTGTATTAGAATTACAAAGGCCAGTTGCAATGCTAAACTGCCCACTGCTGTAAAAGAAATAAAGGAAAGAACGATTCCCCTCCTGCGTGGGATACAAGGTTTGCATTAAACTGTGATGACAGCAGAGCAACAGTGCCTCAGCCCCCGGAGCAGCCAGCGTTCCCCTGAGAAAGCAAATAATGATAGTGGGATTCTGTGATTGTAGGCAGACCTGCTACTGGTCTCTGCCTTTCTGCTGGCCTAGCAGCGGGCGAGAAGAGAAAACCCTGCAGGATTTCCCCTCCTCACACTCACACACACACACACACACGCTCAATCACCTATCACCACCGTATTGCAGTTTCCTGAGCTGTTAAATAACGTAATTATCTCTCTCTCTCCCTGTCCTGTCCTGTCCTCTTACTGCACCATGGCTATCTTTCCCAGCGCCTCACTCAAGGGCGTCCCTCACCCCTCTCTACAAAACCAAACCACCTAGATTGGAAGTTACCTCACAATCTCCCACTCCAGCCCCCGCCGCTTAAATCGCACACTGGGCCAGCGCTGAGGCAGACAGTCCACTAGACTGTGGGAAAAGCCTGGCAGCTTAAAGGACGCCGTTTCAATAAGCAAGTGGAGGATGGAGACTGGTGCGGAGGCGAGATTTGGTTTAGGGGGGTGTGGAGAAACAGACGCTGGTGGATCGCAATGAAGACATCACTCTGCAAAGGCGAGCCAAGACATGGTACAGAGAGTGCCAGGAGGGAGAACACAGCCGCCAAGGAGATAGACAAGAACACTGGCCAAGACAGAGAGACACAGAGACAGACAATCAAACAAAGAGGGACAGAGAGGGCAAGAGAAGGAATGATGTATAGTCAGTTGGTGTCTGTGTGCTTGCTTTTACTTGTGTAACAACTGTGCACAAGCTCGCATGTGTGCATGCATGAGCGTGTGTGTGTGTGTGTGTGTGTGTGTGTGTGTGTGTGTGTGTGTGTGTGTGTGGGTGCACATGTGCGCCTGCACCAATGCCATCCATGGGTGGCTGGACACGAATTTGTTTTCTGAGCGAGTCAGTTTCCATCGGCAAATGCCTCTGAGGGTGACACCATGATCTGGCCTTGCAAGCCACAGGGCAGCCACGGCATTGTTTTCCACTCCACCCTCCTTTTCCTCCACTTCATCCCTCCATCTGTCCCTCCACCCTCCACCCCTCACCCAGACAGACTGGCCCAGTTCTGTCCGCATGTCTCTCTGAGTTCAGCTCAACTCACAAGGTTCTTTATTGTTGTAGTAGGGGCAGCTTTGACTCTACGCTAACTATAAAACACAGGGAGCATTATCAAAGAAAGATTCTGCACAACTTCTGTTTAACTTGAGGTAATAATGCAGAACCAATGAAGAAAACAACCACATGAGTCTCAATTTACATCAGGCAAACTATCAGCTGTTAAAGATAATCCATCTACAGCCTCACCAGTAGCCTTGTAAGGCCACTTGTTCTACTGGAGCAGAAGTCGACTTTAACTGAAGTCTCAGCCATAACAGTGAGTAAAACTTCAACATATCACAGTGTGACCAAATCATTTCAGAGACGAGTGGAACAGACAGACAGGGTCCTAAATGAAGGAAGCTATAGCTTATTGTTGCACCAATCAGTTTTATTTAACCTCCTCCGTGGTATAAACTGAGTTGTTGTCCTGTTAGGGACTAAAACTAACTTGCTAACTTTCAATGACTTGAAATGACCTTTGGTGAGGAGAATATGGCCAAAGCATATGAAACAATATGGAGATAATTACTTCTACAGCTTTGCTTTGAAATGTGTCGCACTATTCATATAATTACTAAAAAACAAAACAAGCATCAGTCATCATCTTTGTCTTCGTGTCTTCTTCTTCCTCCCCTCCACATGTAACCCACCCTCATCTCTCTCCTCCTCTTCAAGTTACTCATCTCATCGCGTGTCCCCCTCCCGCCGTCTCTCCTCATGTAACCCTCTTTATTTCTCTCTCTGACACTGTAGAGGTGACTGCTCCTGTTTTGCCTCTCAGTCTAATCTCAGACTCATTATGTAAAGGCGTGTTGGCTCATTTGTTATTTCTGGCTCCAATAACCCTGATTAAGGCTGTTTTTTTTCTTCCTTGTTTCTCTCAGCCTCCTTCCTCCGTCCTGCTATCAGGCGACGTTAATGATAGCGACGCTGCCC
Organism: Chaetodon trifasciatus; assembly: GCA_037975065.1. Lineage (NCBI taxonomy): Eukaryota > Metazoa > Chordata > Actinopteri > Chaetodontiformes > Chaetodontidae > Chaetodon > Chaetodon trifasciatus. Next base: position 11,874,095 of record JBBMOE010000017.1, on the reverse strand, counting down.
CTCTTTGAGGAGGGTTCCTCCCCTCTGTTCTGCAATAACACAGACACTTTGTTTCTAAAATGAGATAAGTGACTCACACATTAACCTGCAAGCACATTAGTTATACTAATTTACAAGCTAGCTTTCATAGCAACGCAGAGGCATTTAAAGTCTTTTAGTATCGTATCTATTCAGATATTGAGGAGTGATGACATTTTTTTTGTTTTGTTTTGTTTTCCCTGAAACAGATGGGAAGCATTTAGCTTAAAAAAAACTCCCACTTATAACTAATGACACAGTGAGTGTTTCGCTGTGGGCGGCTCAGTGATATTCAGATTTCGGTGGTGCAGCGAGGGCTGCAAAGTGACACAGGAGCAGCAGGAAAGGGAAAGTTTAAAAATTGCTCTATTTAATGCAAATAAAAGCAGGTACTTTTAAGCCCTGGAGGTCAGTGACGGGTGGTGTTGCTGCACTGTTACCAGTTACTTTTATTTTGTACTGGAGAGTAAATTTGACCAGCAGTGGCAGTGACACCTGTCCTGGAAGGTGCATTAAAGAGTGCTCTGACAGTTAAAGGTTATGAGCGACTGTAGTACGTTCAGGAAATCCAGCAAAGAAGGCAAACTTGCAATGATGTCTTCCAAAGGTTAATGTGAATGTGCTTGTTTCTTGCATAAAAAGTTGCTCTTTGGCAGCCAACTCTTAAATCTCAAGTGCGTCCTTTAAAGTGAGATTTCGCAACACTTCCTGCTAACAGCTGATTTGTCATAATCTGTGAACGACTGGCAACTTTAAAATGATTTTTTATCCATGTGAAAGGGGTCAGTCCTCGCGATGAAGCCAAAGAGAGAAGCTGCCCTCGGCTTTACGGACCTTTATAGTGAGTCTCAGCTCATTGTTTAGCTGTCTGGCCTGCAGCTTTAATGTTTTGGTTCACTCTCATTGCTATTATAATATCAGACACAGTTTGGTGCTAGCAGGTGAACACAGTGGAGCATTTCGCAACTAAAAAGTCATATATTCCCTAAGGAGTTTGTAGAGAGCAGAACAGAAAAGAGAGTGAACCAGTTGGCCTCAAACATGACACAAAACATGACGAACGATAATGTCGATCTGTAACTGTGAGCCTAATTCCCATTAATGTTTAGTCACACCCCCCTGAGATGCACTGGGCTTTCAACCAACTCCACTGTAAACCTATCCGTGGCAATATTAGATGTTCAGAGCAAGGAGACACAGTATAAAGAGCAAAAAAGATCTCTGAGGGGCGAAGGTCAAGGTCCAATGGTGAGTCATACCATGGTGGCTTTGTTGGAGCTCAGCACTGAGCTGAAAACTAATATCAACAAAGACGTGTGTTTTGTTCTTTCTGCTGTATCAGTGATGGATTTTAAAGCCTCGCTGCCATTGAAACCTTCACTAATGACCATCATGAGTGTGAGGGACACCGAGTCTCACAGTCAGATGACCACCGAAGTATTGACTGGCACATAGACAGCAATCATTTCAGACTGAGCTTGGCCCTTGTCGTGTTCACAGCGGAAATGTTGGGCCCGACCTAGTAAGTATGTATGTATGTGTGACTTTTATGTAATATAATCATTCCTACTGTCAAACAAAGCAGGCTGGAGGAGGGTGTGGTAGACGAGTGCGGACAGAAGGACAGAAGACGAGGTGAGGTGCAGATTAGCACGGGACAGACAGCATACACAGATCCGAGGGGATGAGTACGTAGACAGGAAGCAAAGGAAAGACTATGGGGGTGTGACAGATACATGATGAAATGCACAAAAGTGTGTGTTCTCTATATTCTATACATTCAAGCAGTCACAGTATATTGAAAAAAATCACGCTTGTACTGTGCAAGCACAGCTATATAACATACAGCTCAGGATTTGTCATCTCGACATCAGCAATTGCATGGGGGGAGCTAAGGGCGCTAATACATTATGACTTCATATATCAGCGTATGTCCTACCAAGACTTGGTGTCACAGATAAATACGCCCAATAAAGATAGAAAACACACATGGTGCATCTATAAAACCCCAAATGGAGCCATGTCAAAGCTGATACAAGACGCTGAAAAGTGCATGTTTATCATTTACGTGTTTTATGAACTGTGTTGAACTGAGTTTGTGCGTGTGTGTGTCTGTAGGTGTCTGTGTGTTACCCTCCGCTCACCTCTAAATCCCCCGATACAGCTGTGGATTAGACGTTAGTAAATTATGGCTCAGCGGCGCTGGGCTGCCTCAAATAATGCAATAATGCACCATCCCTCTGTGTCAGTCAGCGCCTGTTAACCGGCTCCAGCCTGAGACAAATATGCCCCAAATTGGGATTGATATGGAGGGCTTTTCTGTGGGGGACTGAGATGAACACATCTTGCAGGTATCCGCCACTTTGGCCTCCCTAGACGCTGCTGACGGCAAGCGAGACTGGACCATAGTGATTCAGTGACCAGATCACATACATTTTTCATGAATACAAACCCTATTTTTGGCAATAGCCATTAAATGTATTTACATTCAGTAATTACTTTTCTATGAAGTAGTTTTTGTGGGGTCGTGCTGGATGCCTACCTAAGCACGATTCACAGGAAAACGATGCAGTGATGTAATCCAGCGCAATTTTATCTCATTAATAGCAGCCTCACTATACAGTTCTCTTTATACCATGTCAGAGCTGCGTCAAGTTTCTGCTAATGCAAACGGACCACCCTCCTGCTGCTGCTGCACATTAAACTGGTGAAACACAGAGGCTTTTACTGTGATGCAGCAATGGGAAAGGCAAATGTGATAGTGCCGACGACGATCGATCATTAAAAATGCGTCAATTTTTGCAAGGTAGTAATGGAAACAGAAGGCGTAGCCACAGTCAACAGTGACATAAGAAAACCACTGTTTTAGGCAGCAGCAAACATGAAAACCGAAGTAGGGTGCAGAACTCAGATTCTGAGAGCTCTCATTAAATGTTGACTTACCTTGGTGTTATTTCTTGAAGATTAGCAACTTCCCAGCGTTATGTCCTCATGCTAATATTAGTATTAATAATATAGATGATATTCTAAATTGTTTAATAGGTACCTGTTCCCTGAGGTGACCTAATAAGAGCAGCATTTATTCAGAGACGTGCTAATTTGCATCACATGCAAATGCGGAGTGGAGCATAACGAAAATAAATATTAGTTGCAATATTGAGTACTTAGACACTGACTGTTTACAGTTACTGTATACAGTAGAATATACTGCAGAGCTTCAAGTAATGAGGGGATTTTTATGAGCACAGGTGTGAAGTTAACTGAGATTATTCTGTCTTTGAACTGAAGTTACACCATTTATATTCAGAGAGTAATGACAAGAGCTCGACCTCTGTGTGATTCCCTCTGACTGCAGCCGATCATACAGCCATTCAAGTCGTCAATCAGTGGTCCAAACACCAGCCAACCACCCAACATGCACCTAAACAGACAGACAGCGAAACTTGCTACCATCCACACCCCAGCCAGCCAGGTAGAGCCAGATCCAGCAGGGTTTCTGAAGCCGAGCTGTATTTTCTCCCACATCAAAGCTTGCCAGCCGCACAGTGCCTCAAGCACAATAACGCCATATTACTCCAAGGCGCAGAGTAAAAATCACAAGAGGTGAAAGACCTGTAGGTTGGGGTGTAATGCTTATTACAAAAATGAAAAAAAATCAAGCAACTATCTGCTTTGTTGACTTTTTAGTATCATTCATCTCGCCCCATCAAATCCTCTCTAATTAGTGGCTGTGCAGGAAAAGGAAACCCTGTTTCCTGCACACCAAAGTGATTGTGGGTAAAGCGATCCTCCGCTCACGTCTGCAGTACAAGACAAGTAACAAGACAGAAGCCCACAGAAATACAATAAAGATTCAATGAAGAAGCTGACAGGCTGCTGTACACAGCTCAGGGCTGCAGACTGGAACCAAGACGACGGTTAATGTGAGTGGAGGTGCTGTTAGCTTCAGTTAAAGAGAGAAGTGCAAGGCGTGACATGCTTTATGCATCCGTTTGTTGGATTATCATATTATTTTTGCCATGTCCCATCTCAATAAAGTGACACTGAACACATTGCAACTTTGTAGGTTTTTTTTTTTTTTTAACCTTTTTCAAGTATTTTATCCCTCTTTCTAACTGCGTGTTGAGCAGCTTCTACTGTAACAAAGCAATTTCCCTGCAGGGATCAATAACATTTTTCTGAATCTGAATCTGAATCTGAATCGCTTTTTTTTGCTCCTCCACTGTAAAAATACAGGCTCCTACAAATAAAGTTTCTTATATAGACTTTACAGCTTGAAAAAAGTATGAAAATGTTATACTAAATTTAAAGTGGGAGCAAGCCTGATATTAAAATCCGATTTTTCCGATATTCACAGCCGTCTACAAAACCGTTTCAACAGTAACACACTCAACCCAACACAGCTCTTTCGCCTCGGGTCAACATTTAGCTATTAAGAGCTTCATTAGCTTTGAGGTTTGGCAGGATCTGTTATTTATGTGCTTGTCATAAATACTGCACTGCCCTCTGTCAGACCTTGGACTGTTTCTGTGACATTGCATATTTACTGAGGGACGAAAGGTGTAATGACGCCTGGTCAAGGTTGTTTTCCTGCCCGTGGCAAGAAGTAACCCAGCAAACCAATCAGCTACCAGGACGTGAAGATACAACAGGATGAAAGATCACTTAGGAGTATTTTTCCAAGGAGCAAATGCTGCCATTGAGTGTTTACCAAGGCGATTTGTCCAATCAGACAGCAGAGACGAGCGAATGGGAGAGGACAAACAGGACACAGAACAGAAAAGGACACAGGAGCCATTTAATGATGGAGGACCTTCATTACAGAAGGACAAGACACGAAATGAAACAGGAAATGACTCAAAGTGAGCTGGCCCTCTCACAAATAAGTTCCAATGAAACCAAGCAATGACGGCATCCCCCCGCCTCTTTGCTCATGTTTGAGAAAAATCTCCATCGTGACCAAAAAACCATTAAAAGCCAGACGCTGTGATTCAGAGCCGCTGGGACTGGAATCTGCTCCGTATCAGACGCTCTCAGGTGACGGCAGGCATGTCAGGTTCTGCACTTTTAATAAGGCCGACACATCCTCACTTTCAGTTGAACTAATAAAAAAAATCTCATGTTTCAAAGCCTCCTTCCTCTGCTTGTTGTGTTGTTAGATTTTCACAAATCACACAAGGAAACAGTAGTTCTAAATACATTTACCTTCTTCAGCTGACAGCTGGTTGGCCCTCGTTTAGAGCCCCAGAATATATTAGCCTATTACAGCATTAAAAGCCTTGCTGGGGATGGGAGTGTGTTCTTATTCATCTTGTCTCATTAAGGAAAAGTGTCACTTCTGAGACAAGTGTATAAAGTTTGAAGTAACAAAGAGAGGAAAAGCCAAACTAAACTTAACGCACTCGAGCTGTGCAGGCAGCATTTCATCTGAACTAACAGGAGCATGAACACACATCCAAACCAGAGAGGCCAAAAGTGAGCAAATCATGAAATACACAAACCGCTCGACCACTGCAGGGCTCCAATGTCAATCAATCATCAATCAATCAATCAGTGGGTGTGATAGTGGGCACTGGAGTCGTTCAGTGTGTGAGCTGATTGTTTGTTTATCTCTGCCACAGGGAGACAGCCAAACTGGGGAGCTATACCAAGAGAGCCATAACAAGTTTAAGCTATTTGGGAAAACATACCAAGTGGGAGTGAGTGTATTGTGCATAAATATAGCACCACTAACCTCCTTGTTAACTGGGCCTGATTCTCTTTGGCGAGGCGTCTTATGCCAGATGATAGTAGTGATGATGATGATGATGATGATGATGATGATGCTCGCAGCTGGTTTTCCAGGTTTGGGTCAGTCAGTCCTGAGCAGAACTGAGTCTTTGCATGAGTCAGAGTAAGGAGCTTGAGTTTCAGCTCAGAGAGGAACTCGGTAATGTCCACCATGAAGACCAAATCACACAAACACTTGCTTTCACTGAGTTTCCACCTCAGGTTTTCCTTCATCTCTATTAATTATTCCAGACTAATTGACTTTGGAACAATTCTACTTTGTCTGGTGCTAGCAGCTCAACAGCAGCAACTAGCTACTCCTTTATAAACTGAATGAGGGTTTAGCTTCTTAGCTATTAGCTCGCTCACCACAAACCTCTCTTGTATCTCTTGTCTCTGTCAGAATGTGGTCTGTGAAAGCTGCTTGTTGTGCTCCCAAACTCCCCTGAAGAGAGTTAAGCACATAGCGTGTTTGTGGCTGTCATGGCGCTCGAGTTTAGCCTCCTTCTTCACTGCTAGCTCGTCCACACAAAAACTAACTTAAACACGCTGGCTTGCCTTTTACTTCGACAAAAAATAAAAATATTTGCATGTCCATGTCTAGTATGGAGTGCGACATTACGCTCTTACTTCCGCTTTGTTGACAGGCGCAATGATGCAATGACGTAATATCAACCGCGACGCGTGTGTTGCGTTCAGGGATTGCTGGGAAAAAAGTGCCAGTCTTCGAGTTTTTGATGTTCTCGTTGTCGCTGAAAAAAGTAATTAAAGTAATACTATTTTGTATCTATGAATTGCCTCGCGGGCCAAAGTCAAACAGACTTGCGGACCATATATGTCCCAGGGTGGAGGTCCCCCCACCCCTGTGGTATACAGTGTGGCCAGCCTCAAACCTTATCATCTTTACTCCCATTGTTTCAGCAGTCACTGCTCTTTGTGGGGCAGCACGTAAAAAGACTCTAAAATGGAGCACTTTACATCTTTGCTTGCTCTGTGGACCCGCTCTCGTGTAAGAACACACACTTAAGAACAAAGGGGTTGATATACCTAAAGAATTAAGCCAATTAAGGCAGGATCCTACAAGCCGCTACTCCCCCAAACTCCCTCTGTACAGCAAAATGAAAGTGACTCTGTTCAGAAGCTCTTTGGCAATCTCTGAAACAATACACGGATCAAGAAACAGCCCTTTCCTCTCATCTGCAGAGCTGAGTGTGAGTGTGTGTCTGTGTGTGTGTGCTCCTGCTGCTGAGTATACTGTATGTCCAATAGTGTTGAGCTGAGCAGCAGTTGCTCCATCTGTGTACCAGTCACTCTCCTGCACACACACACAGTGTCACACATGCAGGCTATCACCCTCTGTATGTGTCTCTTTTGCAGACACAACTATGAATATTCCTGTGTGTGCACAAACACACACAGACAAGAAGTCTGGACTCATAAGCAGAGGTTAAAAACAGGAGGGGTTCAGTGAAGTTTAATTGAAGAGACAGGGCAGGACAGGACATGACAGCATGGGATAACAGAGAAGCAACACAGATTTGATATAAATCCAAAAAGGTAAAGAGAAGCAAGGATGCAAGAGGAGACGCTGACATTATGTCCAGAGACAGAAATGTGCTGATGAAGGGAAGAAGACATGAGAGGAAATGAAAGGACGAGATGAAAAAACAGAAAGACAAGGAGGGGAAGCTGACAAGGGACGGAGCATTAGACCCACTCAAACCGACAGAAGAGAGGAAGAAAAGGCTAGCAGCTCTAAATACTTAAAGAGCCACGGCGGACCGAGGAAGACAGAGAGAGAGGGAGAGAACTGACCCGTTGTCTTGCGGAGATACAACACCCAGTCGAGCAAAGCGGACAATCTCTCCGCAGCACAGGACTCAGCTCCGCGGCCTCCGCAAGCTCCACAGCCTTCGTTCTGTTCATTAGAAGTTTCTTCACTTCCTCTGAGAGTTGTGGAGGAAGTGGGGCACGCAGTACACAGCGAATAAAAACTTTGGCCTTTTCCCACTGTTTTCAGTGCACCGTCCTCTCAGATGAGCTTTATTTCTTAAATTTTAGTCAGAGTTTGATCACTTCTTATGTGCTGGCATTACCAGCAGCGTGTGGGTGATGCTATTAATATCCAGAGAACAGACAGCTGGGGAGATGGATGCAGGATGGATGAAATTCATGGGAAAATTAGGACACAGTCCATCCAATAGTTGTTCAAAACTATGCTGCTTGGACAAACACGACGTAGAAAAGGCCAAGACATCTTGACTTTTAATCTCTAATACAGGTCAGGCTCCAAAAATGCTGAACAAAACATCTCGAAAGGTGATGCTGTTGTGTTTTTCTACTTTGATCAACTTCTACAGTCCTCAGCTTTGAGAATGACATAAAGCACTTTTTATTGTACAAACACTCTGCACAGCTGACAGCAGGTTGTGTTAAGTAGCAGACCTTCAAATTAGTGTACAGTGACTTTCTCAAGGGCAGCCCAGAAGCACTTTTATGTGAGGAAAGAGGCTGTTTCTTGTTCATTTCGCCGCGGAGTCTTTTACCAGCCAGTCTGGCAGTTCAGCCCTGGGGTATTATCTTTTCTATCTTTTCCTGACATTGACCCAAGCAATTTCCACTTTACGAGACACTGAAGATAACAGGATAACGCACAATATAACATGATTTTGGACACGCTTATTCCCTTAGATCACTGGTTCCCGTCCTGAGGTCACATGATACATCTGAGGGGTCATATTGAACATCTGAGGACTTTAGCATCGCCTTTCTAACTGAGGGCTGAGGATGATTATTTTTCTGACATTTTCCAATCTTTCACTTTTGCTTGAATAATTTTACATATTCAGACCCCAATAAGTACTTAAATAGAACAATATGAATGTCTGTTTTAATTGGCTACCATTCATAGACTGAGGGTCACTTAGTTTAGGCCTCCCAAAGGTTTTAAATAGAGAATAAAGTAAAACTTAAATTCAAAGTTTTAGAAACAGTAAAAGAGTTTGGTGCAGTTGTGAAACTGGTTTTGATCTAATAAGCTTCTGACAATGATGTGATCTGGTTCTATCTGGCATTAAAAAGTCTGCAATTAGCAGTCTGCAATGGTCAACAGAAATAAAATGAGGCAATAGAACAGAAGGAAATTGAGGTGTGCACATGTGGGAAATCTAACAGGCACACTTTCACACACTGTGCTCGCACTAACAGGCAGCTTGGATCGGGAGAAAACACACACACACACACACACACACACACACACACACACACTGATAAACACACTGTAACATCTAATTAAAAAGGTTTAAGCAATTGTTCACAGAGGAGCTCCCATCAAGAGCTGGTTCACCGGTGATGCATTAACTTGAACTACTCAGCGTGACACTGTCACTAAAAACTGATGGAATTTTTAAAACATAGCCACTTTAAATCTAATCCATCAGACCTAATCAATTCCTGACTGCGTCTTCATTACCGATGCTTGATCACATTTAAGCTGTTGAGAAACTGACAGTGGTGCTCGAGGCCTGCTTAGAAGCATCTTCTTGTTCTCTTAAATGTTCTCACTGTCATTGGGAAGTGGAGCGTGATACCCCAATGTAACATGCACTTCAAAGACAGCTAAATATGTAGAAAATGACAAAGGACGGGGATATAACAAGCAGCACAGTGGCTGGGACAGACTCTTGTCGCAGCAGAGCTGAGTGTTTGGATGCAGCCAACGGAAAACCCCACTAAACCGTGGAGTGTGTGGAGCGCCAGAGCTGCGAGCCGGCTGGCAGACAGCAAGAGCTGGCGCTGGGGCAGGCGCACCCAATAGGCTGGCACCGCTGCAGCTATAGAGCTGTTGTGTGATATCACAGTGAAACAGATTGAGATTAGCCTGCCATGATCCACAGAGGAGAAAAGAGGGATGGAAGAGGAAGTGAGGGATGGAGAGGGAAATGGAGATAGTGCTGTAGAGCAGCTTTGATTATTTGGTAGGAGAGTCCTCTAAAGTAGACCGAGAGAGAAAGATCTTTTCTTTTTTTTTTTGCATTCTCTACTCACACAACTGGACTTTGGTTGCATCCCAAATTTGCCTATGTTTGGACAATGTCCCCTATATCTCTGCAACAGACACAGAGATGTTTATAACTGGATCTATTTCAACTCTTTTTCCAACATGTCCTCTTCTCTTCATCACCTGTCCTTTGTCTTCTTCTGAGGTTTCGCCTCAGGCTCTGCAACTATGTAATCTCGCCTCGGCACTGCCTTGACAAGGCAGGCACGCCTCCCGGTCGACCCACGGGGTAATTTAGCCCTCATTAGAAATATGGAAGCATCTCCCTGCTGTTCAGACCATCTTTATTTCATAATCCCAACAATTATGACATCTCCTGGTGTGAAACGTCCTCTTCTTCTTCTCTCTTTTCCTTCACTCTTTGCTCCCATCATGTCCCATAGGAGGTGGTTCAGTATATTCCAGCCTGCCTGGCACATGAAGAGAGACAGCAGAGTAGCATTTGATGGTATAAGCTCTGTGCTATATGATTGTGTGCTAGAGAGTTTTCTCACAGCATGATATCCTGTGTATTCTATATTTGTGATCCTATACTGTATGAACCTCTGTATAGTTGAGTTTTTGACAGCAGGGATTTGCTAAATTGGATTAGCCATTATCACTGAGGATTACAAATCTGATGGCAGCAGCCAGGGGACAATCCTCCATATAGCATGATTGACAGCCGATCAGCTCTGTCATGTGAAGCCCACGCACCGAGTGGGCCGTGCCCCGAGGCGAACAGCGGCTTGGAAAAGTTGCAAGTGGCAGCTGATTGGCTGGCTGGTGAAAGCTGAAGTGTGGAGATCAAATTCAGTTCAGGATCGTGAGCATCTTCAGAATGAAGAAGACAAAGCTTTCTCTGATGTGTGCTGGATTTATTTGTTTGCTTCTTTGTCGCTTTAATTCAAATTCTAGTTCATTCTAACAAGAAGACTTCAAGAAGATAATTCAGATTAGTTATTTAATTTATGTATTTGGGCCCCAGCACTGGCTGTACAGTAAAATTTTGTGACGCATTTCCAAAACTGTTGGGACAGAATGTGATGACGTGAAACCCCATATTTAATTGAAAATGGCACAAAGACAACATATCAAATGTTGAAACTGAGAAATTTCCTTGTTTTTTTGAAAGTGAGATCCTCCTTTCGAATGCTTCGTGGAGTAGCGTCACCGGGAAAGCACAGTGTTGCCCCTCCAGATCAGAGTGACCCCTCAGATGACGGGGAAACAGCTGCGTATTAATATAATTCCCAGGATGGAAAGAGCCCTTTAGGTCTAATGTGGTTTAATGAAAACAAAAGGACTTAGCAGGAGCTGTTAAATATAGTACATCATGCAGCTGTGGTGAGTCACAGTGTGTCTCCCGGGCTGGTGGGACAGCAGGGGGAGTCGCGGGGGGGAGGGGCTGGGAGCTTTCCAATGGTTAAAGGGGTAATAAAGGGTATGAGATGCAGTGCAGCTGTGACCCCTGTCAATCTGCTGCCCGTTAGAGACAGTTGATTGCTGGGCTGGGGGTCACGCTGTCAACCTTATAGTCAACTTCAGTTAAGCCTGAGTTATTTCCACTGGTGTGTGTGTGTGTGTGTGTGTGTGTGTGTGTGTGTGTGTGTGTGTGTGTGTGTGTGTGTGTTTGTGTGTGTGTGTGATTGGCTCTATAGACATGCATTTGTTTTTCTCATGCAACAGGCTGTAAGGCCCATGTGGGCACTCAGTTTGTGGATCAGGCACATGCACCATATGAAAGCACATGCACACAGTCTTTAACCTTTATTGAGGGATTTAACAGCAGGGAGAGGAAACAATTGAGTCGCTGTAATAAATCACACTCGTCAGTGTCTATTTAAAAGTCGACAGAGATAAAAATCTGCTCGCAACTCTACAGAAATGCAATGCTGATCTAATCAAATGGATCCAACTCTGCTGCCTCTGCCACTCAATAAAAATAGGAATAATCATTTTAGTAACAATTCCCCCATCACGGTAGAGCAGAGAGGTCACTTCACTAAATTTCTAGTGGATGTGCTGCAGAAAGTTGACCAGTGGCAATTCACAAACTGCAAATAAGTGAAGGCAAAGGCTTTGAAAACCTCCTGAAGGTGCACAGGTGGATGCCAAGGTGGTGCGACTGAACAGCATAGACACATCTTAAAGTTCTATTTGAGTCTCATTATTGAACAAAATGAGACCGTGCTGCCGAGTTAGATGGGAAGACTGATGCCACTCTCATATCTGTTAGCAGCTGTTAGCTTAGTTAAGCACAAAAACTGGACCCACCTAGTAGAAACAATGATGTGATCTATTTTTACCTATATTTTTTTTATTATTATTCCACGGTTTTATGCATTGTCTTTATCTTCATCCTTATTCTATCTTACTTTTCCGATCATCATCAGGTGGGTTTTTATCATTATTATTATCTTATGTTCATTTTTTATCTCTGTTTTTATGTCCATTCTGTCTTTTCTATGTGAAATACTTTGACGTGCATTTCCTGCCTGAAAGGTGCAATACAAATAAAGTTTATTATCATTATTATTTCTTCAATCACTTCAGGAAGAGGAAAACATAAACATTAAGAATTTGGATTTGTCTGATGGGGACCCTCTCATTCAGGAACCTTTCAAACGTGCCTGAACCGAGCTAAGAAAGAAACTCACTGTCACAATGATATGATTACAGCACGGAACAGTAACTGAAGACTTTTGGAGAGGCTCTGATGGTATAAAACTGTGTCAACAGACTTAGACGCAGCCTCATCTATCAAGCGGGCATACTTACTGCCTCAACCGTCCTGTATTTCACTCCACGAACATCCTTCAGCTCTCCACAAATAATCCATTTATAAACAGTGCTCAGGGAGAGAAAAGGGAAAATGTGTGTGCCTCGAGGTTTGAGCTCTCATAAAATATTGATTGGCTTTTTTCATCTGGTCTTTCCCCATACTCACCGCATGTCTTCCTGGAGAGGAGGGAAGAAACCTCAGCTCAGAGGCTGAGGGATCTCTGGTACGCTACACACACACACACACACACACACACACACACACACACACACACAGAGCACATGTAACCTAAGCTTAACCCAAGTCTTCAGTCTAAAATTTAATGATTTACATTACAGGGACTTGCATTTTGTCCCCACAAGTAGGGCTATTCCCTACAATGTGACGGTGTAAACAGATTTATGTCCCCACAACATGAGTAATACATTGGTCACACACACACACCGACCAGCTTTTACACCCTCTTTATTTGCTGACAAAAATCTGCACAGAATCAAACTGTAAATACACACATAATTCAACACACACACATACATGCACACACAAAAAAGCAGGCTGTATAGGCAGATGCCCCACAGGCAGAGACCAGCGTAATAAATATTCATACATTCCCATGATTGCAAAAATGGAAATAAGTCAACAGTCGTGAAATTGCCAGCATCTGGTCACTCTGAGGGGAGAGGGGAAGAGAAGGTGAAGGAGAGGAGAGAAGTATGTGAAGGGGGAGAGCAAAAGGTGGAGGATGAAGGGGAGGAGGATAAGAGGAAGGAGGAAAAGAAGTCGGTGATGGGAGAAGAAAGAGGAAGGCTGTTGTGGGGGGGTCTCAAATCACCCAGGTTATTTTCCACTTTCAGCATAATGACTCTCGCTTGGATTCACATGCAATTACTTAATGATAAATATCCTGCAGAGCCGGTCCATTTTGTATTCTTCGGGTGGAGAGCAGCAGCTGCAGCGAGGGCTGAGGAAGGAGGAACATCTGTTTTACATGACGAGAGCTAATGTCTCTCTGAGCAGCAGAGGATCACAGGTTGGGATCTGCTGTCACAGTTTGGAGTCAGTCACCATGTGCTGCCAAGTCAAAGTGCAGTTTGCCTCCTGAAATCCAAAACTGAGTCTGCATTATGAAATACATTTTAATTTAAAGCTGCAGTACAAATATTTTTTAGATTAATATGAATATAACATATAGTAGATAGTAGATGTATTCATGCTTCATATTTTAACTTTTGGCTAAACACTTGCCACAAAGTTTTGCTTCAATGTTTGTGTGTGTGTATTAGGGTGGGAGATTTAAATATTAAAAAAAAAAAAAAATTAAAATCTAAATTACCGTTAGAGTATTTGCTGTTATCACTGGAAGATGGCTTTTGCTTGTGCTAAGCTGAGCCAGACTCATCTGTGCAGCCCTGACCAGGCTATGCATGCATAAGTAACTGTACTGCTGATACTGCGCTGGAAGGCACAAAGAAAACTCACACAATCTAGGCCAGAGCACTTATCGTCTCTGTTTGGTTTGCTCTCTGAGTTACTATGTGAAGTTTGAAAACCTCGTGCAGCCCAGTGGCCAAAGAAAAGTTTGGCCCCTTCATGTAAATCAGGTTTTGTCTGAGATTTTGGTGAAGACTAATTTTGTATGGACTGTTCGCAACAAGCAAGATTCTACTTATAGGGAATTAACTTTGTCCAGTTGTTATTAATTCATCCATCTGCTCGGCACATCTCTGTGAACCAGCTGTGGTTCACCAAGTTACAGCACCTGACCACGAAACCATCAATGTGTAATCCGTTCATCGGTGAGCTTTGCTGGTGTTGATGGGTGGATTTCTAACTTTGGATGGTACCAGCTGTCTCCCGTCTTCATGCCGAGCTAAGCTAATCATGTCCTTGCGATGCTTTCTCCTCAGCCAACTGTCAGAAAGAAAGCTAACAAACATATTTCCCTAAATGTTTAACCAATCTGATGAACATAGGGCTTAATGAATTAAAAGATAACTAATATTTTTTATCGATATATTAGCAATGCAGGCTAAAAGACACGCCACCCCTTTTGTCTTTGTGCATGCTTTTATTATGTTCCACAGGATGAGAGGGGTTTAGAGAGCTTAGTATGACTGATGAAGACATCAACCTTGATCTCTACATGAAATGCTGTGACATTTCCCAATCTAGCCCATGAATAGCAAGTCTTACCTTCAATTACAATTAAGCATATAGGCAACAGTATCTTCAACAACACTGAATTCACCTTTAAGATATTCTTGTGAAACAGTGTATCTCCCATGATAAAGAAAACACAGCGTTTACCCATGAAAGGGGTGGCCGCGGCTGTCCTTAGAACACATTATCGTCCTATAGTGTTAAAGCAGAGGTGTGTGTTCGTGTGTCCAAGGTCTGTAGTGATTGATGTTCCTTCAGAGGCCTCGGGGCTTTGGGGACCGCAGATATGACCTCTGCAGTGGTGAGTGGATCAGCAGCTCCACTATGACTGACTGCCTACCTGGAGAAACACTCGAGATGCCTCCCGTGACCTTCTCCTGTGTGGAAAACACATAGGACACTTTGTATGTGGGGGTGAAGTGTGCACGTCTGCGCGTGCGTGTGTGCAGACACAAATGTCCTAATGTACTGTAGCTACACACCTGAACATACACATCCAAAAACACCCTTATCTTCCTTGTAGGGTAATGGACTGATAACCAAAATGCATCACACCCCCTCCTCTGAATAGAACCCATGAGCTATCCAATCACAGCAGAGTATTTCCCCGTGATGTAATTCTAACCCAATCAGTCTAATACATCAAGGGTTCTACCCACACACACACACACACACACACACTCACAGATGAGTAAAGCATTCAAAGATCATCAGTAACACACAGAGACGTGCACAGAATCAGCTAAATGAACAAGTTAATCACTAATTTAAACACTCTCCCACTTTCATGCATATGCATGTTGGCACCCACCCACACACACACACACACACCATGGGCATGCATATGTGTGTAAAGTATGAGAGGCAGCCTGCACACATGACAGCATCCCCAAGGTCAGTTGGTGTGTGTGATGTTAGATAACTCCATAAGTTGTGAGTGTGACATCTGCCTTTCCCTGTGTGAGCCTCCATTATGCTGGTGCAGCGAGATAGAAAAAGACATACACAGTAAAGTAACAGCTAGCAAAGGGAGGCACACACACACATAACACACACACACACACCTGGGGTTGAGGTCCTAAATCTTCATCAGCAGTGCCACCTCGCCTGAGGATCAGAGCAGAAAAACTCACTGATGAATGGCTCTATATTAAAGGTACTGTGAGCAGAAGAGGCAGAGGAGTGTGTGTGTGTGTGTGTGTGTGTGTGTGTCTTTGTGTGGATTCATCTGTATGTTAGTACTAATGTTCAAACGGGGATTAGCGTCAAACCAATCAGGACAGCACGGCGTGATTAACCCCAGTGTGATTGAACAAAGCAGGGACATGCACACCTCATGTACGTCCACAGAGTAAACATCTTCCTCGGGTGGTACACGTATACACACAGACACACACACACACACACCTGGGGTCGGTCAGTGTGTTATTCATCAGGTGTAGCTTTTCACATTTTCAAATTTTGACCTTTAATTACAGCGTTCAGTGTAATGTACCCATGCACCAGAGCCAACTCCCACAACCCATGACTCCAACATCTGTCTAACGTCAATCAGCAATGACTTATATGGTGTGTACCTTGTGTATTTGTCTTATTATGTCTTCTTGGCAATATTACTGTGGATGTGGACGTGGATGATGCCAAAATTTGACCCAAGCTGTAACCAACTGGACTCCTCCTGTAACACAAGATGTATGGACTACCTGACTGGCAGACCACAGTACATGCGCCTGCAGCACTGTGTGTCAGACAGAGTGGTCAGCAACACTGGGGCCCCTCAGGGGACTGTCCTCTATCCCTTCCTCTTCACCCTCTACACCACGGACTTCAACTATTGCACAGAGACCTGCCACCTTCAGAAGTTTTCTGGTGACTCTGCGATAGTTGGATGTATCAGTAAGGGTGATGAGGATGAGTACAGGGCTGCTGTGGACAACTTTGTCACATGGTGTGAGCAGAAGCATCTGCAACTAAACGTGGCAAAGACTAAGGAACTGGTAGTGGACCTGAGGAGAACCAAGTGGGAACCGGTGACCCCTGTTTCCATCCAGGGGGTCAGTGCAGACATTGTGGAGGATTACAAGTACCTGGGGGTACATATTGACAATAAACTGGACTGGGCAAAGAACACTGACGCTCTCTACAGGAAGGGCCAGAGTCGTCTCTATTTTCTGAGGCAACTGAGGTCCTTCGACATCTGCCGGACTATGCTCAGGATCTTTCATGAGTCTGTGGTGGCAAGTGCTATACTCTGCACTGTTGCATGCTGGGGCAGCAGGCTGAGGATGGCGGACGCCAACAGACTCAACAAACTGATCCACAAGGCCAGTGACGTTGTGGGGATGGAGTGTGACTCTCTGAAGGTGGTGTCAGAGAGGAGGATGCTGACTAAGCTAAGGAGTATCTTGGACAACGTCTCACACCCACTTCATGATGTGCTGGTCGGGCACAGGAGTACTTCCAGTGAGAGACTCATCCCACCAAAATGCAAGACTGAACGCCACAGGAAATCATTCCTGCCTGTGGCCATCAACCTCTGCAACTCCTCCCTCTGAATGGCCCTTGTCTCAGTATATATATTTTGTTTAGTTATCAGTATATATATTTTGTATATATATTTTGTTTTATATATATGCATATTTTTTTCTCTTTTAATTGCACGACATGTTTATCTCTTCTATCTCTTCTTCATCTCTTCTATTTCTTCTATTCTTGTAAGGATCACCTGTAACTAAAACAATGTCCCCTCGGGGATCAATAAAGTATTTCTGATTTCTGATCATCCGTCCAAGTGTTCACGCTGCTGGTATCTGAGACGCCATATTTAATCCCACACAACAACAAAACAACAGAAAACACTGAGTGGACAAATTGTAAAGGAACGCTTATCTACAGAGCTGTGGTCCTGTGGGTCCAGCTTCAAACGAGTCAGATCCATACATCTCAATCTAGCTTCAAGTCTTTCAAACAACCACTGGCTCAGCAATAGATTTCAGTTCGTTTTATTGATCTCTCAATTGTTTGTCTTTTTGCGCCTTAGCAGACGTGACCATTGGCATTTTGATATTGACATCTTTGCTTTGATTTATTTCAATGCAAAACAGCCTCACCGTCATCCTTTGACTTTGCTTTGTTCTTTCTCCTCAACTCATGTTGCTCTTTGGCACCATCTCCCTTGGCGCTGCATGAGGGGTGGTGACAAATGACTTTACAAGTGATTGGTTAAAATAACCGATTGAAGGGTTGATTGATCCAGTCATTGACCTCTAATTAAGAATTGGTGCACGCCCAGAGGCTAAACACCTAAAGCTACAGAAACACACCAGCAGAGGAATCCACTGAAGGCCTGAACATCCTCTTCGACTGTATGTCTTGAAGCACATGTGGCAGAAGTAGAGCCTTCCCTGCTAACCTCTCTCAGTCTTACCTGCTTATTATTTGAATTCCCCAACAAAACACAATGCAAAGTCGTCAAAATACCAGAAATAATGGAGCTGTTGGTGGAAAGTATGACACAGAGCCATTACATGCACAAACCCCATGAGGGACTCTGTGTATTATTAGCCGTTGAGTGTTACATACAAATGCCCGGGGATATGGTTGGACTAACAGTAACCACTGGGAGGTGACACCACAGGGAAGAGGAAGCGATTTTTAATAGTTTATTTTTGTGAGAAGTCAGTTTACCTTCATTACAGAAGAAGTCCTTGTTCTTGTGCTTCGTCAAATGTATTTGTTTCTGCCCACGTATGCAACTGCACGCTGCAATCACCGTGGACTACCACTCAAATCAAAGCAACTTTATTTATACAGCCCCAATATCACAAATTTGCCTCAAGGGGCTTTCCAGTGTGTACAGCATAAAACACCATCTATGCTTAGAGCCTTTATTTGGATCCAAACCAGCAGCAGAGGAGAGATAAGGACAATCTGCCCCCAACTTTCTCTGACTGCCTCTTGGTGCTGGACAGATAGAGCAGAGCTTTTTCTTCTTTCTTAGTCTGTAGTTACTTTAATACATCAGTAGCTTTAAGTTCATCGTTTTCATAAATACAGATACCTGACATCAGTGTGGGAACTGTGCAGGACTGCATGAATCCACTCATCCCTCTCATTCCCTCCCTCCCTGTCTGAGCCTGCCACTCCTCCCTCCTCCCACTTTCATTGACAGAATCTGAGGTAGACATCATGTGCTTGTTGTTGTCTTTTTTTCTCTCCCCCTCAGCGAGCGTGTAAGGCCTCCTCTGCCTCCCTCACACGCTCTCCAGCCTCTCTCTGCAGGTGTCCCTCCCCGCTCTGCCTCATTCACAGCGCAGTGCCGAGCGAGATGACTCATCCTACGGTGTGAAAGACGTGAACTGCTCTCTGTGTTCATCCCGGCGCTTGGGCCTCTTCCAGTCTCCCCCTCTCACCGTCCTTCCCCAGCACCTTCTCACCCACCTCCCCCTTCCACTCCCCTCTCCATGAGGCACCGATCCGTAGCTCGGCTCTGTCAGACGCGGACATTGATGGACAGGGGGAGTAAGTGGCTGCGACAAAGGAGCACATGTTATATATGCAGATAGAGCTGTCTGACAGTCACCTCATGTCAGCCAGCTACAACTGACTGTTACTGTACACATCAGTGGACGCTTCAGCACCACAGCATGGACACGACAGTCCGAGTCCTGTTACTTTCACAGTTCACTTGTGCTCACATCTGACCTGAGACAAAACCACACTCTGATGAAGACCAGTGCCACCGCAGAGGGTTGCCAATGATAAGGAGGACGGGATTATTTCTTTTAGATTTTTAAAGGGAGGGCAGGGAAACTGTTTGAATGGAGCGTAATCTGTCAGCCTTATTCCAGCTTTATCCCATGCATCCTTCTTCACAACGCCACCCACAGTTTGGTCTGAGGTTTGGGTGTGTTAAACTAGTCGCAGCGAGCTTTGAGTCGTCAGCCTCGGGACACGAGCCCTGAGCGGCAGCTGGGAGCAGGTCATCTTGTTCAAACTCCAGACTTTTTTTTTTCCCTTTCAAACTCGTCTTCAGCCCCAACTGATGCAATTCGTCAGCACAGCGCTGCCTAGATTGACTCCTGAAGTAGCACCTGTTTGCTTCAGAGCACTTGATTGGCTGAAATCTGAAAAAATATGTCACATATTGCTAACTTTCTTCTTTTATCTGAATTTTGAGTTCACCTTTCCAAAGACAATTCCTCCCCAAGCTGATTTGCTGTTATTTCCATGCATAAAAAGCAGGAAATTAAGTCTAATACTCAAATTTTCCTGAGGGAGGACCCCCAGAGCACCTGCGTAACACCAGGCCCTGCTGTGTAATGTATGGCCCCTTTGTGGCTCCTGATTTAGGGAATCCAAGCTCCACGCCTGGTAGCTGTGCAACCCTTGGTACTGAATCCATGCACAGTTACGATTCAGTGTCACACTTTCTCTTCGAATAGGTTTTTAAAGCTTATTCATATTCAACGTGAGGGACAGATGTTCCTTTCTGTTTAGGAGATGGGGAATTTCTTCTGCATGAAAGCGCCGTCTCTGCTTTGATATGTCCATGTCTGGTCTACTGAGCCGCATAATACATCATGCTCGACTACCTGAGCACAGGATGATATAGAATGACTTAACACTGAATTCAAAGACAAAAGTTTTGCACCCAAAAGTGTAGTGAGCAAATATCTGAAGGAGACTTTCTCCGTTCTTACTTTTTTAATTAAAATAGCAAAGAAGACAATATGGTTTATTAATGCAGATTTGGTGAATTTATATTATGCAAATGTAAGACAGTGTAAACAACATAAGGTTCCAAATTCAATATGTAGAGCACTTACTTATTTTAAAATGCAGACAGAGGCTTTCACCTGCTTAGGGACTGTATGAAAATGATCAATCTTTTTTTCTTTTTGCTTTGTCACAGATAGCAGGAATGTTTTTTTCATTTTCTTATACACCAAATATATATTTCATGACAAGCTTCCCTTGCTGATGAAATGGGAAAAATCATGAAATTATGACAATAATTAAACATAAAACATTCCACAACATATCACAGTTAACTATGAAGGGTGAAGTTAGGGCACACCATTCATTCTTTATGCTTTCTTATTTTGCTGAACCAACACGTATAAGGCATTTTCATACATTGTCTTTCAAGAACAGCATTCTGCACTTAGTATACAGTGAGGGTGTGCGTGTGTGTGTGCGTGTGTGTGTGTGTTACGGAGAGAATCTCTAATAGCACTTCTGTCGTGGATCTGCTGTGTGTGTGCTATAATTTCTGTGTATGTATGTGTTGTGAGGGTGCTTTGTATTCTAAGTATAGATCCTAAAATGATGGATTGCCCACAAACCAAAAACACATGTGGAGATATGTATGCACACACACACACACACACACACACACATACACAAATGCACAACCTCTCTTTCCTTGCTGTTCTTTTAATAATAAGTTCACAGCAGTGGCCTTACATAAAAAGTAATAGATTCAGAGTATTACTCCATTTCCTCCACATTCTTCTTCTTCTCTGCTCCCTTCATCTGTTTCCATTATCTCTCCCTGGAGTGCTCTCCTTTTCCCCAATCAGCCTGTTTTCACCCCCTTTCCCTCTTCATTTCACCCTCCCATCCTCTCCCCTAAACCTGGCCAAAGGAAAAAAAAACTGTGTGCAAAAACGTATTACCTGTTTTTTTGAATTATTTCTGAAACATATTTCTTTGAGCCCAAATAGAATCTCTGCAGGATAAGCTTATAATAGAATATAGTGTGTGTGTGTGTGTGTGTGTGTGTGTGTGTGTGTGTGTGTGTGTGTGTGTGTGTGTGTGTGTGTGTGCATTTCATGTCTGCAAATATATGCACAGACCTATACTACACATGTACATTTTTGGGCGTAAATGTAAACAATTTTGCAAGAGCACACTGATGCACACACACACACACACACATGCACACACACACACACACACATGCACACACACACACACACACACAGACTTTCTGCTCCATTCACTACTGTTTCCTTTTGTCCCTTCCTTAGCTCAAAGTCAATAAAAGCTGGGACAACACACACACACACACACACACACATTGACCAAGCCCTGCATCACTCAATCATTCTCTCTCTCTCACCCACACACACACAAACACACGTTGCCTGAAAGTGGAGGGAGTGGGCATCACATTAGAAATCCATTTAACTTCACCATGTGTTTCATTCGCATTGTGTGTGTGTGTGTGTGTGTGTGTGTGTGTGTGTGTGTGTGTGTGTGTGTGTGTGTGTGTGTGTGGATCTTTAACTCTGTGTACACAGTGTGTTTAGCTTAAAGCGCACGTGTGTCTGTGCAAATGTATAATTGATTTGTTTGTGTGTGTGTGGTGTGTGTGTGTGTGTACATGCATATCCATCTATTCTATCTATCATCCATTTTACATGTGCAAGGATGCAGCAGGCTGTTTTTGGTTTGTTGTTTGTGTGTGTGTGTGGGGGGGGGGGTACATTTCTATTCATGTTCACAAGCTCCTGTGTGTGAGAGGAGGAGCGACAGACGAAATAAGTATGGATGGACACACACACACACACACACACACAGGTATTATTCACCAGCTCCGATTAAACTAAGTGCAAAAATAAACACAGCTCTGTTGTAGAATTATTCATGTCTCTGTCCTTCTCTGGCCTGAGCAGTCCATGCAGGGGGAAAAGGGGCAGAGGGAGGAAGGAGGGATAATCACAGAATGAAGAAAAGATGATGGCAGCAGGTTAGCCTGGAGGCAGAGACGATGACTGACAGCTCAAAGGTTATTGGTTCAGTCTGAGGCCGTGGCGAGTCGGTGAATGGCAGGTGGCTGTGATGCTGAAACTAAGAAAAGCAAAAACTGAAGATTGGCTTTGGAGTTTTGATATCTTGATACTGATTTCCAGTCGTTTTATGGATATCCCCTGATCTCAAAAGACAAAAACAAAAAAAAGCATAAAAAAAATAGTCCAAGGTTTCGTCATGTGTCATTCATTAAAGGCCTGATATGATACCGTTGATCAAAAACACAAGTGCAGTCCAGGTCCTCTGTTTCCTTCAAGCAGCAGATCTAGTTCACACTGCTTGACACACAAGCGCTTTGTGAGAGCGCGAGAGAAGAAGAGGGAGAGGGTGCACAGGACTTGTCATTGTTGGTGGTAGCAAGCTGAAGCATGACTTGAAGGCTGTCAATAAGAAGCATCTTTAAAGATGAAGAGGATGAAGGCGACAGGGTGCACGTGAGGCTACAGGAGGCGGAGGAAGAGGTATATTGTGTTGCTGTTGAGTCAAGACCACAATTTTACATGAATTAATACAGTAACAGATGTGATGTCATATTATTATTATTATTATTATCATAGCCATAATAGCAATAATATAGTAATAATCACTATGCTACTGAATATGACAACATGAATCCAGACAAACGGCTCTGCAGACAACAGCCCGTGACACTGTATGATATACATCTGAGAGCAGCTATCTTACAGCTGTCAGAGGGGTCAGCGACGGGGTCAAAGATCTGATCTCTGACCGCAGTGATGATGAAACACTGCAGCATGCCACTGTTCACTTGTCCCACTTTTCCACAGTGCAGACAAGTGTTCAGTCATTTCAGGTTCATAAAATGACCACATTTCTATTTACATATCATTAAACCGGCGTTCATTTATCATTTATCTGCCTCTTCAAGGCAAAACAACAAACTGTAAGCACAACACTGGCTTTTTACATGTAGGGGGGAGCTAAATTAGCATTTCTTTGCAGTCGTGTTTGTGTCCACCTGTTTAACTCTGGTTTGGTCTCTGGTATGTAATGAAGAAATGTGACTCTTTAGCTGCTAAATGCTCCAACAGCTAGATGCTAACTTTATCTGGTGGTGAGCAGGAAGTGTAAAGTGGGTTTTTTGCTGCCTGTTGCTTCTGGAAATGTGAAATCTGTGAGTCTTTGGATAATTCTCTGTGGGTTTGTTACAGTAAGTGACCCCTTTCATGTCACACATAAGCATTTGTTGCATTTTTCATATAAATACACCGATTAGCTTTACAAACATGTTGGTCCAGTATGTGGACTCATCGATAACTTCCATCATGGTTTAACTCACCAGTGCACAACCACAGAGTCAGGGCTTCACATAGATGCCTCCCAGTCCCTGTAGCAGCTGATGAATAATTACAAGCAGTTTTCATAAATAAACTATAAAAGATGCTAAGGGGAAACACTTGCTGTAAGGTCGCGAAATGAGGACAAGCAGCCTCGATTTTCTGCGACTGAAACGGATCGTCACACACTCTTTGGCGATCCCTCTCTCAGCCTCAGCTTGTACCCTTCAGCGTCCTCACAGTGTGGTCAGACGTCAGGTTGAGCCAACAACAGGTGTGAGCTCAGGTAGCTCAGCTCAAACTGGACTTTTTACCGTTACAGTGTGGCATCTTTGTATTCCGGAGGTAAACTTTGCTCAAGTAATTTCACTTCAAAGATTCGAGGCCGTGACCAATTTTTCTTACTCGCCTCAGATTCCCCTCTCGACGATAGTAATTACACACGGATTTAATTAATGTGGGAACAGGAAGGGAGGAGCAGGGGGGGTCTTTGAACTGTATGTTTGGAGTAGAAAGAGAAAGAGATGGAAAAGAGAGAAGGAGGGAGAGATTAGTGAGCGGAGGCAGAATGAGTTATTTTAGATGGCAAATGTGTGCCAGAGCTTAGGCCAAGAATCTCTAGTGGATCCGTAATATGTCAGTCTTTCTTCTGTCAGCTCCTTTATCCATCTGTCCCTTCTGTCAAATCTTTCGCTCGTTGGAAGTTTAATGCGTCCTGTTTGCCTCTCCATCACACGTGCCTTTGTTGGCCTACCCTTCCACGAGGCCCCTCCGGGATGGCGGCTTTCCTCCCTCTCCTCCTTCCTCCCTTGTTTCGTTTTCTCCTGGGCTGCGGAAGTCAGGGGAGGGAGAAAGAAAAGCAGACGGCGCAAGACATCTCCTAAGCGCTGTGTCAGCACCGGCCGCCTCTGGAGAATAATAAAACGGCGGGATAATTCAGCACTGACGAAGAGCTAATGAGGGATGGAGGGGAATGAGGAAGAGAGAGGTTGGATGGATGGGGGGGTGGCATGCAGGTGGTCTGTCATTCAGGTGAGATCACACAAGGAAAAATTAGAAGTGCAGAATTTGCATGAGGTGTGGTCATTTCAGACGCCGAGATGATCCGAGTTGATCCAGATGACTGGAGCTGGGCAGAGGAGGCAGATTGGAGACGAGGATCCTGAGATATAAGGAGAATAGTTATAGCAAACTCTGAAGCAATAATTCAGCACACGGACAAACCCGAGGAAAGACTGACACGACAGAGGGGAAGGGGAAACACACGAAACACAGGAAATAGAGGAGGAAGGAGGCTTCCTTTATCAGAATATGGGGCAGTTGTCTTCTTCAATTCTTTCCCTTCTTCTTATTCTTCCTTCTACCGTGAATAAAATCAATGATCCACAATACTTTACGCCAATTTTTAGTATCTTTACATTGACTGTGTGTAGCTTGCTGTTAATACTGTATATATGGCTTGTTAAAAGACCCAGGGTTCCTCTCAGGACTTCGCAATTAGCAACTATTTGGCAGCACAAGTGAGAGCTATGATATGTCGGTGCAGCCCGTCATACACGTCCAATGGAAAAACATTGAAGAAAAAATACCTTCCAGTCTCATACAGGCGATATTAGCCGATAAAAATTTACAAAGTTACATGAATACTTCCCATAATCCATGGATGAAAAAACATGGACAATTATTAAGCAATAGTAGAGATGCCTCATTTTGTGAATTACTCAGAAGTGGCCTATGAATAATGCATTCATCTCATAAATGACTTTTTCAGCCTCAATTAAAACATGAAGCTGCTCCATGAATGCTACTTTTGTAAACCTCCAGCATTATTGATCCTACACCCACATGATGGGTATTTCACACAAGACTTCCTGTGGTGAGACGCGATGATGAGAAGAACATAACAGTTCTGAAACAACTGGACAACATCTGCTGAGGAAGAGCACGCAAACAAATGCGCCAACCTCAAACGAATGAATAAATCCTCTTTTATGGGACGACGCTCAAACTTGCACGTCTGTGCTTTTGCATGTGGCAAATTAGTGTGTGCCATCTGTCAGCAGCATATTTGTTAGTAATGCCAGTGCAAGTGAGAGCTGAGAGCAGTCATACTGTTTCTCCCCAGCATAAGGCCTCCCACTGGAGGTTACATCAGAGCGGTGTGTGTCTGAGGAAGTGACGCGCACACTCACAAACACACACAAAACTACCAGGATGTTGGTGCCAGTTTGAAAAATCCTGAACTTTTCATCTGACAGATTAAAGTATTAAAAAGAAAATACAAATGAAGTCATAAAACATTTCCTGCAGGCTCGTGCAGCTTTTTTCAATAGGTGATGCTCCGTCTTTACACACACACACGCACACACACACACAGCATCTGATGCCAACAGAAGCATCTGCAAAGTTAAGGAGGCGAGCGAAGGAGAGGAGAGGAGGTAGAGATGCTGATCAATAAAAGTAATTGTGTCCAATGACAGACATGACTGCCAGCATCGCAATCAACGGTGACGTCATCAAGCGCCTTCTGCAGGAGCTGTCTGCATGCACGCACACACACACACACACACACACACTGACAGGTACAGAGAAAGAGCAAGAGACATGAGAGGAGAAGAGAGGAAGAGGTTTGGACAATATAATGAAGGAACAGAGAGCGACGAAGATTAATTCTGCAAACACTCGTCTGAAGCAAAACACACAAAACACACACACACACACAGATGCAGCAGATACAGCAAACTAATGACAACCCCAACAGAAAAAGTGCTTATGTCAAGAACAGCAGGGGAACACTCAGCGTGAGGAGGACGTACTTAGCCAAAGACTCTCTCTGTGTTTTTTTGGTTTTCTCTCCTCTCCTGAGTCTTGAGACGGGAAAACTTGAGGCTGGAGGCTTTTTTCTGGCCAAGCCACAAAGTCAACAGTATCGACTGCTGTGTCAAAAATCAATGAACGCAAAAATCATTTTGGCATCTCTGCTTCAGGTTACAGCCAAACATATGGCGCCTCATTTGTTTAAGGCATTCATAGCTTCCAGAATGAAGGAGATTAGTTTTAGCTTAACACACACAATAGGTGAAAATGTGACCCGCTGATATTTCAGAGCAGTAAATCAGAGCCGCTGCTCCAATGTGGCACAACATTGGCTGAGGCCCCAGGTACCCAAAAGAATTTAAAGCAGAGCTGACCTTTGCTAGAACCTGGAGCTGGAGCTTCCTGGCTCTGACTCCTGTCCAAATGTTGTTGATCATCTGCGTCAGCCGCTCCCTTTGTCCACCCCGCAAGTGACAGGAATAGCATTTCACGATCACGCCAATTATTGTGTGATGAATAAAGCCTCAAGATCAGCCTTTAACCATCTGAATAAATGGAAAGAAAATAAGACCACGTGGATTTAGACCAGTCCTCAGGAGTCACAACTCGAGAGCAGCAACACCTTTGCTGCACTAAGGCTCAGCAGCTGATGTGCTAATGTTAACATGCTAACATACTGCAGTCACTATAGTGGTTTTATGGGGGGTTCTGAGCATCAGAATCAAAGAATTTTCAAATTAGCTGTTTTAAATCAGTTTCCCTCTGCTGTCCTTGAAGTCTCTACTGATTCGCGTCCTCATCACCACAACACCAATAGCCTGTTCATGGCTCTTTAATGTCTAAATGGTTATGATCTATGGGGTTTTATCCCAAATTGATGGAACTGACGGGGTCAAACAAGTCTCTTTATTTTGGTCTTTATTTTGGTCCGCTTGTGGTTTCTTTTCTGATTGAAACTACAACAAAGTTTACTTAAGCAAGTGCTTTTTTTTACAGTGATTTTAGACCAGCTATTCCATCGTAAACCTAAAACCTGCTGGAGAATGCAGCAGCTATAGAACAGGTGAAGTCACATGTTCAAAAAGAGTGCCAGGAATTTTACTTTAATGCATGTCAGTCAATGAGAGCTGAGGACTATCAGCTTAATGATGTGGGATTTCCAATCAGCGATGATGGGGCCATTAGAAGGACGTGTGGTTTCACAGCTCAGCCAGAAAGGACCAGCTGAAGCAAGGGTAAAAGGTGGGGAGACACCCGTAATGTGTGATCTGCATGAAAACCATGCAGGGATAGATGCAGAGCGCTCTCCTGGTTGTCCTCCCTTTCTCTCCCCCCTCCAAACTCTTAATACACGTGATTCAGTAATGGAGATTAATGCACGCTGGCACGGGAACAAGTTGAACTCACATACACACACACACAGGGTATGATGGTGCGAAAGGCAGAGAGAGCGTGAATGGAAAACATTAGAGCGTGTGTTGAGGGGGCAGGAAGAAACGAGGACACAGATGAAAGAAACAGGAAAGTGCTGCACTGACCAGTCGCCACAAACTCACTGGGATTACACCACTGTGGGTGTTTTGGTCTCACATGGACACACACTCCCACAGTTTGTGTGTGAACTCTATCAGGCAAGCAAGGTGGTAAGGAGGCTGCGGCATCCAGCTCGCCTGCCTAAACGCTTCTAGGTCGAGGTTATGGATTCATGATAGCTCCACTGAGCATTGTGGGATGTTTTTCTTCCACACACGCACACACACATATGATGGCATACAGACACCAACCTCTTCATTTATGCAGGATGTAACGAGGATGCCGGGATGAGCTTACAATGGCCCACTGGCACTGACTACTGTTACTGCTGTGTGTGTGTGTGTGTCAGGTGAACACGTCCCCCGTTCAGCCCCAGTTTCTCAGTGACAGACAGTCCAGCGCTATAGAGTTACAGCCTGGCCTCATTCACGCCACTTCATACCCACAAACACACACAAACCGGTGAGGCCGCCCGAGGGCTGAGGTTACAGTGGCCTATTTACGAGGGAGATTTGGTCACAATTAGCAGCAAGAGGCGCTGATGGGGGCACACGCAGGTAGGATGGGGACGCACGAATGCAACGGAGGAAGCAGCAAAAAGCCACGTTTGTGGAGCTCATGCTGATGTATAAATGAAACAACAAATGTTTTTTGCATGTATTTTAGTTTCAAGGTTTGTTTTCCAATTTTAGCACCGTTTTGTATGAATGTCTTTGCTTTGTTAGTGTTTTAGCATGCTAACATTTGGTCATAGAGCAGGTGATGGTGCTAAATTAAGTTATTCAGAGGCTACAGAGCAACATCAGTAGTCATTTGGAGTCATGTTTCTGACCACCTGATCAATGTCAGTGTCCAATATCCACACTTCACTTTCTTTTTGCTCTGTTTTTGGTCGCTACCACCTTCTAAAGGGGAAACATCTGGCTTTTTAGTCGCTAAATGTTCAACTATGTTCAACAGTTAGCTGCTAACCATGTTTGTTTGGTGCTGAGCAGGTGGTGTAAAGTGGGATTTTAGGGCATTTCTACGGTCCTTTCACATCGCAACATTGTTCTCATGAAGTCGTTTGATACATCGTTATTGTGAAAGTTAGTCTGAACCAAAGTGGTCAATAGCGGACCAGCCACTAGTGAAAATGTTAAGAACAAAGACAGAGAATAAGATGCACGAGTGGAGAGTCTGAAGAAGTTTAAACCCTGGCTAATATGAGGTTGGGCTCCAGTGAAATGGTCCACACTTAATCATCTCACTCACTCATGAGGTGAGCTCACATCTGTAACTCCCACAATCCAGCGAACTCCTCGCTTCATAACCGGCTCCATAGACATCAACAGATTGCAGCTGTCAGCGTGTGCATGTGGTTTGGGGTATGAATAAAAAATGATAGGATGTGTGTTTGTACCAAAAACATCTGTGCCATCATCACATAACTAATGACAGACAACAGGTAAATGTTTCTAAATGTCAGGGATCGCCTCGGGGCTGCACGGCGTTTCATTACAAAAATTTAACAAACCTTAAAAAAAAGGACTTTCAGCCTGTCCATGGACAAGAAGAAGAGAATTTGCTGGTAGCCAGAATAAAATATTTCCTGTCCTCTCTGTCTCATAGTCTGAGCAGCAGTCCTGCTGTAACATTCGCACAGTCCATATTTTGATACTGACAGCATGTGTATCTGTGTTCTGTCAGCCTGGAGCATCCTCTCACTCTCAAACACAGCGTGACAGAGCAGAACAGACTCAGGTGAGACCTCCTCAGTGCAAATGCTGTCTTAGAGCGCCCTCTGTTGGACTGAACACGTCTTGCAGCTCAAAAGAAACCCTGCCTGGGAAGCTGTGCACATGATCCACAGACAGGAAGTGATATTCCTTTTAATCATTCCTCCTCCTGGTGAAAAACAGACATGCCGGATGAATAACGAAGGCATTTCCAAACAATGTGATTTGAAATGTTGTGATTTATTTCATGCTAAAGCTTAAAGATTGATCAATATAAACCCCCGGAAAACAACAGTAATAAATACAGCAAATCAGTCATGATATCATCATACAGAAGAAAATCATTTGTACTTACTTAAAAAACAAAAAAAAAAATGCAGAACCAGAGTAATAAAACAGATATGAAATTCAGTTTCTCAAACTGTGGAGTGATTCAGAGCAGATTCTTATCTCAGCACTTGAGTACAGACCGGAGTCCATTTGTTCAGACAGCGGCGAGAAATCAGATTTGACGCAAGCGGGGAGCGGATGGGAGAGATGTGGTGGATACATTCATAGTTTTTGGTCAGCTTTATCCACAGAGATCGAACTGATCTTAGAACCATCCGGAGTTTCAGCACACAAAAACAAACCAGCGGTGATTAGAAATAGAGGAACGCAGAGCAGAGGCCGATGTTGGGGAGTGTCGCCTGTGTTTCACGCACTCCCTGGACAGCAGATGGTGACTCCCGCTTTCACAAATACAGTAAATCTACACTGAAGTACAATTAGAGCGGGCGATGTAAACCTTTCCACAGGGGGCTTGATTGCATATCTAGAAACTGACACTCATTAAAATGCGGGATTTGATTTTCTCCACTACAAACATTGATTGTTTCCAGTGCCTCGAAATCTCTAACTAGGCCCATTAAGGTACAAAGTGAGACACACTTTACACTTCAAACACTCAAATATGAAAGAGGGCGATGAGAAAGTACCTTTACACTAACTCCATGTTCCAGTCGATAAATGCTGCCATTTTCTTTAGGACTACTCAGAACTTGTGAGCCTGTCTTGGGAAAAAGTGCTGAAAACACACCTGAATACACATCCTGCTGAGACATTCTGCACCACCACCACAACAACATGCTTTGGTTTTCATGCGCAGTCACACACACACGCGCCAACAGTACAGACAGATGCTGTAAAACATTCATTCAGTAGTTAAGCATGTGACATTTGTAGACTCAAATTTTGAGAGCACATATTGCAACAGCAGGCTCAGAAATGTTCATAACGATCCACGAGCAGCTTTAAACTCTCCAGAATGAACCTCATCGCCATGAGATTTTGTTAAAGCGTAACCAATCATGTGCTTGTAGCGTTTTGTACCCTGCCTGTCCACTGACATTGGGAGCAGCATTTTAGTGCTTGAATAAACCCAAATGAATCAAAGGTTACCCATCAGTCTGTTTGCAGATAGTGTTTAGTCTTAAATTCATGAAGGTGAAACAAATCAGACCCACAAATCTAACGCAAGTGGAGGGAAGAGCAATCAGATCAGTGTAAACATTAGGTAGGACTAGTACCAGGTTTTAGCTTAGTGTTGCTCTGGATTTCCAGTATTAAAACAACGAAAGATGGCAGCCTCTCTGAGGAGACGCTGGGAGGAAGGAGGAACACTGGAGCCGTAAGAGTGATGGAAAATGAAAAAGAGCGAGGAGAAGACAGAGACCAGAAGAGAGAGAGAGGAAAAAAAAGAATTGAGGCAGAGGAAGACGGCGACAGTTCCAGAGAGAGGCAGCCACCCAGGCCCCGCAAGGCCCATCATCCCTCTTCAAAGGACCAGAGGAGGGCCAGTCTCCCTCCCTCCCTCCCTCCATCCCCCCACGGATGACTCCCGTCTGGTGAGAAACGATAGGGCCAAGCAACCAACACGCACCCACTGAGGGTATAATTCAACGGGCAGCATCTGGGCATCTGTCTGCGTCCTGCTGCGTGGTTCATCTCTCCATGAACACACACATATACGCGCACGCAAAGCTCATTAAAAAAGACCAACCAAGCAGAGGAGACGGCGTACAATTATCAGAATCAGTCAAGTCAGAACCATGAGAGACACAAGTACATTTCCTCATCAGCAAGTTAATGGACGTGCTAACAGGATGTGCAGGGCTCAAAAACGTGAAGAAGCTCCAAGGGTTTCTCAAATGTTGTAACAACTATTCCATCTTTGTGCAGTCAGACCATTACAGTACAAGTAACCAGATGAATTGACTTAACATCTTCATCCTTTTTGGTCTTACTCGTTATCCAAGGCCTGGTTACACACAAAGCAGCACAGCAAAATTAGCCTGCGTCTGTTAGCAAAATGTGGCTCTAGAAGCTTGACGGATGCAGCTCACTTTTTTTATTATTACTGAAACAAAGTTGTCTGGAAAATATCAGAAAACTATGAAAAAATGGCTGTTTTTATGTCCCAGAGCATAAAAAAGAATAACTATGTGATGAGCATGTACAGCTCCCACACTAACCAGTAAAGCGCGAGCCAACCAGGACGTGCTAGCGCTAGTCAGTTAAAGTGGCTCACCGAGCTCATTAGCTCGGCTGCTAACGGAACAACAGGTTTGCACAGTATTTCCAGGAGATGTATCTATCACATAAATGTCTGCAAACCATCTTTTCTGGAACGGTTAAACTCCCACAGAGGACGTTAAATATAAGCGGACAATGCAACACAGCCAATGAGCTAATAGCTTCCCCCATTTTGGATGCATCCTCCGCTCAGACGTCAGCATGTACTTTGCAAATCTACACAACGATTCCACTGAAATTCAGTGATTCTTCTGCAAATGTTTACCCAGGCCTTCAGAAAGTTACTCATGACTCGGCTGATTCATCGAGTCGGATCAAAATGAGATGTTCAGGGAGATGCAAGACATGCGTTTCTCTCTGCAAAACCGCTCAAACGCGGTTCTTTGGTACATTCCACCATCATTATTAATGAAATGTAAGCGGCATTTAAAAATAGTAAGGGAAGTATAATGAATACCTGAGAAAGATTTTTTTTTTTAATGAAAAACATGCCATAAATGGAGGCGTGGGGATCAAATAAAGAGGGCTGAAAGCGCAGCTGACGGAAAAAAGGAGACTCTTTGTTGAAAGGCTCGCCGGCTCTCCTCACAGTATTACATTCAGTTACATCAGCCACACCTTGTTTTTCCTTTCTAATTCGCCCACTCTGATCTGAAATAAAAGGGGAGAAATGCAGCAATCAACAAGCTTTTTTTCCCTCCGTCTTTAGAAGTAATACGTGAAAACCCTTAGGCGTACATACACACACACACACACACACACACACACACACACACACAGTCGCTCTATTGATCTCCACTGCACTCATTTCACATGACTAAAGCCGGCCCTTGTCTTTGTAACCCTGGCTGATAAGTCTTGTTAAGGCCAACTCGTTAGGAGAGGGCCGTCTCCGTGGCAACAGCTGGGTGACATCAGGTCTTTTGTGCGCCGTCCGCCAAATTGGACGTCATCTGTCAGTAGTAGGACATTGTGTGTTTTTGGTTTTAAGAGTCAGTTGAGCAGCAAGGCTTGGTTGCGTTGTTCAGGCTCAGGATGCTGAACGAGAGCAGTGTGTTCAGTTCCAGGCCTGCAGTGTTTAGGAGGAAAAACACATGCCTGGTTTTCAGTGTCCGTACCCTCTGATGTGACGTCTCCGAGCATTCTCAGAGAGCGTATGTATGCGAAACGCACACATTTCCACGCGTCTTCTCTGCAGGATCTCTGCATCAGTAGAACTTGTCATCGATGCGGAAGTGTGGCCTGGTGACATCGTCCGGGTTGAGGAAGACCGATATGGATTTCCCAGGGTTCTCGGTGACCAGCTGCTGCAGTCGCTGTGCCAGCTTGTCCTCCGAAGGCGAGATGATGCCATTGGCTGGCTGGTGCCCGGGGGAGCTGTGGCCATTGGTGCTGGCTGTGAGCTCCTTCTTCAGCTGGCCGGCCTGCTGAGCTTGGTCCAGAGCGGCACGGAGGTGCTCGCTGGGATCCGAGCGCACATGGGCGAGTTTCCTGGCAACAAGCAGCGCTTGGCCGTCCGTCAGGTGCTCCAGCATGTTGCACTGGGGCAGGAAGTAGTTTGGGCAATTTTTACCAAGGATGCAATGAGCAAGGTCATCCAGGAGACCCAGGAGGAGGCGGCCAGGGGTGTCAGCATCAGGAGAGGACAGGTAGGCGGCAGGAAGTCGGTCACAGGCCCAGAAGAGAAGGGTGCGCAGGTGATAGAGGCTGAGGCCCGTACGTGGACGGGCAAGGATACGAGACAGCACGGCTTTGGCTGCTTGGAAAGCCTGCGCCATGGGGTAGGGGATGCACTTCTTCAACTGAACCTGGTCATACAGAGAAACACAGGACCAGGATTAAAGACACAGTGGTAAACTTCACATGAATATTCCATGGATGGAAAAAGGCTGTTGGGTGAAAAGAAAGAAAAGGAGACA
The DNA here is from genome assembly GCA_037975065.1 of Chaetodon trifasciatus. Taxonomy (NCBI): domain Eukaryota; kingdom Metazoa; phylum Chordata; class Actinopteri; order Chaetodontiformes; family Chaetodontidae; genus Chaetodon; species Chaetodon trifasciatus. The sequence continues at coordinate 11,839,647 of JBBMOE010000017.1, read as the reverse complement.
CCAAACATAACACCAAAGAAGAAGTTATATTAACAATCTCCCTACCTCACTGCGTGAGAACGCCAGCCTCCACTCCCTGTCGGGCCGACCACCCAGCGGGGAGCAGCAGGGCAGCAGATAGAAGCCAGATATGGCCTCTTCCTCTGTGATTTTACCATCCCAGAAGTGGTTGGCGGTCAGCCAGCCTTGGGCCACAGCAGGCCAGCCCCGAAATGACACCACAGGCAGCAGGTCGTACAGCACCCGGCTGGAGCCTGCCTGCAGGGAGCAGCATGGTGGAATATTAGAGTCGCATTGACTCTGTCCTGAATTTCTGTTCTGCTAACAAACATTATTGCAGGGCGCCTTCTTGAAAATTACTGGCTGCAATCTGCTCCAATACTGTGCCTGGGACTTTTTTACCTCATGAAGTGCAATGTTTGTTTCCAATCTGTACCTGGAGGATGATCGTGGTGAGGGGTCCGTTCCTCTCCAGTCGATCCGGGGTGGGAATCCCTCTCTGGGGGCTGCGCCTCAGCTCCTCCACAGCCTCGCTCACGACGCCCCAGAACCAGTCTGTCACTAGAGTGGGAGAGAAGTAGCATCCGTCCAGAGACTGAGGAGAGCCCAGGGAAGGGATAGAGCCTTTACCTGGATCAGGGAAGAGAGGGATCAATGCTGAGTGTCTCCATACAGAGCACGTTTACCCCATCCTGCCACCACAAACACAGCAACATAAGAGCTTGTGGGAAATGTTCCGATATGGCCGGAAAATGTGGCAAACCTGTTTTCTAAACTGCTGAAAATTAAAGAGATTCATATCAATAAATGTCATTACTTTTTCTCATCTTGGAAGTTTCACATTCGCGAGCGTGTGGCAGATTGATGTCGCGGTGCAATCTGGGAGCCGCCGTGTAATCTTGAGCTTTCGATTGTGAAATTATACTCGAATGTTTCAGCGTGTTATTCCTGGGGAGGTGTTTCTCATTTCATCTGAGGAGTTATAAGAACGGACCGCCACCACCGCTGCAGCCGCAGCTTTGGCGGGCAAAATTGCATCACAACATCATGCATCACATTACCTCAGTAAAACATGGACAAAATTCAATCAGCTCCCATTTCTTCCACTCTGCACTGCGACAGCACCTTCATCCATGTCCATTCCTCTCCTCTCCTCTCTCTTATCTCTTAATCTTTGTCTTTTATACTTTATACTTCACCCATCTGAAGTCTTTTACCTCTTACACAATTCTGTTCTTTCCTCCTTACCTCTTAACACTTTCTCTTTTGCTGTTCTTCCTCTGCCCTTGCAATGACTATGCTCCTTTTTCTACCTACCCATCTCTCCCTCTTCCTCCTCGTCTTCCTCAGCATTAAGTCCATTCTCCTCCTGGCAGCAGACGCTCCAGCGGGACAGGATGTTGGAGTCGCAGAGGCGAAGGCTGAGCCACGAGTGGCAGGGAGGGGAGTGCCTCATGTCCAGGGTGACGGGCTGGTTGCGGTCATGGAGCTTGAGGGCGGGCACTAGGAGGGTGAAGTCCAGGTCGAAGTCGGCCCCTTTGGCGTAGTCCCCCAGGTCCTCGGGGTTGAGGTCCAAGACTCCCTCCCGGGCCCCGCCTGACAGCAGCAGGTACTCATTGGCCACTGGGAGGCGCTGGTCTACCTTCTGGACTAAGCCTGGAAGGGGATGAGGAAGAGAAATCAGTCACACTCAGCAAAATTCAAACTGAGGGCCTTCGGTGTATGTTTGGGAATGTGTCTCCGCCAGCAGAACTGCTCCTGGGGGGAATGAGCGGAAAGGGTTTGAGAAGTTTTCTGTCTTGCTCACAGACACACACACACACATTCAAATGCATTTCACAGTCAGATGCGCGGACATGCTTATAGTCTGCACACCGAACGCACTGGGACATAAGGTCTGCAGGTGGGTGAGCTTGGGAAAATTCTGGCTTTGTTTGTTTTGAGAAAGTGCTGCATGTATTCATGAGCTGCAGTGATATTGACACAAGAAGGAGTGTGAAATGAACAGCCTCAGCTGTCCACTAGACAGTAATTACAGTTCCAGTGGCTCGCCGACATGCGTGCTCAGCTGAGCCTTCATTTCAGCTTCCTTACGCTATGTAAGACACAGTGCATCTACAACACGGCCAGCAGAGCTTTTCTCCTATTACAGATCAGCAGGAAAGAGGCAAAGGAAAATGACTTAAAGGAGAATTCTGGTTTATTGCAACTTGGGTCATATCTTTGCAATTTGGTTAGTTAATTGCTGAGCTCTGGCAACACAGCAATCACTAAATGGAAGTCTGGTGGGGCAAGAAATACAAGCAATCAGATGATCATCTTGTTATATTCTTATTATGTTTTAGGCCCGGCTGCACCATCATTTCCCAGAGTGCTATAACGCATTCCTCACTCTCCTCTCTAGACAGTTTATATGAGAGAAACCCGAGCCTCCAAATCCCTTTATGGCTACTTAGCTGTGTTGTAAACTTCCCAGGCTCGGGGGCCCATGGGAGTCGCAGTACTGGAGTCAAGTAAATTACATTTTGCCAGCTTTAAAGAGCAACTGAGAAAGGCTTGATCCTGCAGCCAAACCTGTGCTGGTCTGGAGCGAACGGCTACTGCACCTACGGAAGGTCAAAGGTAAAGCATGGACACTTAAAAACCCATTGCGGGGGAGAGATTGTGAAAGCTTGAGCTGAAGTGTTTATCCCCTGCAGGGTGGTTAAGTGGCTGCAGGGGGCTGAAACGGGGGCACCAGACCAAGCCGGCAGGCCATGGCTGGGGGCACAAAGCTCCCAACATGAATCCTCTGATCCAATTACATGGGCACACCATGGGCACACTTGGTAACATGTTTTCACCAAGGCATGTGTGTGTTTGGATGTGAGAAATTGAGAGCTATAAACAAAATGGCAAAAAAAGTAAAAACTGATACGCATGGAGTAGAATCAGAGGAAAGTTTTTAGACATTTTTAGTGATAAAACTACAGACTCTTAAGACAGCTGATTCGGCTGTTTTGCACTTTAAAAGTATCCGCGTTAATAAATTATGACCAACCAATCACGGTGTGACTGAGCAGCATATCCCTTCGCCAGAGCAGCATCCCCACCCACAGCATCACACACGATCATCCGCTGCTTCACATCAAACAGGTCGAGCAGTCAGACAGAGTATGAAACACAGGTGGGAAATAGGAGGGAAAACATCCAGAGACCGAAAATGAACGAGGCGCTAAAGTGGGAGTCAAAGTCAGATGTGCTGACGAGGCTCTCTCCGGCGCTTTGAAACAGAGCAAAATGAAAGTGCCTCATTTGACGCGACCACTGGGGGAGCAATCCAAGAGAAGAAGTAAAAAAAAAAATGCATGTGACATGTTTGGATTTCTCAGCAGAATCAGCTCCATGAGCTCCATTTATCTTGTGATGTGCAGTGGCAGCTCGGTCTTTATCCAGAGCGCTGAAGTTCTTCAGGATCTTCAGCCTCTGAACTCTCCCCTGACATCTGCACGACTTCAAATATGTGGCAAATGTTTCACTTGATCAAAGTGCTACTAATTTTAAGCAGAGTGAAGAACACAGCAGAGAGGACAAAGACATTATCAATCAGCAAAAGTGAGCATGTGACAAATAAGAGTCCACACACTGTAACTCTCCTCTGACATTAGTGTTTGGGCAGGCAACTTGAAAACCAAATTATGATTAATCAGTTATCAGAACTTGAGATCTGATCAGCTGGAGGGACAAAGAAAGAGGGGAGAAACAGTGGATGGGCAGATCAAAGAGAAGAAGAGACCGTGTCAGAGGGAGGGACGGACCAGGCGCCAGCCAAAGGGCGACGATTTTGAAGCTGCGACTGCTCTGATTTGTTTGGTTTTTATCTGCCACTGATAAATTGGGTAAAATGGGCGAGGAGAAGGAAAGGGGTGATGAAAAAGAGAATAAAGAGCATCTTATCTCTCCAGCAGGGCCTTCAGTTAGAGAGGCGAGCGCAGAGGAAAAACTGTATCAATTAGCGAGGCTTCTTCAATTGCCACACTGGCAGCAGGAAGTGTGAGGTTGTTCCAAGGAACACAGTCTACTTTTTAATCCAAACTCTCAAATCGACAGTCGCACACTGCTTCACTGGGCAACCGCCAGCGAGCGAGCACGCACGCACGCATGCAGACACGCGCGCATGAGCACACACAAACGTATATGCCTGTAGACACACGCTGTCTGAGAATAGAGCTGGAGTAGAGACAGTTTAGGCTGGTTTCACAGCCACGGATTAAACCTAATCCTATAAGAAATGTCTTTGAATGTAGATTTTCATTAGAGGGAAGTTTTCCGATAAGAGCTATTTTCAGACTAGACCCAATTCTGACTATTTGATGGCTATTCGTTACTCCATCGGTCTGAGCGTGTGGTACAGGAAAGTCTAACTACCTGTATGGCATGTTGTCGCACACGACCCCGAAAAACAGGGTCGCTTCACCTGTTCACATATTTACCATTTGAATATCTAGAAAACTCAAATTTCAAAAAGCATCATAATAATAAGAGAAGGCTTTATTCCTCCAGTCACGGCAAAATCAGTCAATCTTTCAAGGGTGAAAATCGCGTGTGCTGCAATCAGGCAGCAATCAGGCTGCTGGTAGAGTCTTTGAAATGACCTGCCCCAGGAGAGGAGGCTGGGAAAAAAAATTCAATATCTGATTTTAACATCAATAAATCATCACAGCTTTAATCCTGGGGGACAACTATGATTACCATAAACAAACAGCAGGAAGATCTGCGGCCACTGCCGACCTCTACACTGCGTTCTTTACTATGAACTGTACAGAAATTAAATTTAATAATGCAGAATTTTATTCCATTCTGCACAATTCTAGCTACCAACATGCATGTTTAGTGTGGACGAGCAAAGGCACGCTCTATTCTGAACACCAAAAGCGGAGAACAAGCAACAACCCTCTTTTAGACAAAGATATTTAGGGGAAATGTGAACAAAACCTTGAGAAAAAAAGCACTTATGTTCAGCAGGGCTTCCCCTTCAATGTATTCAGCAGAGCAGATCAGCACTGAAAACTCTGTCCTGCCTCAAAACCTGAACAAATCTATTGTGAAAATGTTTAAAAACTAGTTTACTTTCATTTCAAAATCAATAGATCATTTATTTGCACAGGAGCTCTATTCTGTCATCTGTCCTGGGTGTTTGTTAACAATGCTGCACTGTACAGCACTGTGGAGGTGCAGCAGGGTTACCATCAATAATAAATAATCAATATTTATATCAAATAGTAGAATTCAACTTGCATTACATTCAGGGCTCCAGCCTTAAAAGAGGGAAAACAACAGCTAATTAATAATCGATTTAGTCGTATAAATTACACACTATCACTTTGGAACTCTGATAATAATACATTAATAATTAAAACAAAAGTTACAATATGAATAGTGAGTAGGGTTGAAGTTGTACTTCTAGAGTGACTGTCGGCTACTTGTTGCATTGCTTCTTGTGATTTCTTTGTACTGTTCTGTTAACTGAATGTGTGTAGTAGTTACTGGATGTAACTGCAGTTCTGTGAGTACGTGCATGAAGCATAACTAACATCAGCTTCGCGGTGTAGCCACCCTGTTACCTAACTATGCAAAGAGATCACAACAACAAAACTCTGTGAATACACCAACTCAACAAATGTACACTGACAAGAGTCACGCAGTCCTGTGCTTAGCCATGCCCCATTACGCTATGCTACGCCCTGTTAGCTGTCCATGAAGGGAGAGGGTGTCTTAGCGTGTTTTGTTTGCTGCGCTGCTCTGTTAGCTGGTGATTCTTCTTTTCTTATGTTTAACAGTAAAAGTTCAGCTTAAGTCGCACACTGAAAAATTAATTTGCGGAGTTCCAACTGTAGCTGCAACTGTGTGACATTACACACTGCATCAATACAGCATGGCCCACATATTAAATCTGACTGTGACGTCCCTGGTGTTTGAATTGCTTCAGTTTTATCACTGCTTTATATTGAGGTTGGTTTTACAATGTTTTACAAGTACAAATACAGTTATACTTTCCAAAAAATGAAGCAATTGCACAGACGCACGCCTATACCGAATAGACAGACTATAGTCTACCCTCACAGGGCATTCAGACATGCCCGCTTTCAAAATGAAGCTACAAAGTGACACTGCTGAGAAATCCCCCTGAAGCGGCGCAGCGGCATCGCGGTGAAGGCGTCCTTTCTCATCACAGCCAGAGCAGAGTGAAAATATTCTGCCACACACCTCGAGTTTGATAGACTCCAAAAATAGCTGCGTAAATCTCTCTGGAAAATGGGATTCCTCTAAATAAGCCGATGACTTCTATATGCTATTGCTTGAGAGGGCTGCTGAAAGGGCCTGAAACTGGGACTCTGTTTGAGCAAAGATGCAGGCAAAGCCAGTGATCATGTTCTTTTGCATTTATGTCATTTGTCTGCAGACAAAACTGAATGCCAAAAGATTGACGTACCACAAATTATCATACAAACTGCAAAATAAACAAATACAATCATGTCCTATACAGTGCTGCTGAATTATTCCCTTGTTTCAGCTTGACCTACATTTCATTTTCAATCAATGAAAGTGCTGTTGTGTGCAGTTTCCAACTGGTGCTGGTCCACGTGTCCAGGAAGATTTCAATGTCCCAAACAAATGGGAGGAATTCCGGTCACATATTATCTGACTGTGGATCCTATTTTCCCATGTTTTTGTGTATTGAACTAGAGCACATCAGCTAGCAGATGCATAACCCTCCGGGTGTTTGCACACCGCCAGTGTACGTCCACTAAAAGTGTTTGTTTTTGCCACCAACAGGCTCAGGTTGTTCTTTTAAGTGTCTGACAACATTATGGAAAGGATTCCTACAGAGATATATTTTTGTTAAAGAGTAAGGTCATTTTTGTTTAACCAGAAGCAGCCATTAGATCAAAGCCACCAGACTCAATTCACAGAAACACTAATTTTACCCTCATAAAACACACTTCATTCAAACAAAACGAACCTTCTTGGTTCATCTTTCACTGTTCAAACATATTAATATTGAATCATCTACAACACAGGAACAGGAAATATGCTTGATGATGGCTGACATGTAACCTTTTACCACTCATGGTTCAGCCTGCAGGTCACTATCATTACAGCTCTCTCTAGCTGCTATAGACAGACTGCCTCTGCTACTTTAAAGTACAGAGAAGCTCCACTTAAATAGTCCAAAATGAGTATCTTGGTGGTGGTGTTGCGCATCCCCTACCTCTGCGTGACCTTTCTGTTGTTTCAGACAATAAAACTCTAATACAGCCGCAGAGCACGCCATAACAATAATCTTAAAAAGCAGCCTCATCCCAAAGGGAGCAATTCAATCCGTTACAAATGACTCCTGACTGTTATAGTCTCAACCGGATGTTATCAGTGCTGTTCAACCAGCGCTCCTCACAGCCTCACCTCGCACGCTAATAGCAGGATTAAACTCAGACAGCCCGGCCGCTGAAAGGTGAGCCATTCTGCCTGCTCGCTGTTTATGAGTTCATATGAAGGCAGGAGATTAGCTTGAAAATAGGCCTTTTAGTCAAGAGGAATGGAGAAGCTCCAATATAATCTGACTACCACTGAGCCAGGTGTATGCCTGTGCGTGAGTGTGTTTAATACAACAAACAGGGCTCAGAGTGATGACAGACATAGAGTGTATAAACCACCTACAGAGAGAGAGGAGGCAGGAAGCTGTCAGTATCTTCCAGCTCTTCACTGCTGCTTTGATGCCAGCTGCACTGTGATGCCATGTCCCGCTAAATGACAGGCAATTATCACTGAAAGAGGAAAGTGTCACTGCAGGTTTACTTTCACAGTTCAGGGCAGCAGGGTAGCCTCGCCGTTTGAGACACCATGTACAACTGATCCTGATCTTTGATCGTCCTATTAGGAGATCAATTATGTCTCAAATTAACTCATTATTAAGCCATTACCTCAACCTTATATTTGCCCTTGTCCTTGACATACACTATGAGAAGCAATCAGGAAGCATACCTATATGTTATATTATTATCTTATATTGCTCAATCTCGCACTCACTGCAGAAATCAGACCTGCATTTTATATTAAGACTTATTCACTCTGTCCATTAGCACACCCAGCATTTGGAAATGTTGCTATTTGAAGTTAATGAGCTTTCAGAAATGTCACTTAAATTATTTGGAAGGAGGAAGGGGAACCGTCTGTCAGTCTGTGCCCTCCAACATCCCAAGACGCGTCACGAAAGAAACTTTTCTTTTAAGGATAACTGAAAAGTGTCAGCGTGTGAATGACGAGGTGTGTGGCAAACATCCAGTTTTTAAATGTTTTCTCTCCAGCAGCCCAGACAGCTACAGTCTGCACGTAAGACGCTGTTATCAGTTGACAGCTGCAACCCAAACGATTCTTCCCTCTTCGCCTCAGGATGCGCCGAAGTGTGATTATGAAAGAGCAGAAATCACAATGTCAGCCTTGGTTATTAAAATGAGTCGCACAGCAGATAATATGTCACGCAATGTCAAAACACTTCTCACTGAAAATGCCACACTCCTTAAGTCCAATTTAATTAGATACCACGAAAGACACTTAATGAACGATGTGATATCTGTTGGTGGCGACTCTTCTGTTTAAATCACACACAGTTGTTGATTTGTCACAGAGCCTTATTTAACGGGGGCTGTGAACGGAGCTAAATCAACATCAACTACATTGTGTTTTGCATTAACTTTCCCTGATGTGCCAGCTTTCCAACAATTAAGATTTAATGCTGCTAAGTGCTAAAACAAAAAAGGTGTCAGCGAGCAACAATGGCCAACATTTATGGCAGGCAAGACGCATCTCATCTGTGCTGCTTGGCGCTGGTGTGCCCGTGCTGATGAAAACTGAACAAAGCCTAACTAATCAAACACAAATATTTCAGGCATTTACTGTTGCAGTGCCATGGATTTGGCCTGGCTTCTGCATGAAAACAGGCCATCGGATCCAAAATGGCATTAACGGAGAATTAGTCAGTCAGAGCAGCCATGTGGGCCCCCAATCCCAACCCTGCCATGAAAAGTATAACTGAGCTCCAAGCGTCAGAGCAGGGCTCCTCCAATGAGGCAGGAAGTCACGGTGGCGGAGACAGCACCCAGCTGTGAGTCTGTGACCAAGTCCACTAGCTTTAATGGGCTGGAGTGAGAGACCGGCCAGGCGCCGTGTCGGCCTGGCAGGCCGGCGGCTTGCCTGGCTAAGTGAGCTGCTTTCCCAAAGGGAAAGCTGCCACTCTGATGGTTAAAATTTAACCTGGCAGGATTTTTTTTTTCGCCCCCCCAGAATAAAATATGCACCACATCGCATAAAAGTTTGGGCAGCCTTAGAAAGGTCAGAACGTTTGAGAAATTTAGTGCTGGATAAATATTAAAGCCTACAAAGCAGAGAACTCTCTCCACCCTGACTTTTTTAATGCACTTGCATGAAGGATTACAACTAAACAAACAGAAAATAAACCAATCTTTGCCAGAATTTTGTGCACTCGCAGATGCTTGCAGTTTTGTCTAATGACATATGCAGACACACCATGAGATGCCAATGTAGCTGCAGCTTTATTGCTGCAATGTTTCATATCAGGAAGCAGGACTGCAGTCAGCTGTCACATTCATGTGATGAAGTACATTGGTTTTTCTGGCGCTTATTTCAATATCTATTTTGTAATCCAAGACTATCTATATAGCCCAACCCTATTCTAAGGCAAAGAGAGTTAGTAATAAAAGAGCTGTAATGATTTTCACTGAGCAGAACCACTGACTTGTAGTTTGCAATTATGCCAATTCTATAATAGAAAACAATGCTTGGAAACTGTATCTCCATGTTTTGGAAAAAAAAATGCAAATTCGGTCTTTTTGAGGCACAACAATCACAGAACAATCTCGAGACTCTGCTGAGACTGATAAATATGCAGGCCCTCACGCAGCATCACACACACACACGTACACACACAGGAACACAGACAGGCTTTGTTTTGTTTGGTTTGGTTTCTCATTTTTCATCAGAGCTCAAGGTGAACTTCTGACTCATGTCTGTAGGGTGCAGATCAAGATGCTTTTATTTTAAAGCTGAACTAATGAACTTCTCCCCCAGCCTTGTCCAGTGCACGACGCCCATCTGGGCACACAACAGGCCATGAAAAAAGATCCCATGAGGACATCGGAGAAGAACCAGAGACAACTAGCCAGCTCACTGAATGATCAGCGCTAATCTGATAAAGCGTCAATGCCTCACATCTCCAGACGTGGTCAGTAAGCTCTCCACACAGCCTGAATCAGAAAACAAAGAGCAGAGTGACTCAGGCTCAGCCACGTGAAATGAAATGTGCATTCTGAAATGCTTTGTTGGACCTACAAGGCAAACGAAACAGTGATTTAACATGTTGATACCTGGTGCAGAAATAATACAAGCTGGACTAACAAGAACTCATACTCAGATGTATCTTGTGTGTGTGTGTGTGTGTGTGTGTGTGTGTGTGAAGGTATATTAGTGTAAAAGAAGAAGGATCCTAGCATCAGGAAATCTCTGGGTTCTTGTGTCTTGTCTTTCATTCAACCCTTGCGTTTTGGACCGCTGACCAGCAGGCCCATGCTGAACTCAGACGTACCCTGAGCTACACAGAAGGATCTGAACATCAGCATCCAGAAACTTTCTGAAAGCAGCCAGTTCAACTTACGCACTCTAATAAAACCAAATCAGAGCTGACGACAGTCTGAATCCAGCACACCCTGTCAACTGGGGTGTGTGAAGATGTTATCTGCCGGTGTGATGCTACAGATCAATAAGAGTGCTTCAGGAAGCATTAGATCAAGAATAGTATTTCCCTCCAACGTAGTTATCATATTGACTTCAGAGATTTTCCTCTTGGCTTCCCACACCTCTCAGCTGCTGAATGGGGCCTTTCATGGTTTAATGTCAAATTTCCCTCCACTTAGTCGCCTGTGTTCTTCAAAATATCTACTCATCTTTCATTGTTTTATGTGATATACACGGGTCATCATTCTGTCATATACTATTGTAAGTCAATTTATCATACATCCATATTTTTACTCTCTGTGCGACCTGAAATGACCGCTGAACTTTGTGTGCTATCTTTCGTGCTATCTCCACCACAACTGTCATCACTGTGTTCATTCATTCTTTGTTAGTAGTGTCGTAATAAAAGTTTGTCATCTTATATTCAGTCCCTTCACGTATGCTGATTCCTTTTTCTTTGTCCTTCCTGAATTCAAGCTGATTTGTTCCCAAAGTTAATTTGTGCATTAGACACCCATGCCTGATCACCAAGAGAACAGTATCATTAGACTGACTATGAAATTACACCGCTGGACGAATAATTACAGCAGCTCCACCCAATAATTCTGATTAACGCCTTTTAAATGATTAATAAATTCCATTTCTGCAAACTGAGCTTAATTTTCCCCTACGTGCCTCCCCTGACTTGGAGGAAACACACTCATATGCTGATCACTGTTCTCTGCCTAACCACCTCCACTTATCACTGTTTGAGCCCAAATGTACATCAAGCTAAGTGGCCTAAGTGTGAAGAATAGAGGGAAACAAAGGGGCTGATGTAAGAAGCCCAACAGGAAGGCAAGAAGTGGAGGCAAAGTGAAGATCTGACGCACTGCATGGAGAGAAAAACTCAGTTTTGAGCAGTTGCGTCATAGCAATTACTTAATTCTTCAAAACCTCAACATGCAACAGGTTACTTTTCGTCTCGCAAACACGTCAAAACCTGTGCTGAGACAGAACCGTGCTCATGACTTTTTAAACTCAAATCAAAAGAACCCACTCTTGCTGACGCGAGGGGGGAGATGAACTCCGAACTGAACTCTCTCAAGCTGGCTAACAAACTTTGAGATCTGAAAAAGTTGGGTTTGGGGTATGTCTGGGCCTCGCACCAGATCCTGCTTCACCGGCACTGTGGATGTATTTCTGCCTTCATCAGACTTTTGTTTTTCAAAAAGATATATACAGTAGTCCCCACCACGCTTGCCTGAAGGCAAACCACAGTGTTTACTCAAACGGAGGGTAAATAAGAGCCCCTTCTCGGATCTGTCAGGCAGTGAAGAAATTCGCTGGGTGCACTTGTGAGTGTATCTGTGTGTGTGTGCGCGCCAGTTTAATCTCTTTTCTTTTTCCTTTTCCCTGACAGTGTGCAAAAAGCCCAGTGGGGATCCCTCTGCAGCTCAAACTTTACACAAACCTGGCAAAAACAGCCACAGCTACTCATGTTCAGCATCCATGCACACATGCGCACACACACACACCTGTGCAGCCTTGACGAGCCTCCTCCAGCAGGCCGGCATGCTATAACAAGGCCCCTCCATCAAAAGGATGATATTTGCTTCTCAGTGCTGCCTTTCATCCCCCACAGGACCTAGGGAGGCATAGCTCCTAATGCAAGCTACCACCGCATACTTAACTTTATATTCCTAGAAGCCAACACAAAGCCGTCCTCCCTTTGTTGAAAGCACCGAACTTTTTTTTTTTCTTTCCATTTCACAGTCAGAGCTGTCGCAGCGGGTGGTGAGGCACAGGATATAAAAATACCGGCAAAACCACTGGTGATTATGCCACAGAAAGCAGCCTGAAAAGTGAAAAAGTTACCAGGAGACTCTCAATCCAAAAGAGAGTGGGTGCATACAAAGAGGAAAGCAGAGGGCGTTGCACCAGAATCACGGAAAATGAAACCCGAACGCGGAAAAACAGAGGAGGAAAAAAAGGATCACTCGGAAAAACGGAATCTCTGCCTGCATGTGGTGATACAGTAGAATGAGAAAAACAGGCCTGGCTGCCATTTTGATTTGTGTGATGTCTCCCAGGGTGAGGCTGCCTGTTTGATTAAGGCATTCTGAAATCTCCAGGAGCTGTCTGTCAACCAGTGTAATACTATTAATTTGACAGCAATAGTAAAACTGTCAGGGCTTAGCAGATTGCAGACCTCTTGCCATGACTGTTCTCACAGACTGACAAGAGACGCACAGCTTCTAAATTGGGAAATAAAACAGAAGTGAGTCAAGCAAGACGCTAGAAGAGACACTGAAATTTCAGGATGCTGGCCAAACATGTTTTGTTTCCAGAATGCACGGATCGACTGAGGTACATGAGAGAGAGCGAATGACAGGGGACAGCAGGGAGGGGGGAGAGTGCCACCTATTGGACAAACAAACACACTTCATTCTTTACTCACTGCTGACTGACTATGAAAATATAATGCATTTGAGACAGCTTCATGTCTCGCTTAGCAAACCCATTTCTCGCTGGTTCAGATTGTGCATGAAAGTCACCGAGGTTGGATGACGCAGATAGCCGAGCGACACGCAGTGAATGGAAGAACCAAACACTGTCATTTAGAACCAAATTTGCATTTGAAAGACAGTAAATTTTAGATTCATTCATTAAATCCACACTGCCACAAATTGTAATCCTCTACTGTTGCATGTAAGAGTTGAAAAAAAAACCCAAAAAACAAGCATGTGATAATGTGTCTGTCAGAGGATTAAATTGAAGATATTGTACTTGGTCCATCATTTCACTGCAGGCTACGTCTATAGTGTTGATCGCGTTTGTCACACATGCTGCCTCACAACCTGAGTCATAAAATGGGTCTGCAAACGAGAACCGTGTCCCATCCCATTTCAATGAGATCTTGCACCTTTGTCCCTTTTTGCCTACATTGAATTTGGCATCAAAACAAACACAAAGATGCTGCAGATTGAAGTCTGAGAGCAGATATGTCTCAGAAATAAATGAAAATGAAAGAATGAAATACAAAGCAGCACGTGAGTGCACCTCCAGATAAGGCAGGACTCACCAACATTAGGCCTTTCGCCTCCATCTTCTCTTCAATTTGCACAGTGTTTTCATGCATTTCATTCTTTTCAGTCTACCGCAAATGCCGCCTGATGTAGTGGACTTACTGAAGGCCCCTCTCTCACCACTGTAACTAATACTGAGAAGTATTAGTTGTAAAAACAGCATGACGTCCTAGTTAAAATGTTCTGCGAGCTCAGGCACAGCATATTAAGACATGTTTAGTGGCCAACCGATCAGACTGTGGTTGTGCTGAGCAGCTCGTTGCTTTCAGTGAGGGAAAAAGAAACATGCACTTCTGCACACTAAGGAAAAGGGGCTAAAAAAATAGACAACGTGGTTTAGTTTCATGAGTAAATACCAAGCTGAATCATCTGTGCGTGCAGCGTGACACGCTCATGACTTCCATTTGAATTTTCAAATATATTAATAGTTAATTGAACTCTGGGCGATAAATAATTAATATCCCAGTGGCTTCTGCTTAGATTAAAATCACTTTCTATTAACATGATTACGATGGAAAACAGTTTCATTGTTGGCATGGCACATATTGTTAGCATGCAATATTCAAAATACACTGTGGGATATCTCTGCACGTCGATCACAGCTGCTAACTGGGGCTATTTTGATTGATCTTCCCTGTGTTAACATCACTCCACTCACTGTGCGACAAACTGTGTTTAGTCTGCAGACATACCGAGCATGTTGAAGATAAAGTCCTTGGCAGTGTGGACCTCTAAGGCGGTCTGATCTCCAAACTCTCCCTGCTCCAGCAGCACCAGCTCAGACACCTGGGACGACAGCTGATCCAGGGTGGCCCCTGACCGGAAATCCACCTCTGACAGCTTCTTGGCGGGGGCTGGGGAGCGCGGCGCCACCGCACTCATCAGGGACTCCATCTCTACAAGGTGAGGACAAGGAAAAGAAGGTTTGTTAGCTTATATCTTCAACATCACAGCAGGCCTATCTTCATGGCAGACACAGTCAACGTGGGATGAATTATGCTGTCACAGCCATGATTACTGCCTTTAAGGTTTACAGTGTAGCACCCCAGAATAAAACAGCAGCAGTATTTACCGTTTTCAGGATCTATCTCGCAGCCTGCTGTTCGTTCAGACTGATGTGTTGTTGTGCCTTCATGTCTTCACTGCTGTATAATGCTTGCTTTGTTTTCAACAGCCTCCTGTGAATCATGAGACTTTGTGGGGCAATTCTGCAGGAACATATCAGGCTACAACTTGCATTAAACTTTAACAGCAGGCAATGCGACGCTAATGTGGTAGCAGCTAGTTTCGATCAACCTGATGATAATAAAGAGCTTGTAATACGCCGCTATTATCTGTTACTGCGTTTCACCTGATCAAAGACTACTAGGACTATTCTGACAAGAACTTTGTAAACCAAAACACCTGTCTGACCACATGAACTTCTAATTGATCAAAATGATCAATACTAATCATTCTAAAGTGTGGTGTTTAGCAGCCACACGTAACCAGTTCAGAGGAAGGTCTCTCATGTAATCGCTGTTGCTCCATCTGAGATCTGAATCACAGCTGAGCCACTGCCGGTCTCTAAAATAAACCTGCAAGCCATGCAAAACTTAAGGAACTGCTATTTTTCTTACATTTTCTCTATCCTGCCTTGGAACCTGGAATGTGTCAAAGGGGTTAAACTGGTCTAATAGTACCTTTAGAAACGGGTCAAAACGCACTTTCCCTGCAGACGGGAGGGAATGTTTAGCATTCCAAGATAATACTCTAAGGATTTAGCGTAAGTGGAAGCGCATTACATTAGTGGTAGGGTATGCTGTTATAAATAAATGACTACTTATTTACATGTTTAAATAATCATATAAAATAGGCTGCCCTGAAAGTAATACGCCAACAAACCTGTGATGTAAACAAAGTTCAGTCGAGTGGAATGACAACATGGCCTCTGCCCCTCCAAACTGGGTCAATTAGCGAGAGAGCTCCCCTGCGTCTAGCTGCTAAGCTAATAGCCGAGCAAATTAGCCAGCCTGCCGTCTGACAGCTAACATTACCTAATTAGATATCATTCGTCGTAGATAACAAATAAGCCTAAGCTGCATTAGATAGACTCGTGTGCCTGTTGTACTGCCGTATTAGCAGACCATTTGACTCGCAGTGCCGCTAATAAGGTCGACGTGGTCCCTCGCCCACGGTCAGCTAATTTCTTCTATTAGCCAATCTTAGCCAACTAGCTTTATCAAATTAGCATGCTAGCTAACATGACGGGTGGAGACAGCCAAGAAAAGTGCAGCGACACACCTCCTCGTATCCAAACGCACTCGCACAAACACGTTTTCACACTAAAATCTATAGATGCATACACACACACACACACACTCACGCACACACACACAAGCATGCACCCACATGCACTCAGCTCGGGGGCTCGTTAGCCTGCGAGTCGCGGATCACAGTGGAGTCATTAGCTATCAGGCTAAAGCCGTCAAACATAGCAAACAGACACACACCCTTTATAAAGTGATGCGAGGGAGTTTCTTCGCTATCTTCTACGTTTACTGTTATTGTGATCCCTGTGCTTCAATCCGCCTTCTTTCGCTGTCATTTCCAACAGGTCCCAGGCGCCACCTTCCCCCTAGCAACACCGTCCTAGAAATCATGGTCCTTCTCGGAGGATCCAGGGATTAGTAGTGTGTGTGGCACGCACGCCCCACATAACAAAACTACAAACGGATTTGGAAGGTCAGGTTTATGATTAAAATGTGTGCCCGTGTCCTCGCAGAGAAGATGAGGCTGTGCCACCGTTTCACGACTGCACAGTCAATGTTTTGATGCATGAGCATGTGAGCCGTGGTGTTTAAATGCAGCACAGCGGCGGTGTCTTTGCACCAGTGGAGCAGGGCGCTGCATGTGATGCTGTGCCCTCTGTTAATAATGCATGAGGATAGAGGGGAGTTATGGACTGTGGATTGCTACACATTACAGTGTTATTTTGTATTAATCGTGGTATTGCATGTCGTTAATGTGTTTAGTTAGGAATTATAACGTTAAGCACACAGAGGGAGAAGCAGAGCAGTGCGAGGCAGGTCATCAAGCCATAACTATTACTGGCCATCATAGAGGGTTTGAATATCTGGGAGTTGTTATTAGCCATCTGGGGGAGAACAGATGGTGGATGGTGGTGCATAATCAAAATAATATTACACACGGTTTCTATAATGATACTGTGATGGTTTCCAACTGAAGATAAAAGTTGAATAACCTTTCCTCCTGTAGCTGCAGCGACATGTCAGTAGTCACTCATCGGTGTTAATTATAAGCAAGATTTATTTATAAAGTCCATTAAACACATTAAACTTTTTTGGCTGTTGGTACATGAGGTTTTTGTTTGTTGGCCTGTATGATCCATCAATTAACCACGTGACTTTACAAAAGAATTATAATCTTGACAAAACATGTAACACAATGTTACAGCCATTTTTTTTCAGTCTAAATATATTTATTTACATCTTAATTTTGAATTTATTTCAATGCATTTCAGTCTTTCAGTAACAAACTGTGTATTCCAGAAGTTCTTAACCAAATTTTCTGCAGAGCCAAATAAAAAAAAAACTCTCAAATCTCTTCTCTCTTAACATTTATGTGTGGACCAAAATAATTTTAACCAAACTGAGATGTAAAACTACAGTTGACCTCATATGTATTCTCAAAAAAAGTTATTTCAAATGAAAGTTCATCATTTAACCCTGCCTAACATAGAGTGCCCACTTTAGAAATACAAAATGTCTCCATATTAAAGGGCTATTCCAGCATTTCATTATTACATTTACATAAAGTTAACAGAGAGTTGGGTAAGAGGTCATAAGATTAATCTAAGAGGATTTGTTTCCTACCTGCCATGGCACAGGCACCACAAACAGACAGTAGTTCTCATTAAGGGACCCCAAGCAAGGACCACTGCATTGGACTTTATACAACATCACAGAGGACAAGTAACGGGCAGAATAGCACCCCTCATATTCATCTAGAAAACTTGTAGAGAATCCCTTAAGGAGCAACTACTCTAAATCCTGCTCTTCTGCTTTTAATTTCCATATTTTCAAAGAAAGACATTGAATTGGTTGAAATAATTCATCTTGTTGAAAAAAAGTTCAAACTTCCTCCTGTGTAGTGAAACTTTTGATTGACCTCCAGGGACACCCTGGATTCTCTGCTAGTTGTTCCCCTTATATGGGAACCGGTTGCTGTTAATATACATGCATAAACCTCCTTGATTACACCCCAAGTTATTCATTTCCTGCATCACTACTAAACTTTGTTGGATTGATAGCGTCTGGAATAACCTGTCAGACCTCTCTCTTAGCCTGTCGATGGATCATTACAGCCTTCCACGCTGCAATCTCACTGACTGTGAGAAGAACTGTCCGTATACTGCCATACGGCGTCTGATTCATCAGCCTATTCTGTGGTGTAAGTGGGACATTTATCAAGATAATGCTGTACCAAACAGCACTTAATGAGCAAGTTGAGGGAGTGACACCACCTGCCTGCCAAATAAGAGGTAAGAGACAACCCTGGCCTTCAACAGACACATTGAGACACTTCAAAAAAAATGAGTGCAATGTCTCTTAAACTCACCGCTTTTGACTCGTCCTCTCTTTCTTTGCCCTCTTTTTACACAGAAAGTGCAGCGATGGAAAAGCATTACCAGCTCTCTTGTCATCCCCCCCATACATCACCCCTGTCTAGAATTGGTGCCGCCATAAAAATCTCCTACTCTCTTACTCTTTGCAAGTCAGATCAGGCTGAAACTGCAGGCTTGTGGTGGAAATGTTTCAAGTGAGGGTCTGATATTCAAAGATTCAATCTCTGACAGCAAGTCAGCGCTTGTTCAGCAGAATGAGTGAAGGAAAAGTGATAAAAGAGTATAAAACAAAGGCCTAATGGAGGTAAAATGAACATAGGAAGAAGGAAATTAGGATAAAAATATAGCGTTTGTCCTCATGCACAAACAGGAAGTAAGAAATGAGCCTCAAAAGCTCTAATAGCAGGTTAAAGTTATTATTTCATTCTTGTTCATCAAGGACACCCCATTAATTTACAATGCTGTATCTCCCAAACATTTTCAGCCAGCTTGCCTTCATCAGGGTACAAACAGAGCAAAAATGGCTTTTCAGAAAAAATACAAATGTCTATAAATACAAGATACAGCTATAGCAACACTACAACCAAAGTCATCTTAAGCCCTCAGTGGGAAAACAGGTTGTAGCTTCATTTTGCAGTGCAAAATAGTGATTTTTTTTACTCAGAAAGTCTTGCAGAAAATAACTGGGAGATGAATCAACAATAAGTCATTTGCAGAGCCGTGGAAGAACTCTGGGGAATAAAGGCAAAGGGTTGTGCAACATGTTTAACTTTAACTTGAAATTCACACTTGTCTGCACATTCCTATCTGTGCTCAAAGTCCCGAAAAAACGCACCTTTTCCCAATAATTAGCACTGATGGGAGAGAACTAAAGTGTCACAGGAGAAAAGGTAATTTGTTACTTTCAACTTTTATCCTCAGTTGTAAAACATCACTGCGTCATTACAGACAGTTACCATTTACGCCACGTAACCCCCAACCACTGCTACCTTCTACCATCTCCCAGCTGCCTAATAACAGTTCCCAGACGTTACATTACTCTGCGAGACGTCTGCTGCTGATAGTGGTTATGGTGATGTGGTAACAATGGCAGCTCCCCCCGGTGTCATCCCTTCAGCTCCCCTGATGCATGGCCATCATCACTGTGCTGCAGATTGAAGTGAAATGATTGGGTATAAAGCCGTGAAAAGGGGGCAGTAGTGATGGGGCCTCAGTGTCCATTGAAGTGAAGGAGTAATCTATCTGAGGGTGTGATAGTGCTGACCATCATTTAAGTGGCTTGAAAAGGTCAGCGGAGGGACTGAAATGTGGGAGCGCTCGGGACGGCCATTACAGTCATTCCGCTTCACTGTGCGAGCTGCTGCCGCCTGATTGATGCCTGAGAGAGGATTTGGCGCTGCTGTGGTGCGTATTATACAGCATGCACTTTAATATATTGTGTGTGTGTGTGTCTGTTGCGAGATCCTCATGTGTGCCCTGGTTCTGTGGGTAATCATGTAGGATGCCTGGGCAAAGAGTTTCATTCCAGGTTCTGGAGAAGCACATCTTTCCACAGTCAGCCCATCAGCTCCTGTAAGCTATATATCACCTTACTCGGTCATGACTGATGACTCTCACACAAACACTCTCTTCATCTTTGACCAAAACAGACTCAGACCAAGAAATCAATGGTACAAGAAGTCACCCCCCCTCCTGCAGAAGAAGCTGATGTAATTAAATCCGTCTGCAGGGTAAGAGAAATAAAGGAGAGGAAAGCTTGTGAAGTGCAGGGGAAGTCCCTGGAGGTATAATTAACAATATCTACCGTTAGTATCTGTGCTTCTTCTCTCTGATGCTCACAACACTACAGACTGGCACAGAGGCAAAACCCCAGACAGGCTTTCTGCCAGTGGGTTTGCTTCTGCAGACCATCCTGCTTTATGGTCTGCAGATTTAACGGCAACACAGAGCCTATAAAAAAATTCACCCCGCTTGGACGTTTTCATGTTTTATTGTTTAGCAACGCTGAATCAAATCATTTGACGTTGACTTCTCTGATCCTGATCGCTGACCCTTTTAACAGGATACGTCTAAATCATCACAGGTTCAGCCAATAGGCTTTTTTTCACTGAAGCTGCCTCAGTTTCAGGGTGCGGGTATTGTGCATGCTGGCTTACTTAATTATTTATTTGTCTGTTGTAAACAGAAAATGCTTCATTCAGAATATTTAAACTAAATATGTTGCTTATATGACCAGTCTCAAATTCAGAATATTATCATGATAATGGTGGCTTAGTGAATGTAATGTCGTCTGTGTCACAGCTGGGACACTTGAACAGAGCCATCATTAACGTCATTAGTAACACCTGTGCTTTTGCCACACCGGCAGGTCTGCTGTGAAAAAGACCTGTTGCTTTTAAAAGTCACATAATTGGTCACATGGAGAACACCTGTTTCACTTGGTTGTGGTATAATTTCACCTGGAGCTGGCAGGTTTAGCTTTTGTTCAGTCAGTGATGTGGCAAAAAAACTGCACTATGAAGGAAAAGGAGTATGCTCAAGCAGCTCAGGGGGGTGGATATGGGACAAATTCAGTGCCGCTGATCATCCCTCGAGGTTAAAGTTAGATCAACTTGTTGGGCACAGCGACAGCTAAAGGTGTAATTGTTGTTTTTACATTTCCGTCCACACGGATGAAACAAATGGGCCGAATGGTCAGGCTAGCTGTTCACACCTCTTTCTAGTCTTTATGCTAAGCTAGCTGGCTGCAGTCTTATATTTAATGGCCAGATATGAAAAAGGTATCAAGCCTCTTATCCAAGTGTATTTGCCAAAATGTTGACCTATTTCTTAAAGAAATGGAAAGAATGTGGCCGTCCTCAAAACTGAATGAGCGTGCAACAAGGACATCAGTGACCACAGACAGATGCATCCCTGTTATTCAAAAGTTAAGGTTTTGCTACCTCACTTTTTGATTTCTAAAAATAAACGTATCTTCGTACAGTTCAGCAGGCGTTAAGCTTAACTGTGATCACGGACTGAAAATAGAACGTGAGACAGGCGAGCATATGAACCCACTTGGCCCATTGACTCCAGGCAAACATTAAATTAGCTGACAGTAGGATTGTACTGTTGCTGAAATGCCAAACTGATTTGCGAGTCAGCGTTTAGTAACTTTGCCAACCCGCCCACCTAACGTTAGCTCTAGGATTCGGCTGTGGAGATGGGCCATTTGTGAAGGAGCTTGTAAGTGTAACGTGGCTATTAATATTTTGCATTTTATGATGTGGGATGCAGTGGAGGGAAAATGCACATAAAGACAGTTTCCCCACTTTTTATAAGGTCACCTTTGCTTAACATTGGACAGTTCAGCCAGACATTTACAGTTTACTCACCTTTTATTTTTACCACTACGCACATGCCCTGGGTGTTTTTTCATCTAAATGCTTCTAATATTTCAAGCTAATTTTCTGCCCCGCTCTCTGCCTCACCCCACACAACAGCAGTCTAACCTAGAATACTGGAAATAGAATAGCCTGGAACCTACTACCACCATGAGCTCCATAATGTTCTTATGAATATAATTTAAAATATGAAATAGCTGTTCCTCTAATAATCATTTCCTCTCCTGATCTACCCAGTTATACACTCCTCTTGATGAATTCTTGGTTTTCATAGCACCTTCAGTCTAACTAATTTAGACTTATTCCAGGTGGCTGTTTCCTGACTTAATCCAAGCGGTCAGGTGATGTAGAAATGCAGCAATTTTGCTCCCCCATTTAAGAACGCAACCAGACACTCATGCCATTGACAAATATGAAAGAAAAAACTTGCCTGACATGTGAGCTACAGTCTGCCAGAAGGCCGGTGGGAGACTCTGAAGTCAGCTAAAAGAAGCTTCTATGGCGTGGTGAGACCAACATCGAGCTTTTCAGCCATCAGACTAAACACCAAGATGTTTGGCACATCATAATAGATTTACCATCCTGAGTGTGAGGCACGATGGTGTCAGCTTCATGCTGTGGGGATTCTTCTCCACTGCAGACTCTGGAAGGCTGAATTGCAATCCAGTCAAAGCGTAGCAGGTTTGCTGCATGTCAATCCAGCTTTTAAGACCTTTTGTTATTTTTAAAATCCCACCTCAAAGTCCACCTACAAGCTTTTTTATTCCTCCAGCTTTCAACCATATCGCACAGTTTTGTTTTGTTTTTTTATCAGGAATGGAGTCTGTTCAGTTGTCATGGAGATGTTAAAATGTGAGCTCAGTGGCTCTAAGGATTTTATTTCATAACACCATTTGCATATGAAGGCCATGTGAAGCGGTCGAAAGCACAGAAAAAGTAGACTGTGCTTAAATGCTGCATATTCCTAAACTGACAACAGCTAGTTTAGAAGGTAAAAGGAAAGTGGCAAAACACTTAATGCTGAAGAAACATGCAATTTGTCTATATGTGTAATTAATGTCATTGTGATCACTTGGTAGAGATCTTTACTCACTTTGAAATGAGATCAGCATGAAAACAGCCACATTAAGTCTACTTTAAAGGAAAAAATATTGTATGAAGAACAGTGACTGAACAGCTTTTTCTGAATAACCTGGAAAGTTATGGTAAAAGAGACTGACACAAGTGTTTTTATCTCACTTTCCGTTCCTCCCTCTCTCGTGCTCACGCATTAAATGTGATCTGCCTGAGCAGAACATCGTGTTCCGGTTGGATTTATAGCACAGAGGTGCTGCGCTGGCAGCTGCAGCATCCACGCATCTGACTGTCAGCTGCAGAGGAGAGAAGTAAATAGCCCAAAAATAAGACTCCTCTGTGAAGCTGGTCAAAATGCGGAGCTCACATCTTGCCAGAGAATCACGAGTTCCCCGTCAACTGTTTCACACGGAGCTGAAAATTTGATGATGGCGCCTCAACTATGCACCTGACAGTGCGGAACATCCTGTAACTTCCAGTCAGGTGTCTCCCATCAACTTTAAAGTTGTGAGTCAGATATGTGACGGGGTGTCGGAGCTTTCTGTGCCGTGTGATTGCTTGGTCTTGGAACAGCAGAATGCCTCCCAATAGCTACTAAATTGTAATGAGGGTTTTATGAGTCATGATCGAGAGCTCATTGGCAACGAGTTCAGTCAGTGGTGCCTTCTTCTCTGAGCAGAGCCTCGGCTTATGTGCCGACCCCAGCAAATTGACCCAGAGATTTATACAGCTATTTTCTAAAGGTCTCTATTCGTGGGCCTACAGTCAGGAAGGCAAATTAGTGTTTCAATGGATTTCACTTTCAATTTGAATGCGGAGTGGTTGGAACATGGCCCCGGCAAAGGGGAGGCCATGGGTAATGAACTCTTTTGTGTTCTACCACTTAAGAGGATCAAATGCTTGAGGCTGTGGAGACATGCAGCACTGCAAGAGAGATGATTTATTTTGGCTGCCATAGGTAGTGAATCCTATGGGTTTATCCACTCTTTAAAACACACACACACACACACACACACACACACACACACACACACACTGAGGACTCCTGTTCAGCTGGCCTTGGCCTTAGTCAACTGTGATTGGTTTGCATTTTGGTATTCCAACAGCTGTAAATGCACCTGGGAGGCATGTACTGAAATTAGCACTAAAGGTGGTCTGCAGAGTACTGTATTGGTAGGAAACTTTCTTCTGGTAACTACTACGCAAGGATTTTAAATAAACAGGATTTTAAATAAACAGGATTTTAAATAAACAGTAATGTACAGAGGAGGCTTGTCAAAAATATATATAATGTACTATATATCTATATGATTAACACCTGAAGAGTCCAGTAACAGGGGTTAAAGCAGTAGTCAGATCCATCACATACAGTAGTAATATGACAAATGTAAAACTTCAACATGCTAAAATGCTCACACTGATGCTAAGCAAGTATTGTGTTTACCACGTTCACCATTTTAGTTTACAGTGTGAATATGCGAACATATGCTAATTAGCACTAAACACAAAATTTGGAAGTCAACCTGCTGGTGGCGCTACAGGGAATTCCTGAGAACACCATATCTAGTACTCAAAGATATTAATATTTATGAATACTATGAATATCATATTCATTCATGTCATAGATATTTTAGGAAATCTGCTATTAGAAACCATTTTGATGTATTAACACATAAGTAGCATTTTATAGTTGTACTTGGTCAGTTTCAGCTGTAGTACAAAAAAGAAGAATGAATCATATTTTCCAAACTGATCATATGTTTTGTCTGAAAAATGCTTACCTGCAGAGGAACTACTGTCAAGTAAATGTAGTGGAGCAAACTGAATTCCTGCATACTGAGTCGCTTGTGAGGAAAAACAAAGCCTCTTTGAGTTAGTCAAAATATGGATATTCATTGGCGAACAAATGGACAAAGCTGATCACATGCTGTACCTGCCGAGCCCTTGGAGAGGTAAGGACAGAACGACCCAACAATGTGTAAGAAAAAGTATTTATTTAATTTTAAATCCTTCATATTGCTTCCTTGAGTTTTACTCTATTTGCCATACCTAAGCTGTATAAATGTACAGAAATATGAACTGTATTTACTGCAGTAAGGGAAAATATAGTAAAAATGAAGAAACAAGATATACTACTATATGATTCACAGTCAAAGCTATGTATGGCATTGGGAATTTCTATTTGCTCATTAGTGATTTTCTTACCAGTATAAAACTGTTCTTGCGTGATGTAAGGTATTCTTTCGCTTATCTATTTCAACTGAAACAAAATCATTAAAGGCCACCAGTCAACAGGCAGCAAAAGCAGAAAAGTGATAATCCTGTCATGACCTTATCTCCTGGTGACACCCACAACCCATGACAGGCAGCGGTTAGATGTGCGATATAACTCAACACTTTAAACCTCTCAGCCAACTCTCACAAGCTCTCCAGTTCATCCATTAACAATCTGACAGCTTAGTGTCACTGTGAAGGGGTTGCAAACCATTACAGGTCAGAGAAAAATGGCCAGCCAGCCAGCGATCATAGCCATGCCCCCTGTGGGAGCCACCTTGCTTAGACTGGGGTCCCCTGTCAGGGCCTGGTGGTACAAAGCGCCACAGAACATCCCCATGCCCGCTACCAGGAGGGTACCAGCCTGCACAGAGGGGAGGGAGAGGAGACACAAGAAACATTTTTAATCGTCTATTTTTAACCAGTCTGATGAAAGAAAGTCATTGCACTGAAAGCTAAATGAAGCGTAGCGTGTTCTCAAACTGTCAAGGACTCAAGAGTCAATAAAAACAAACTCAAATTCATTCGAAGGGTCCTTATCACAACCAACAAATTTAAAGCCATGCGATGGAAAGATGAGCAACTACCCACAGCACATCTGTTAGATGTACTAATGTACACCAGTTTAAAAAGATTCGGGCTGATTCTCTTACATTCATGGACTCCACAACATAGCACTCCTTTTATATTTAAATAAATATTGAATCCAACTGTTGTGTGACTCAGACGGGTTTGTTTTATAGTCTTTCTTTTAATCCTGCTCTTTAAACTAAATTGATACACAAGGGCTATTATCTATTCCTACTCTGCAGCTATTGTTGATTTTATATATGTTATGGGCTGTTTTTATTCCCTTTTCTTTGAATTGGTGTGAAGAATTTCTGAAGAAATGACTGGGCGGATGTGCTTGGGTAATGGAGGGTGGTATGTGGGATGGAGGGGTGGGTGGGCTGATCTGGCATCTACACGACTGTATTTTTGTACATTGTTGTATTCTTCAGTTCAAGGGCTGTTACAAAACCAACAGTGTTGCAAAGGACATGACAATGGGAGCGCACAACATCCTGAAAACAAGACACAAACAGAATGGAGGTGCGCTGAGTATATACAGCCCGAAAGCGGCCACAGAGCATGGCTGAACAGTTGCAGAGGACGATGGTGAAGCAGCCTGTCTAAACATTTTAGCCATTGCCCCACTTTGGTTGCGAGCCACCTTTTAGCCTCTCGTAACGCACCAAATTCAATGCTGATTTGGAGTACAGCAACCTTTTTGCTCCACAGTCCAGTCAGATGAGCTGAAGTACCCCTTCAACAGGACCCCTCACCCTGTTCATAATGTGTGGTAGTTTTTTTGTAAATTTCACTGGATGTTATTTAACATTGTTAAATAATATTTTTTCACACAATGATTCTGGATTTCAAGGTCTGCATTTGTACTACCACCACTTGTAGCAGAGGCTGGAGCTTTTAACCATCACTTTTTCTCTATTTCTGCTGTTTTTTCAAAATTATATAACTCAGCGAGGAAGATGGTGTTCAGGTCTTACAGGTGACTCAGGTAGGTGGAGGTGTGTAGTCAGCATGTTGGAGCTGGTAGTTTATTGATCACTGCTCTGTACTGTACATTACCACATCATAATTTCTGCTTCTTCAAATTCAAATTAGCTGAGCTGCTCCCAATCTTGGCGTGTATTCCTTGGCTACAGCAGACGTTCCCCTAAGCTGGAAATCACTGGAGTCCAGCCCAAATTATCTCCTCCAAATGCTCCCACTAGATGCGACATCCATGAGATCCTGACTGGATTGGCCACGACACAGCTCACACACAATCTGGCGTGCATCTCCTTTTCATGCGGTTTGGTGATTTTCAATCAGATATTTTGTGGCTAATGAATTTATAAATAGCCTTTACACTGCAAAAACTTGGCAGTGCAGGTTTTGCATTGTGTTGGAAATTCTATTGCTCATGATGTGATGAAACCAGGACACACACACACAACGGAAATCTTGAAAAGCCACCCAGGCCTGAGACTTGGTATTAGGCTTCCATACTCACCACCGCAGGTTTGCCAGAGTGGGCAGCACCCAGCAGGGCCAGGCTGTGGTAGAAGTGGTACTTGTTGGCAGTTTCAAATAGCTGCAGAGGCAGAGACACAGAGACAAAGCTCTCAGAAAAGAGTGAACCGAAGAGACTGAAGAATTTCTTCTTCTTTTGCTGAGGTCGGGATGGTTCTGGGTACAGATCCCGGCCGATAACAGCACACACGCTGAAGTCGGAACATTATAAAAAAGGCAGCAACCAGGTGCCACAGCACAGGTGAAGCCAGGAAGGAGAAGGTAAGTTTGAAGGCACAGCATACTATTTTAAAACCTCTTTCCTGCCTTTTGACTTCCAGAAAATCTTTACACTACGAGTAAAAACACACTGTTACAGTATTTCTAAAAGCAATCTCAAAGCTGCATAATCAAGAGCATGATCTCCGACAAGATCTCTGAAATAGATGCCGTCTTAGGAGACTGTGGCAGTGACTGACTGTGTGGACAGTTTTCAAATAAATTTTAATATCCAGATTTGCAGTTCACAGTTCTGTTTACCTACCACTCTCTGGTAGTCATCAGGGTCCCTGTTTTTGAAACCTGAAACAAGATATGCAGAACAGAAGATTGACATAATGCAGTAGGTGATTTGAAATGTCACTTTCACGTACAATCTGAACATGACACACACTTAAGGAGAACTTTAATGGCACACTTCTCTTTAAGGTTCCCTGTAGCTCTCCACACACTATTTTAGTGGTAATTTCTTCCCTGGATGTCATGAAGCTGTATGTCTTTGTTGTAAAGCACTTTGGGCTGCATTTCTTTTAAGAAAGGTGCTAGTTTATTATGTATATATACTGTATTGTTACCATTCACCCACTCCTTAAAAAGCCTCCTGCCCCCATGACACGGTGAAGGCAGGTCACCTTCATTACACAATTGTTTATTTCACTAAAATAACGTGCTGCTTTGTGTGTCATTCGGATGCCGAATTAACCATTAGCCTAAAGAAAAAGAAGAAATGTCGGCTGCTAATGTTTAGGAGTTATGCAGCTGTGTCGATAAGGAAGCCAACCTTAAATTGGCGTCTTTCGGGAAGGAGGCTTGCGTAGTAAGTGGTGGACATGGCAGTCTGTCCTGACAATGTTTTACTATCCAGCCCAATAGAAAGACTCGTGCACGCGTACGCAGTATATGCTCATAAAGCGTCCCTACCGTGAGCCCCGTATGCCCCAGCTGCCACCGCCGAAGCCCCTGACAGAGCTGCTAACCTTCGGACAATAACAGATGCAGTCATGTTTAGTAGCTGCGTGTGGATCCGACAAGCGGAAGACCAACGGCGATGCTGCTTTCACTGTCATTCTGTAAACTCCTACTTCCAATCTCCGGCGTTATCGATAATGACTATCCCGCGCACGAGGCTATACAAAACAAATCAAAAATGTTAACAAGATGTCACAGAAATATATAATGCACTGTACAAAGCTGTGCTGTGAGAGGGGTAAAGCGGAATTTCATCTCAGCTGAGGGGTTTTAACAATATGATGTCATGAACGTTTGCATACATCGATTGAATATAATTGTATAAAACAGTTCTACAATTATTGTACAACTGTTTTATACAATTATGTGAAAACAAGTAGCCTAAAGCAGAATACATATGCCAGTACGTCAACACACAATACAATGACTAAAATAACAAATCACATTCACACTAACGCCCGTCACGTCTCACTTTAGTTCTTGGGTATGACAGCATTTTTTTTTTTTTTTTTTTTTTTTGAGTCGTCATTTGTCCTAATTACGACATTCTGCTGCGTCATTGAAGGCAGCACCACCTTTTAACCAAGCACATCCGTTATCCGTTTGGAGGCTTGAACCAAAATGGCTACTGCCGTGCTACAGTTTCAGCCCACGGGCAAATTTCATAATTCTACCAAATAGATCTGACACTGACATGACACTTCAGCAGGCATTGTGATGCCTTTAGGCCTCCACTGAGGCTATGTATGTGTGAGTGTAGGAGTATTTATACTCCTATGGCTGGTCATTTCTGACTTTCAAAGCTCTCGTGTATCTGTTGTAGACCAGTTGCTGTACAACCGTGGCAAAGTAAGCACTTCATTATATTATGGTTTTATTCCATGTTGTGATAACTCTGGTGCTATCACAGCTAAGCATGGAGGACAGAAAAGGCTCAAAAGTCACTATAATTCACTGACCCCCACTTCGCAAATGGAAAAGAAAATTAAACACATTTTTATTTTTTACCTCTGCTTTGTTTAAGACCTCACATCTGAAATGCATTATTCATGGAAGGGCTGAATTATACTATTGTGCCGCTTTTGTATGAATAATTAATTTCCTTCTCAGAGGGGTTGCTTGGCTTCAGAAAGGGCTTTAGGCTGCCCATTTTCAACATCACCGTATGCACCAAATTGCCACATAACACTGAATGATAGGCTCAGCGGCGTGGCCGGTGCATTAGTGTGCAGCACTTTGCAATTGTCCATCACAGCAATTTGGGAAACACTGGTGAATTTTGTTGCTTTAGTGAATTACTCCTAATGTTTGATGTGTTTTCCAGCCAGCAGAGGTGTTGGGGACTAATGCTGTTGTTACCCTTTGATGAAAGTATACTAATCTCTGCAGAGAGCCCACCAAAAGGGGGTGCTCTACTGCCTTCTCATCAGCCAAAGTTAGCCCAGAGAGGCAGTGTGTGCGTGTGTGCGCGCACACACACGGAGGGGGCAGGGGGACTTCTTCCAATTATCATATTGAAATTACACAGGGTCACACTGCATTACTGGAGAGTTGCTAAACCACAGTTTCCGTCCAGCCTCGTCCTTAGCTGACTTTGACACAGCATTAACACAATGCATACAATTAACACATTTTAATGACCATGTAGCTAATTAAAAATAAGCCTGATGAGTCACAATCCTTCATCATCAACTGTGAACTGAACCTGTAGCCAGTGTGGGTGTTTGTGTGCAAGCTACAGAGCTTTGACACAATAAGCGTGTCTCCGTTAGGCGTGTGTGTGTGCTTGTGGATGTGTGGACTTTAATTTGGCCTGATTTGCAGCACTGCCTGCGCTGGGTTGTATGCAGAGGGATGCTGCACAGAATCCTCTCGCACACACATAAACACAGGTCATTTTCATTCTGGCCCATGGCAGATGAGACAGCAAGGACAACAATGAAGTATGGCTTTACATCTTGTTTTCACAGACAAGCAGCAAATTATCTCTAAGTCCCAGAAGCCATGTGCTGGGAGGTTCCTCCAAGAGCCAACATCCATCTCACTTCAGCCAGCCCTCCCGCCCGCCTGTCCCCTCCTTTCTTTTCTAGTGGCTGCTTTACTCTCCGCCAAACCTCGGTGTGTTTGAGTAGAAGCATGTGCATGTATGTGTCTGATCTCCTCAGATTGTTTGGTCCCCTCTCGTGATCGAGCCACTGTCCGAGGAAAACGTTGGGCTCTTGCACGATGAGGAGAACACAGCTCGCTTTAAACGGGGAAATCGAGAGAGCACATCCTGCAAATGGGATCTGCTTGTGCTTGTCTTGCTGCCTACACATTTACATGACAGCTGCTGTTGCCGAACACTTTATGTCATCCTGCTGCAACCTTTTTGCAGGAGTATGACAATGGCACGAAAGATGCACAGGGAAAAAAAAACAGGGGATGTTGCCTCACATTTCTGCATTTTCAAACAAGTGTATGCACACATGGAATCTCTCAACTTAATGTACTGCCGTGGGTTGTTTTGAAAATCCAATTTCCTATTCTTGTTTGCTATAATGTTAGTTGTGTCTGGTGGCGATGCATCTTTGTTCTGCGAGGGAATTTAAATGCATGGCAAATAAGGTGGAAACAGCCCGCCTTGTCACCAGAAAAATAAAAATTCTACTTTGTTTGTAGTTAGCAGGTAACGAGACAGATGGAAACATCGCAGCCAGACCTCTGCGCTGTCATTATTTAAAGAAATAAGCTTCACTCTGAGTGATGCTTTGTGGAAATGAGAATCTTGCATGGTCATACTGTTGGAAATGTCAGAAGTGTCATCCATCTCCTCCACTGTCACACTGAGTTTCTCGTGTCTCAGAGTGACAATGCAGCAGGGAAACGGCAACAATCGAAAACAGGACAGCTCCATCCTGAGAGCAAAGAAATATCCTTTGTGCGCCGAAAGCTTCGCCTGCTGGGTGGCGTGCTCCCTCCCCCCCATCCCGAGATTTAAAAAGAACCCAACATTTCTGAAATTCTCCATTAACCTTGATGTGTTTTGACGGTTGCAGCCCTTCACTGTCTTCGGCTTGCTTTGAGAAGCCACAGCCGCAGCCAATTATCTATCTGTTAGGGCGCTTTCATGTCTCCGAGATGTTTAGTCACAAATGTACGTATTGTGCCCCGGTGTCACAGCTTTTCATGCTCCAGCTCTGTCACTCGTCCATGTCACTACATCCCTTTCAGCGAAGAGGAAAGAATGAGGGGAGAGAGGGAGAGAGAGAGAGGAAGGGAGGCTGAGAGAGATAGAAGAGACAGGCCTGTCGAGTGACATTTTGTCTGGGTGTCCAGGCTATTGTGTGCTGGGGGAGACAACACCAGTCATTGCCATTGCACTGGCTGGCAGAGCAGCATGCACACACATACACTGGACCAAAACAGCCTCAGGTACACACACACAAACACGCACATACACACACACAATAGTATTTGTCTCCATTCTTGTGTCAGCACTGAAAAACATTGTTCTGTGGATGTTTTCAGCAAAATCGTTCAATTTTCTTTCTTTTGTCGATAGGAAGGCCGCTTGTTTCTGATACTGAGCTGACTACATGTGCAGCTCCAAACAAAGCAATCAAAGCACATTCAGACTTAGCATTAATCCACTGTATGGTATTCAAACTAAGTCACTCTCTTCTTAATGTCAGGTTGTTTGTCCCCAGTGTTTATGCACGTACAAAAACAAACACTCAGGCATGCACAAGCATAAAATTTCAAATATGCACACACACACACACGCGCACACACACAAAGTTGTGGTTACAGCAGGCTCCCCACGCCGAGCGAGCATAATTAGCACACTCGTTAAGCTCATCTGCATCTCTCTTCAAAGGAGATCGATGCAAATGGATAGGATTTAGCCAGTGGCGGCAATTAGGCCAAAAAAATATCCTAGCTGGAGAAACTCGGTTACAGCGAGGCAAAGTCGGCTTCATCGCAGGGAATAAATGCATTTTCTGCCCCTGCACTCAACACATAATAGAATCCAACACGAATGCTTTCATTTACTCTCATGTCAAATCAAGTTCTGCTTAATCACGTTAGGTACCAGCCCTCCTGGTTACCACATGATCCAGTGCTTTAGGGGAGAATGAAGTTTCATTTGGTAAATGCTGCGCTGCCACCAATTTATTCTCCTAAGAATTGTTGGCTGTATAATCACATCCTGATATATCTTATTCCTCTGTGCCATAGGGATCAATTACTGTCCAAAAACTATTAAAAACACATGATTGAGCCACACGTTGCACTGGATGACATGTTCCTTCATTAACATAAACACATTTACTGTAGTTTATTTCTAGTATTACTCACTTAGTTTTCTTTTTTCATGGGATTTGTTGATAGCAAGAACCTCTCAACACCAATGGCTTCATCCTCTTCCAATACTTGTTAAGAAATTGGTCAGTCTGGACTGAAGTGGTGGCCTGACCAACAGACTGACGTAACCAACCCTGGAGCCTGGAGTTGACCAAAATAATAATCTTTGACCCCACTAACGGCAATGCTGTATGAGCACAATGGAAGTATTATTATTCGACTAACGGCCGTAAAACATTTTAATTACACCAAGTGAGGAACATTCCATGCTTTCAATGTTTATGGTCCTTGTATGAGGGAGTCTATATTGCTTTTGTTTGCCAAAATTAAATATTTCCTTTGACCACAACATCAGGTATCAGGTAACATCACATCACTCCCATACAGACAGTATGAGCTGCCTCAGCCATCCAATCAGAGGATGGCGGAGATTGGCTTGGCCGATGATCACCTTGACCTTAACTCAAACTAAACGTGCCACCAGTGAGAAAACAGCATTAAGAAATTAGAAAAATACAAAATGACTCAACATAACGATACCAGCCTCCATGTGACCTCAAAGCACTCCAGAGAGCAAACAATAGTAAAGAAGGAGTGAATTTAAGAGCAAACATCCTAAATCTTCCAGTGCTATAAAACATATTAAATCCACGCCATATGCTCTGAGGAAGTTCAAGGTGATCATCAGTCAAACCAATCTCCGTCGTCCTCTGTAGTGTTGTGACGCTGCCCATACCTGATGAAGGTCACACAGGCCAAAACGTTTTAATCAAGTATTTCAGCAGTCAGCAAGACAGTGTGCTTGAGTTCCTCTCACTGTTAACAGAATTCAACAGCCTTTAGAACTTACCAGAATGTATGGCTGTTCATTGAATGCACCAAGTAAGAAAAAATCCAGATTTTTACTTGTTTTATAGATTTTGCATAATGGAATGAATCTTTCTCAAAGAGGAAACAAATACTGCATGAGCTGCAAGCTGTAGGGCCGGTGTGGAATCGTGCTGAGTTCGATTGGTGGATATTTCCTCTCCCTCTGTCCTCGCCTTTTTCCGCCATTGCATCGAGTCAGAAAGCAAAAGACAGAGAGGGAGCGGATTAGCCGGCGAGCATCTTAATCAATGCTGTCACACAACATGCATACCAGTCACATCCCGGCTTCATCCTAGGGGCTGCTGCGGCTCAGGTCATCCATCTCATTCACTTTACCTGCTCCATCAGTCTGTTTTCACACCTCTAATGAGTCCCCTTCTGAATGCTTATTTTTCTGCAGCAGCACCTGAATCTCCATGGCACCTCGCTGATGGACATGCAGACGCCGGGAGCTAAATTCAAGGCTCAGAATAAGAGGCGAGGGACGGATGTTTGTGTCTGTGAGTTCAACTTTATGAGGATTTAAATATTCTAACAAGGTAGATGTTGGCTAAAAAGGTGATCAGCATCCCTCCAAGCCTGAATTCCATCAGAGGTGTTCATTAGCAGAGGAGTAGAACTTTTCGGAGGGTTTCTGGAGACATCTGATATGGAAGGAGAAGACAGGCTATTGGAGGTTCAGGCTTTCTGTCCAGTGCCCTCTCGGACAACCAGAATCAGCAGTGAAAGATGTAGATGGCATTGGGGTTTCTACGGGTTACAAAAAAGTCCTATTTGTGCGGAAGAATAGCGAGCAAAGAGGAATAGAGAAGAAAACCTTCTGGCAGAGTTTTTATATATATATACAGTATAATTCTGGGCTCATTAGCCATGTACCTGGAGAAAAGTTGGAGATGAAAGAGAAGATGTGTTTTATTTGTTTGGACTTTCTCTAAGGATAGTATCGTAGCAACGTTTTCACACTGGAATCGCTTCCTACATCTGTAAATCTGCTCCATAGGTGACTGGCAGGTCCATCACTTAATGCTTCTCTGCTCAACCGTCATAATGGAGGCAAAAATGAAACCAGCACAGTCCCATCATGTGCAAGGGAATGCACTGAAACCAGGGCTATGCTACATCTCCATGCATCCACCCACTGTGGTTAATTTGAATGGCAGCGTGCACGTTTTACTCTGGAAGAGTACTTTTTTTTCCCTCCCTTCATTTTCATTTTCTAAACACTCACCTTAAAATGAGTGCATCCACAGTCTGCCTTAACTATAAAGTTAATCTGTATGCAGCTTTCACAGTAAGGCTATTTTTTTTCTTTCTTACTGCTGTTATCTATAATTGCAGAAAAGACATAATTACCTTTGGCCAAGTTTGGCACGGAAGACAGACAAATACTTTGAAAGTAATATTTTCAGAGTTGCACTTATGTTTGAGGACACAAGGGCGTGAGTTTGGAGAATATTTTATGAAAACAGAAGAGAGTGTGTTATTCTGTGTCACGACAAATAACTGAAGAGGCACCAATGACAATTTCAAGATAAAACTCTGAAGCAATCCATCAAATTCCTTTGTTTTGTATCTGTTTTGTCACTGCTGAAGTATGTCGCTACAGATCATACAATCATTCTCTGATCACATTTTCTTTCTTTTTTGGATTTTTGTTTTCTAGAGTTTGCCTATAGCAAATGTAAAAGCGTTTATGAGCCACATTCATGTAGATCCAGACCAGTGGTTCCCAAACTCCTTTCCCCATGTTCTACATAAGTTAATTTCATGGCCTCTTTTCCCCTTGTAAACCAATTAAAGGGTCTGTTCAGCCAAATTACAAAAAATTTTTTTTTTTGCCTATGAGCTGCAGTATAATCAGGCTCTGCAGATAGTTTTGGATATTTTGCTCAGTTTTTGAGATTTCATTTGTGAAACATTTGTGCTTGTTCTGCAGTACAAAATAATGAAGATACAGCTAATTAATGCAACAGGGAAACAAGGCTGAGTGGGAAGATTTCATTTAAACCATGTCCTGCTGACAAAATAGTCCCAATGAAGCAGCACTCACACATCAACTTTGGTATTCTTTTAGAATCATGTTACATAAGAACTTAAGTCCAGTGTTTTTAGCTCCGGTTCTCAAGCTCACTAGATGTTCTGTTATGCTCACCTACTGGACACTAACTCTGTCAACATGCCGTTTGGCCCAAAGTGACAGTGTAAGTTGGTTTATCGTAGCTTTTCACTAAGATCAGCTGCCTGCTGCTGCTGGAAAATTAGTTTTATTCACTTAATTTGGGGGAAAAAACATGAGAGCTGTGAGACTGAACAAAACAGTAAACAGATGAGCTAAAAGAAGCTAAAAAGCAACATAGAACTGAGAGGAACTGAACTGTCGGGTGATCATTTTCTGTAGGTTGGTCACTATAGGACTGAAACCACGCAGCCATTTGATCCATTGTTATTTAAAAATATTGATTTGTGCAAGTAGGCAAGTCCCTCCTGAAAGTCCTCGACTAATGCATTTCTTTACATCTACACCCTCTTTAATGAACTAGCTAGTGCTTCATCCCTCTGTGTCCATTACAAATCCACGAACTAATCTATCAGTCATTATGCTCTGTTGTACAAATTGCATGCAGTTGTATCTTCACTACTTTCTGTTTGTTTAATTCTTATCTAGATCCTCCTCTCTGCTGCTGCAGCAAGCCCACTTCCCCCATGGGGGCCATTAAGGTTTCATCTAATCACCCAATCTAATAATGCTGAAAAGTTCAAGTGTTCTACAAATCGCAAGCAAACTATTGCTTTAAGCTTAACGTCATCCATCTGGAACAATGATGTTGCTCGTGATAGAGTCGTTGAGATGTCTGTCATTTGGATACGCGTCCCAGAGGAGCCATTTTCTGCTTTCATTATGTTGATTTAGCTCTGCTCCTTATGTCGCCTCTCCATTTCCAAATGTTTTGCTCAGAAGGCAACAAGCTGCAACGGGAACAAACGAAATGTGAGCAGTGGATGAATTAAATATATCAAAAACAATTACAGTCAGCTAAATGTTAGGCTGAGATAAGCCGGCCTAATAACATGTAAAATGATGTCTTTTTCTGCTTATTATTCATAATGAAGTGTGCATGTGGACACAGAAGCGTACATAGGCACTCAAGTATGCAGGACAAATGCACACAAACACACTTTGTACTGGTGCCTGTGTGTGTGTGTTAGACAGTCATAGAGCAAGAGTGTTGCTTTTACCAATGTTTATTACAACTTGGGTTTTATCGTTGTAGTTTTATTTATGTTTTCTATCCTCAGTGTTTCAAAGTTACTTGGAATCTTAATTAGATATTTTCCAGCTGTGTCTGCTGCAATCACACTGGATATTTTGAGCTAATACTTAATCTTTTCCTGACCCTAACTATTTTTTTTGCTCCTAAACCCAACCAGACCTTAACCACAGCTCTGTCACAACATGGAACAATGATGCCTGGTTCACAGAAACACACTAGCTTAGCAATCTCCTGGTAGGACAGAAAACAAGCTGACCGTCAAAGAGAGAAAGAGGGATTATTACAAACATCGACCATCAAATAAAATGGGACACATAATCTGTCTCAACTGTTGACTTGTTAACAACCTCTCTGAATGTCCGACCACCAATTGGGCTTCGCGATGTCCCCATTTTCTCAGATTTCAATACTAAATTTAGTCAGTAAAACATTATCATCATCATAGAAATGATGGCAAAAACTACAAAAATAAGACAGATGCTGAAATAAATTCTCCTTAAAAGGATCAAACATGACAGGGCGACTGAGGAGAAAGCTCAGCAGCATACCATTTTATGAGTGAGTATGTGATATTTTTGCTCTGATGTCATCAAGAGAAGAAGCCACGATGAAGCAAATTTGCATTCATCAATGGGAAGAATATAGGAAATTGCTATTTTTCACCTTAAAGGCCCAATTAAAGAGCTGTGGGGAGAATTAAGTCCAGTTAAGGCAATGAAAATTGTGATAAGTCCAACAACAGAGAGTACAAATGGACTGCAAAGAGTGTGATATGTGTCTAAAGGGGAGGGCTCCTCCATGTTTATACCAAATAAGCACATTTTCACTTTATGTGATTTGACTATCTCCTTGCCATGAATAATACATCAGTCCTGGGCTGCTCTCTCAGTAGGGGTCCCACGCATACGGACTCACACACATCACACAGGCACACAAGCGTAGACACGGCATATGAGCCTATTAATGTTAATAATGACTACATGTGCATACATGATCATAAGGCCGCAAAGCCAAAGTTTCTGGGCCAGGGAACATAAGTAAAGCAAAAAGCACCGTCACACTGTGCAGGTCTCTCTCTTTCTATATACCTCACTATGGCAGCCGGCATCAATGGGACATGTGGCGCTGCAATTAGTACTGGCCGATTCATGGATGTGGAGACTATGCCAGAGCTCAGACGGGTACAATTAAAAGCAGATGCCACTCTAGCTAATGGACTGTGTATGTGTATTTGTGTGTGGTAGGGGGATGATGAGTTATATAGACAGGAAGAGAGGGGGTGGCATATGATGGGAACCAATACAAGTGGAGCTACTTAAGCACTAATCTGGTAGGCTCCCTGCTGCTACAGATCAGAGACGAAGGATACGATCGGTGGCCGCAAGGGGCTGAAGACTTGCTGAGGAGCAGAAATGTACGAGAACAGGGAGATGGAGGAGAGCAGTGGTAAGCGTGCTATGTCGAGGAGTTCTGAGCGAAGCTGGGAAAACAAAGGCGGGTGGCGAGCAGGTTAAGAGATCGCCATGAACCCCACTGGGTCACATGTTCGCTGAGGAGAAAGGAGAAAAGGCAGGCTTACTGACTGTTGAATAAGGGTGGAGGAGGGGTTGGAGACCACTGGGAGTCCACTGGGTCCTGTTAGCCTTGTTTTGGTCTATCTGTCTTTTTAGCACCTAAATGCTCACATGATAGTGGCTACCTTTGTCTTTCTGCTGCTTATTGCTTGGCAAGTGGCATACGGTGGGTTAGAGCTCAAAATGGTGTTGATGAGCTACAGGATGCTTAAATGACCTGTAGAGCTTAGCGAGATGAGCTGCAGGTGGATGGAGTGGAGAGCACGTGTGAGCAGGAGTACTGGCATCTTAACAGTTATTACTTCTTCTTAGACAGTGTAATTCACACATTGGTTTGACCTGGGTGGAGGATGCGTGCCTGAATTTACCTTTAGATCTCATTTGACATGAATCTAACAATTTAGCAGCTAGGAGTTAAATCCACTAAGCATTAGAGACAACATCCGCCCCACTGTGTCCACACTTATGTGGAAAAATTTGATAAAGCGTCTTTTCAGTGACTCACTTTCATTCACCAGCATTATTATTGTCAATCTGTAATTGTCTGGGCAGCATAACAAGCTGAAAACACAACACTGACCTAGAGCTGATAAGGCGAATGTGTTAGCAAACAGCTACCTATTTACACATCCACCACACCAAGAGCAACATGAGCGCTCATTCAGAGTCCTGTCTCTGTCAACCTGGAGCATTTTCCTGTTCGCCTTGCTTTGGTCTATCTGTCTGTTTAGCACCTAAATGCTCAAAAGCTAGTGGCTAGCTTTGTCCTTCTGCTGCTCAGTGCTGGGCAAGTGGCGAACTGTGGGTTATAGCTCAAAATGGCATTGATGAGAGCGATGAACGTGAACCAAAACAGTAAAGTTGTGGGTTGTAAAATAAAATCAATGAGCTAAAAGATGCTGTAGATGTCCTGTAGTGCTGAGTGGAACAGTAGAGTAAGGTAAAAAATCACTATGGGTTCATCACTATGAGTGACATCTTTCTTATAACATGAAGTCATTTGAACTATATTTACCATAAAAAGAGTGACTGGTGCAGCTTTAAGCTGGATATGTTTGAAAATGTCAGTCCTGCTGTGTGCAGTGAATAGGGAAAACAGACCTTTTTGAAAGTGTAGGTCCTCTCCTCAGCATCTTTCTGTGACATCTAGTTTCCTTTTCTGATGCTTGCAGCCCAGAAAATAATGCTGGCCTTGGTTCGCAGGAAGTATTAATGATCCTCAATCAAATCAGTGCATGTGCAGTCATCTGACTGCATAATCAGAAACATATCAACGGCACTGTCAGACTGAAAAAATAGCAGCTTTCTCCTGCAGAGACCAAGCCTCTAGAGGAGAGTAATGCATCATTCCGTTGTTTGTTATGAAGGCAAAAGATTTCATTCTTAATGCACCCCGGATATTTACCTAAAGGTTCAATTTGTTTCAGCTTTTCTCAACATCGCGGTGATGAAAAATGACAAGGTCAAAGTACGGCAACGGTCACACTTAACAACTGACAGCCATTGTTCACTGCTAGGCCTACATGCCATCAGCACTCTGTTGAGCTACATAATGCTCAAGCTATCGTTCTGTCTCAAACCTGACTCATGCCGAACATTCTCAGTAGCTGCCTCACCCCACGAAAAGCAATGTTCCAGTAAACAACACTGTGCTCAAACATAAATCCAACCTTACAGTGATAAGTGAGCATGTGAGAGACAGAACACGATGCCAGGAGGTAAAGAGCGGGGAAGCAGGTGGGAGGGAAGCTGGAAGAGCGCCAGTTACCAACCTGGGGGGCTGGTGCCTCGTGGCGGACAGGAAGGTGGAAAGAATGATGAGAGAAAGAGAAGGGAGCATGAATGTGAAGCTACAAGAAAGACAAGAACGATTACCAGTGTTGAAGGTAGCGGTGAAGACGGGCAAATCGGTGTGAGGAATTCAGACAGGGTGTGATGAGTAAGAGGTTTAAAGGCGTGAGGGTGAGAACACGGAGGATGAGATAAGGACACAGAGGGGAGTAGGAGAGGGGTGAGGTTTTCAACTTCCAGTGTCATCCCGGATGAGTGTGAAGCAGTTAAAAGATAATCACTCGTGTAGGAAGTGGAGGGGAGTGAGCACGTTTCATTGAAAGTCTATTTGTGCCGTGCAGTTCCTCTGCCTCTCCTGGCAAGCTAGCGTCCAACTGTGCTGAAGCCCAGTCTCTTTTCGCCAAAACAGCTTTGTGAATTAAAAGCTCCTGGCATCCGCTCGCTGGAGATGGTTTTCAGCTATTTGGAATGACATCTTTGCAGGCCTCTTCTCACACTGAGGAATAATAGTCTGTCATTATGCGCATAAGGTGTACGTGTGCACAGGTGAGCGTGTACAGTACCACCATCCCAAGTATGAGTCATACACAAACAAATAATTGTTTCTCCTTGATATCCTATTTCAATCTCTGTGACAGTCCAGACTGTCTGCAAACACCGAGGGGATTTGTGGGCATGCTCAATAGGTCAGGTTGCAGGAAAAGTAAATTAGGTGGAGAGAAAATGGGATATCTGCATACTTCGGGTGCCTTAGACAGAAAGGTTAATGGCTTTACGAGATTGCAGTGACATATTACTGCCAACACCTCCAAGCAAACAAATTATATGATTGCATTATTGCGAACTGTAGCAGTCGCCGCAGCCTGTTATTAAACTGACAGGCATGTGCATGTGTGCGATAACGGCTGACAGCTGCATGGACACTTGTATGTACATGCATTTGCATGTGTGACCATGTATTCTTTTATGTGCATTTGTGTATGCTTAACACAGTATTTTCCCCTGTGGGTGTTCTGTTGCGGCCTCCTTTCAAAGCCAAGAGATAGAAAAAGAGAGCCTGTGGTGGGTGTCTGCAGAGGCCCAGGACCTCAGGGGCCACATCAAAGGGACTTTTTACTGGTCACTTATGCTTCGAAAAGCGCTGCTCAAGCACAACCCACTGTAATGGTGTTGTGGAGGCATAAGAACATACATAAACACCGCAGAGGAATTCTCCACGGACTGGCAGCTCCCCCTGGGGCCCTACAGTGGTAAACTGACCTCTAACACAACATATATAACTGCTGGGAGTGTCTGTGTGTTCTTTGTGTGTAGAGGGGAAGCAAAAGGGACTGTGCATGTCATGATACATGTGTTTGCTACCATGTATCAGTGTAGTCCATCAGTGACAAGGAGTTACGTGGAGCAGGCATTGAGATGAATGTTTGTCTGTGTGTGTGTGTGTGTGTGTGCGTGCGTGAATGTGGGCTCAGCTGTCAGGTCTCCCTGGTGGGCCATTTCCGCTGACGCTTGGCAAGGGTCTATCAAGTGTAGGACAGCACCCTGTACATGAAGGCACACACACAGGCCCCCTACCTCTCACCTTGGCCTGATGGGATATCACTGGGGGAATGTACATCCACCACCAAAGACAATTTGTCTTGATAGCTGAGATCGTAACCCCATAGCGATCTCCCTTTTCCTCTCTCGCTGCCTCATCTGTGTCCCTCAGGTAGCTGGATGTGTCCGAAGGTAAAAAGCACGACCGGCTGACACGGTGTTTTGGCTGATTGACGACAGGCTGGCTCCCCACATGAGTGGAGAAGCAGCCTGTTTCCCTGCCGAGGGTTTTATACGAGGGACCGAATGAACACTGGCACATGGATGTTAAGCAGTAAATCTTCTCTGCAGCGAGATCTGGATGCTGCCTGAGAGCACATGGGCGTCATTTGGATTTGACTGGGCATGGTGCTCATTATAATTCAGCCTAATTCAGCTTAAGTGACTGCAGATAGCGGCATGAAAGCAAACAATGATGGAGTAACATTCCAAATTTTTCCAGGAGACTTTCATCCCGTGAGCTGGGAAATCCTGGCAGGTGCCAGCCCACCGACTGTGGATACATGGCTGTGCAGTGGGAGAGTGACTGAGGCAGATGTTTGGCTGTGTTATGACCCTGGTAAAAAGACAGACATGTGGCTGTCCTGCATCCAGAGGAGCAGGTGCTGCCACCGCACAGCCATTACCATCTGCACTGATGAGATCAGGGACTCAGCCATTCTGGATGTTAGATGGTTATTATCCCTTAAAGTAAAACAAAATAAATAAATGTGCAAGCTGGTCAGGTCAGCAACTCACCCCCCCTCCCAAAAAAATCTAGATAATGTTACTTGAGGGATGTGTAGTGATGATTAGTGAGTGCATATCCTACTCTTATTGTATGCTATATCATTTTTATCTGCTGTGGTATCACTATAAAATTCATTTAATATGCTATTTGGCGCTTGAAATACCCCTGTGATATTATCCCTCAATGATTAACATGGTTAACCTCCTATACGGATTAGCCAGGCAGAAATAGAGAATTACACGCTCTATGAGTTGAAAGGATAAACTATATATGATGGATGGAGAGATGGAGGGGACAGCTGAGGTAAGGATGGATGCCTGAGGTGGTTGGTTGAATGGTGAGGGATAGTGGAAAGGGAAAGATGCAGGGTGGAGGGATGGATGAGGGGAGGAGGTGGAAAAAAATGGCGAGTATCTCTTTAACGTCCTCTGACGTCACGCTGATGCAGATGTGCCCGGCTGGATGCAAGAGGAGGAGAGGAGGAGAGGGATGCCGAAAAAATGAAACTCCTCAGCACTAATTTTTCACATCCCTCTGCGGGAGAAGATGGAGGCCAGCCCACAGTAACCTCTGTACAAAAGGAGCGGAGTAATACGCATTTCCGCCACTGAGTGAATGTGAGTCCGCTGTCATCGCGACAGAAACTGCGGTAAACGCGTCACATTTTTTAGTATAGAAGCGACCATATTGAGGTCAGAGGAAAGCGTTGCCAGGGCGACCGGCTTGCTAGGGAGGACACTGCGGCGCGCGTCACTCGCCGGGAACGAGCGTGCG
The DNA here is from genome assembly GCA_037975065.1 of Chaetodon trifasciatus. Lineage (NCBI taxonomy): Eukaryota > Metazoa > Chordata > Actinopteri > Chaetodontiformes > Chaetodontidae > Chaetodon > Chaetodon trifasciatus. The sequence goes on along the minus strand of JBBMOE010000017.1, from coordinate 11,796,173 downwards.
TGCTCGCGACGGTGCGCACGTGCGCGCGTGTGCGACAGCTAGCTGAGGCGGTCACGGCATCCACACAGCGGCAGCAGCGGTAGCGGCAACAGCGGCAACATCTTCGCACAAGACTACCGGACGACCGCGCAGCCTGTGTCCGCCGTTAACGAGACGAGTTAAAGCAAGCCTAGGCTTCCACCGTGACTTGGAGCGGTGCTCGGCGGTGTCGGAGTTCTTCCGGAGGGGATTTATTGAGGGTTTATCGACGGCGTCCCCCCAAAAAACGCTCAAAAACTGAGTAGCTGCGACCATTGGTCAACACAGGTGACACTTACCCGGCTGTCAGATCCACCGAAATTCTGCAGACACGTCCGGGTTATTTTGGGGTTGTTTTGTCGTATCACGGCGTCGAGAAAAGACATTCTTCCTGAGGCAAACCGGACTGTCAGAAGAGAAATTAATTCACATACTGCCGTGTTGGAGAAGACAGGGACCGAGCCGAGCCGAGCCGAGCCTGCCCGCTCAGATGGGGAATCATACTAAATCCTGCTGTATGTGGTGTGTAATGCAGTAGAGCAGCTTTATTTTTGGTATTCAGCCTCCACAGTCATTGTCTCCAGTCATGAAGTCCCACCTGCCTGCCCGGCTGCATTGAACGTGGTAGTGCTGTCGGGGGGCATTTTCGAAGGTGGTGTTTTTTGTATTTTTTTTTTTAATTAATTTTTTTTTTGGTATTTTTTTTTTTTTTTTTTTAGAAACATGCACTTTTTGCTCGCTTGACATTTACTGCTGCCGGAGGAAGGTTTGGTGTAGAGGACAAGGAGGAGAAGGACGAAATCTCAGGAAACAAAAAAACAAAAAAACAGTGGGAATCTGGCCCCCTACCAGCACCAGTGGATCACACACTAACAGGTAGGCTGAGGTGTTCATGCTCTGTGCTAATTTCAGCTAAAGCGATGAGTAAGATCCCAAAATATGTTCAATTGATGATTTTTTTAATTAGCATTTTTAATTGTGTGTATGCAGGAAGGTTGTCTTTGACACCTAAAGTGGGAAAAAAAAGAAAAGAGATGAGCACCTGAATAGTAAATTGGGCCTAAAATTCATGTTTCTTTCTGTGCAACTATCTGTTATTTTTAATTATGTGTTGCCTACATGTGATTTCAATTTTTTTTTGAAAATGAGTGATGATGCATATGTTGCCCATTGAACAAAATGCAAAACATGTCTGGAATGAATGGCAGCTTGCACTTGATCAGATCTTTGGCCGGTCTGCTGGAGCGTGTTTTTTGTATGTTGTATGCGTGCTTGTTGCAAATGATTGGTGCTTCTTGCAAACGAGCTGCTGCTCCTTCATAACAGAAGATGTATCCTCTGTACCAATAATGAGGACTTGGACTCTGAGCTCCTCTGGTGGAATGAGAGAAACAGAGGCTGCTATTCAGTCGGCCTGATCTCATTTCTCTGTCCTCATAACATGCAGAATTTGAAGCTTATTAATCAAAGTGCTTCGCTGATCATCAATGCTGGATCAGTCACCGCGCATATGGCAATCATTGTGATTTCTTTCATTGTGCATAGTCTGGAATAAGGGTGAAATGAATCGGAATGGAGAGGAGATTTTGCCAGCAAACCACCCTGTGTTGCAAACAGATGATTGAAATGATGCACACAGGCACTCACAAAAGTCCCCCTTCAACAGTTAAATAATCCTTCAACTTAATTTGGGCATATGGTCATGAGGTCTTTGTACCAAAAAGACCCAGGAAACGCCATGACCATGAGAACATATTCCCGTAAACGCTCCCCTCCACACACACACAAATAGATGCACACACACAGCATGAAGAATGGGGTGCATTTATATGCTGTGGCTGGTGTTGTGGGGCATTCGGATCAGCAGGGCCTGCTAGATGATAGAATTCAGCAGGGACAAGAAGACCTCTGTTCTTATCTGTGGCGACGAGAAGGGGAAAGCAGCTCCGCTCGGCTCAGCTCGGCCTCTCTCCTTGGTTTAAGCAGCTAGCCTGCCCGCACAACAGATAGGGACATCTCCTCTGTGCAGAGAAAGCATTTTAATGGAGCTGGGGGGGGGCTGCGACCGTCCTTGTGCTAAATAGATGTTGTCAGGAAGGAGTTGTTATTTATCTCAATGGTGGCTCGCTTGAAACTTTGAAGACCTGTAGGGATGTTTAAGGGGTGTAAAGGTGGCGCACTAATGTAGTGTGTAGAGTGATTGCAGATATTTGTGTGTGTGAGAGAAACGTGTGTGCAATGATTGGTTGAAAAAAAATGGAAGAGAGGGGAAGAAATCATGGAGCATTTCTGCAGCAGTGCAATACAGCGTATTCTCTTTATTCTTTTGGGGTCAATGGCTGATTTACAATAAGCTTACAAAACCACAGGATGGGTCGCCTTGTCAAGGCCCACGCACTACTTCATGTGCGTGAGCGTCCTCCATGCAAGAATTTGCACATTTTTTTGTGTTTCTGTGCGTGTCCAAAACCAAATGCATGCAGGGCTCCTGAAAACACTGCTCAGCCATCCATCTCCTGCATGGTGCAGCAAAGCCTGAGGCAGATGGGCCTGAAGCGTTCAAAGCGTCTTGTCGGGTAGATTGATGGCTCCTAGTGTGTGTCGCTAGGCAGTCAGCAGATGCTGGCTAGTGTTGTGACAGGGTGGGTTGAAATAGCCATCACCATCACGCACAGTCACACCTTCACAGTCCTTAAAACCCCTACCTGTCTGTTTACTGCAGCTAATTTTATCCCTCACTGTTTATTTTTGCTGCAGATAAATCAGTGACATCAGGTCCCCCAGTGCGCTGGGATGTTTTCTGACTGTGAAGATGACAGCGCTTGCTGCTAATTTTAGGTGAGAGATGTCATCTGTGTAAAAAAATCTTCAGCATGGCAATATTCAACATGGCAGCTGACATGTTGACTGGAGAACTGGAGACTCATCTGATGAATGCTGGTGAAATTAAATCTTTGTTTAAGCAAAGTTGAAATGAATTAGTAAAGCCAAGGCTGGCTGAACACACGAGTCCTCGGAGAGGCACCGTTGTTCGTATCTCCCTTTTCTTACGAGAGGCTGAGGAAGAAAACAAGGCCAGTTATTGCTTTGAAGGTGCAGATGTGTGTTTTTGGAACTGCTGGCATTATGTTGTTGTCACTCACTTGCAAACAGTGCAGTTTGTGGTTGTGTAATTGATGAGACATTGAATAATTGTGGGGACCTGTTTGTACATTTGAAGGATCTGTTTGGAAAAAGCAACAGAGAGCAGACATACTCATACTTAATGAACACCTTATTTATGGAGCTAACAGAGAAATGGGACCACTCGAGCGTGAGTGGACGTTCAGTATTTCGGCAGAATCTGCGACATGTACCTGTTGCTGTGACCTCATCTGTGTTAAGCTCGACCAAACCCTGTTTTTCTGGTCTTCTCCAGTAGAAAATGAAGCTGATTGGATGGAATAGCTCTACAATGGATGCTCTTTTCTTTATAGCAAGGCTTGGTAATTGACAGCAAGCTGTTCACAATATGCCTCTCCTGTTCCCTTGAGCTCTGGTCTTCAACATGTGTAGGCTACCACTTTCCACCCATGAAATAAATCAGATTTTTGGGCTACTCACCAGAGACGGTATGATTTTGTAAGACCACATATACTCTGCACGATTCCTTCCTTTATTGCCGTCGTTCCTCATTCGCGTATTCATTTGTTTCTCCTCTCCATCCATTTGTGGCCGACTCATTCGTTTGGTTCAAAGGGAGCCTGTCTGTTTTTTTGTTCGAGGAGTGTGTGTCGTTGCTATGGCAGCATCTTTTTGGAAGGATAAGCCTCGCATAGATTTTAAAACCCGAAGCTTTTGTTTTGTTTTTTACCGGGTTTGTAAGTTGTGCGCTCCAGCATGTGTCTACGTCTATTAAAGCTGCAAAATTAATCAAAAAGCAACCGACATCACCATATCGACTGCTGCGACGTCTGAATTGCTGGAGGCTGCATTTTTTTCCCTTTATGATAAAGTCCGTGAATCCAGTTCTCTGGTGCTGTGCAGAATCTCGACATGAAATCGTTATGGCCAAATATTTTATTACATTCAAAATGAGCAAACCTAAGCATTAACATGTCTTATTTACTGTCAAGTTTTTGCAGCTGGAGGAAAAAGCATGTGGGAAAGTTGGATATCCCTTTTTTGTCATATACGGTTCTTGCGTATGTAGTGGTGGAGGCTATTAATCTGCCAATTTTCTTTGAGAGTTATTGAAAGAGGAAAGGTAAAAGATAATATTATATTGTTGAGGATTGTTCTCTGAGACAAGTGCCTCCATCTTCCCTGCCAGCCTGTCTGTTTTGTTGCAGTTCTCTTATAGTGCTGGTCTCCCACAGTCCCTCCACAGTGGCACATCTCTCTCCTTTGTCTGAGCCTGTTGAATGAGATCTTTGCTCTCTGGGGTGCAAGATGGAGACGAGGGGTTAGAGCCATTACTTGCCTCAGCTCCATTCTTCCTCTGACTTTCTCTCTGCCTCAGTCTTCTTTTCTCTATATTATGTTATATTGTTTCTGCCTCTTGTGTCGCTCCCTCACACACTCTCCAAACATTTCTCCCACCGTCTGCTCCATTTGTCTTCAAACCCCCATGTTGTCCGTCAACCTGAAGCAAACGCCGCTGTAGTGTCCTCAGTGGGCTCATTAAGGTTAGATCAAGGTCGAACTCTCTCTGACACATTTTGATGGAAAAAAACCTGATTCTTAGCTTCTTGAATATCCAGCCAACAGCAGCAGCAACCTTCACATCACCGCCCCTCCCATCTCCTGCTAGAACCAGGCTGATCACCAGCCAAGATCAATGGACATTTTCTCTTCTTTCTTCAAAGAGATAAAAGCCAAAGGAAGTCACAGAGACAGTGAGAAACCACCCAGAACACACCCATCAGCCAGCTCCAAACTGCTAGCTCCCCTCTCGCGTTTGACAGTGCAGGAGGTTGGATACAGCTCCACTTTCCGTCTGACAATAGAAAACCTGCAAAGATTAAAACCGCTGTTGAGTGATTTCTGAACAAATAATTCCATTAATAAGAGAGGTGCAAGGCTACAATGGGATTTCATGCTCCTGCGTCGCAGAGGCTGGTCCTGAATAGAAAGCATGACACAGATTTGATGGAATCAACGGCACTGGAGTCAGCAACAGCCAGGATTAAATACATCCTGCTTTCTGGCCAATCAGATTGACTGACAGTTGGAATCCACGCTGCTCTGAGCAGTGCAGCTCATCCCTCTGGCAAACTGTGTGACTTCCCTGTGTTTCTCTGGTGCATCCATGGGAATTCTACCTGCGTGCTTTGTTTTTGTCCTTAATACCCCTCTGCAATCCTTTTCATAGTCCAGGGATTTTATACACAAATCTCACCACAGCATAACTTTGGAGATTAATGTGTTTATGAAAAATCCTTTTTTTCTAGTCCTGTGTTATTCATTGCAGTCTTGTGCCGTCTCTCTCACACACACACTGCAGTGCATCTCTTAAGCACACACTGCGTTACATTTCGCCACCAATGGGGATGTGGAAAAATTGAGTGAGTTATGGTATTGACAACATCTCAAGGTCAGGAGTAGCCACATCCTCGCAAGTACTCCACAGTAAACCCTCAGCATCACAAACAAGCTCCGGGTCAATGGGTCTGGAGACAGGCGGGTAGGCAGGCCGCTATTCCTGCCCTCTTACCCCAGACACATACAGAGAGAGGAGGAGAGAATGTGCTGTGAAAGTCAAGTGACCACAGATGTCACAAGAAATCGAAAAGAGCGGAGATAGCGAGCTGAAAAGCAAACAGGAGGGGGTTCCAGAAAAGCAAGCTGCGAATGGTACAACAGGTAGAGAGAACGGGGAAAGAATGCCACAACATTACAACACCACCATCTCTATTTTGCACTCCTAACATCTGCTATATGCTACCTCATCCCTGCTGTTGCACGCACATTAGTATGGGCTGACACACCACCACACATATTAGTATGAGCTGTCAGCCGAGGCCCTAACAGCTAGCTAGGGAAAGACCTGTTGAATGGTAATGCTGGCAACAGAAGCAGCAGTAGTAGTGGCTGTGTTGGGCAACATGCTGAAGTGTTATCACTGTGGCTGCACTGTATAATGATGAGGGTTGTTATAAATCACACATATTTCTCTCTTGTGCTGGCACACACACTGAGCACCGGCCTCAGTCAGTCAAACATAATGAACCTCCGTGGCGGTGGCAGCATAGCCAGTGGCTGTCCCGTAGTACAGGCGAGGCCGTTTTCCATTTGATGCCCATCTGTTGACACAAGTGACGGTGGGTCACACTGGTTGGGTTTGAGGCACAGCCAGAGCTAATGGCAGCACTTGAGGATGCAGAGATACCAGTCGCTGCTGTCGGTCTCCCAGGGGTTACTGCCTGGAGGAGCTCTGGATGAGCTGTTTTCAGCAACATAGGCACTACCTACTCAACCGTTTAGACATTTATTGGTAAGTAGGGGATGTGTGTGCGTGCAGGCCTGCGTGTACTGTTGCTTCAACCTTACTCTTAGAATTGAGGCTCAACCCCTCCACCTCAGAACAAATGAACCATTTCAAGTGCTTCCGTGTGCCGTCTAACTCCGGTTGATGCATTGTTAGGCTGCTGGGCTTTAGCTGTCGCAATGGCGGATGCTAATGAAAAGAATAAGCCTGTTCTTATATAGTGAATTAGGATGTCTCTTCCTTGACAGGCCCTTGCTAGATTCTGGTTGTATTTGTGTGTGTGTGTGTGTGTGTGTGTGCTGGTTAGGAACGAAGGCAGAGGCACGACAGTGATGAATGAGCACCAGAATGGCAGCGTTACACTTTCGCGCTCGATGATGCCAAGCAGGCTATGATAGTCTCTGTTATTGTCACAATCAGCAAATAAAACACTAACCCCGAGGATGAACAGGGACGCACACACATGTTCACATGAAGATATACACACCAGGGAAAGGTTCTGCCTTTGTGCTCACGCTCAAGACCAAACGCCTCAGAACCTTTGGCACGCCTTTCTGCTTTGATTTGCTTTAACCACAGGCACCTTCTTTTTGTTTTCTCTTAATATTTAAGGATGCGGCATGTGTATCCTCCATCCTTCATAGAAAACAATGTGTGTTGGTTAAATCATTCATCTGTGGCTCTTCACACTGTCTCTCAAGGCTGAAGCAATTCTTCTGCTGACAAATGGTAGCAGGAAAGAGAGGCTAAATTCCAATCTGTGTGGATCACTCATGGGCCAAACAGCCTGCATGAACAGAGTTTTGTAGACTATACTTGCACAGGTAGGCAGCTCACAGCACCAGGAACATAAATGTCAGTGTTCTGACTCGTACCGAACTTTATGGAGTGCACTTATCTGCTACCCCGAGGCTACAGTATCTTGAATCGCATATCGTGAAAATGACTCATCTTCCCTGTGCAGTGCCCTTCATGCGTCCCCTCAGAGTGTCTGGAAATTACCAAAGGTGTAAGACAGAAGTGTAAAGAACAAGGATGCAGATTTTGTGGTGACACATTTAAGATTTTAGGAGGCAAGCGTGAGGAAGGAATATAGCAGATTAAAAATAATAAGTTTGAGAATGTAAAGGTAAAAGACACAGCAGTGTCTGCATGGGTGGCATGTAAAGAGGGGAACAGCTCACCGTAGAGGAAGAAAGATAGGGTCTTGGCACCTTAATTACCCAGGGGAAAGGGAGCATAACCTTGATCACATGCTACTGCTAACAACTAATGACTGATGAGATTGCTTTGCAGGACTATATGTTAGCTTGTATTACTTTTCGATGGTGGAACATGGTGGGGAGGGAGTGTTTCTGCAAAAACGAAGATCTGGGAAGAAAGCAGCCAGAGCTCCCCTGATGCCTACATGAAACGATCCCTTTCCATTTGCGTTTAAACTCCAGGGACCTGGAAAGGAGAAGGGGGCGGCGATTGAGAAGGCTGCGAGTCAGCAGGATTTCCTGGCGCTGTTTTTTTTCTTTTTTCTACTGCCTCTTTCTCTCTCTCTCCTTTTGTGGGCAATAAACACATTTCAAAGGATGAGCTCTATCCCTCTCACTGGAAAACGTGCTTCACATTCTGGAAGACAGAGCAGTCGCGAGGGTGTGTGTTGTGTAAGCCCGGTTGATGTGTATGCGTGTGCTTGACACGTGTGGTTCTCCTTTCATGATTTTGTTGACAAGTAGATATCTGAATTGATTTTCCAAAGGTCTCTGAAAGACTGCCCCTTGGATTGTGCTCTTGACATCTTATTTTGCAAGACTTTGACAAATCTGAAGAGGTGGAGTAGTATTGATTCAAGTAGGAGAGCCAATAGTTCATAATCATCTCCAGCATGAAGAGATTCCCATCAGAGAATTATTGGGAGGTCCCAGTCAATTTAATTAAGCACACAAGCGAATTTGGCTCCCACAGCTGGCGCCACATCCTACCTCTCCTGTTGTCACCCTCCTAACCTCCACCCATTTGCCCTTCCATCTTCCCCCCCTTTCTTCTTTGCCACTGGCTGCTCAGGCCAGCCCCTGCCCTCTCCATTTTCTCCTCTCTTCACTTAATTAACCCATTGATCAGGATGCTCATAAATTAGTCCTCTGGAGAGGCCCTCATAGAGCACTCTTCCCCTTCTCTCACACCCCTCACACAGAGCCATTTTCATTGGCCACACTGTTACAAACAAGGTCCCTGGGCCACCCTAAGCCTCAGTTGTGTCATCTTCTGAAGCCCAATATATTTTTCAAAATTTCAGTCGATTCAGCTGATTTACAACGGGTAACGAAAGCTGGAGAGCTTGGAAAGAAGAATTAAGGCAAGTGGGGAGCAGGGAGTTGAGTGGAGGTCAATGCTGCTCTTGTGCAACCCCTCAATTCATTAGACTCACATAGCTCAACCTTTTCATAGCACCCCCCCTCCCCCGTGTCTGTAAATGTTTTCCACTTCCTTCCGCCTCTCTCTCTCGCTCTCTGTCTGACCTGTTCTCCAGAGCAGGGTGCTGGGTGCCTCCTCGGACATTTGCCCAATTAGGAGGATCTCAGAAATCATTATGGAGGCTGTTTCTCAGCATCATCTTGCCTATTTCTTCCATTTCTGTCCTAGCTGTATACTCTTTTTCCTGTTTACATTCTTGTACCCCTTAAACAAGTTCTGCCCTGTCTTCATCCTTTGCCACAACCCCTTTCATTGTTTGTCAGTATCACTTACCGTACCTTCTTTCTTCCATGTTTCTCCCTAAATCTGCTGACTGTCATCCTTTTGGCAGCCCTCACTACACTCCCTCTGGACTTAAATCATCTTCGCCTTCTCACCACAATGTTTTATCCGTGTCTTGCCCCACGGTGTGTCAGACCCATTGCCCCTTGTCGAGTTTTCATCCTTACCTAATGTGTTTTTAGGGCCGCTAAATGGATCTGAACCAGGAACATATGTATCTATGGTCCAATTCAGGGTGGGTGTATGTTTCTGTTTAAAGGCTTGGCTCACTGGTACGTGATTCATTTATATCTCAAGGTCTCCTGCTGGGGCCATAGCCAGGGACCAGAAGCTATGTGTGCGCTTGTGCAAGTCTGTTAAATATAGATTGCTTTGGCAAACTGCATAGGGGAATGCATATTGAAGAGAAATATTTTCTGTTAAGAGCATAGCAACAAGAACTTTGTCACAATAAAGCTCACTTCGCCTGGGTGGCTCAGAGGAAATACACTTACCCACTACACCACCGTAGTGAGCGGGGTTTGCTCCTCGGCTGTGGTGTTTCCAGCAACGCAGGGTCCTTCATCAACAGCTTTTACAGATACCAACTGGGAGGGAAGCCAGACAGGAGCCATGTCTTTGCTTCATTACAGTAGTGGCTCCACAAGTGCCTGTGAGGAGCTGGATAAGGCCTTGTAAAGTCAGCCTTCGGGCACATCATGCCCATTTTGACCAAGCTCTTGACTTGCAATTGAAAAGACTAACAGATGTGAACCCACTCTAGACCAACAGAGGGCGTAAGAAGTGACAATGGCACCCGTGTCTTAGCCATTGTAGGTGTGTACAGAGAGTGAGAAGGATAGCAAGAGCAGCTGTCTTACTGATGTGTTTTTGTGGCTTCAGTATTGCTACACAACTGTTTTGCATGTTTGTTATTTTTGATATTCCTCGTAACCTTGGCACACGGCACTTCTCTCTGAAAGGATACCTCTTACAATAGTAATAAACTCATACAGGAGCTAGCGCCATCCCTTGTGGCTTTCTGCAACTAAAAAGGAGGCAAAGACAGTGAAGATTCAAAGGTACAGAATGCCTGCAGGGCGAAGAAGAGCTGAACATGCCCAGGGTTGTGGTGAATGGAGTCTTTTCTGCTCATGTGGTGGCCCGCTGTTGCTAAGGCTTGAGGGAAAAGATTTTGCAGAAGATACTATTGCTAATAGTCATGTGTAACTTGAGAGATCCAGCTCATGGGGTCTGCCATGGGGATATCTGTCTATCTATATATCCATCTTTTTGTGTGTGTAATGGGAAACTGATTTTTTTGTTTTCATAGAGGCAGGGGCAAGATATCTAAATGTGTATATGCATTTGTTTTTCGACTATTAGGAGGAGGCACAGCAGTGGCTTTTATCGCCTGATGTTAATATCTGGGGGACTTTGAGAGTTCTGTGGTGTTGGGTTATCCTCTTTGCTGTCTGAACATATTGTGTGGTATATTGCAAGACTGTTGACTCGTATATGCCTAAGTGGCTCTCATGGCTCAGCCTGTCATGCACACACAAGGACACACACATGCAGGTTTACTAGCCCCAGGCATATTTCACTGTAACTGTCACTGCAGCATAAGAGTAAATATGTTTTAAGGAATAATCTGATCTGCCAAGTGCCCTCACTAGCTTGTGAGTCTTTTCTGTACAACAGTTATAATGCTATTACATTTGCTCATGACAAAGCCAGACTTCAAGGTCAGTCACGACAGACAGAGATTTGGAGTCAGAGCTGAGCAGAGAACAAGTTAAACATTGTGGTTTTACGCATTAGAGTAAAATAGTTCCCAAGGGTTCTACAAGTCAAGGTCAGTGATAACGCTATCACATGGAGCTGGGTGGGAGAGGAGGGGGTGCAGTATTAAACACAGCCCCAGCATCATCCCTGGAGTGGTAGAGTATACAGAGATTAGCATACCTGTCAGTCCTTCAGTCAGCATTTTTCTATCCATAATGTTCTACTGTATAAAGAATCTTATTTACAATTATTATTTACTAGGACATTGTCTGAAAGCTCCATCCTGTTAACATCCAGCAATCTCATCACCTGTGTCATCTCAGTTTCCATGGAAATACAATGTTCCACATATTCTCCAATGCACAGCTCTGCAGACGTATGAATGCCGGGGCTGTGATGATGCAGGTGCTCCTCCCAGACCTTTCAGCACCTTTAGTCTGGACTGTAACATAGCAGAGTGGATATGGAGTCATGGATCAGATAGATCTGAATGTGGATCTTGAAAAATGTGCGTGATAAGAATATACTATATTAACCGACACGGCATTGAGAGACTGTTTATGCGTCACTGGAGAGTTAATGGAAAGAAATCTTCCCTGTAAATGCAACATACTGAACCATGACCTTTCTAACACAACATACATATTGAGTCTTGAAGATATAGAGCTTATCTGAAAGACCTTCTTTCAGATGTGAGCTATGGAGTACCGACTTCATGATGCATAATTCTTTAAAAACCCTCCCCTTCCACCTACTGTACCTTAATCCCCACCATTATCCTCAACCTGGAAGCGGTGAAGTGGTGGTAAATTATGACTTGCAGTCAGTCATCATCATAAAGCTCCGTTCAACCGACGGCAGCCTCGAAACCCCAGCTGTAAGTACCCAGGATCCAAGGGCCTTTTCATTGCAGTCTCATATCTCTGTAGTTCTCTTTCCCCCTAAATATTTGAGAGTATCCATCTTCAAAGCATTCAGGAACACCTAGTTAAGTAGCATTTGATATTTATTTTACCTTTGTTCATGGTTTATTTAGTTTGATCTATAGTATGTGTGAATTTCATTTCTTTTGTGGCTTTAAAATTTTCGATCAAATTTACTCTACATCAGCCAAAATGGTAGTTTAAGAGTTCAGGTAGGATTTGGCCTCTACCACCTCACTGCTGCCAGCACGCAAAATCAAAAACAAAACCCAGTCTATTGTGTTATCGCAAACTGATGCATGATGGGTACGGACCCTGGCACAAAGCAGGGATCATCATTCACTTGGCTGCTCACGTCTGTGATGGACTATCTCGGGCGGTGCAGGACTGTTGTAGGCTTTTTGCGTCCCATTATGAAGGACAAACGAGGCACCGTCCACATATAAACAGCCCCCCGCTTTGAGAAATACAGGAAAGTATCTCAGAGAGACAAAATGCTAAAAAAAGGAAGAAAAAGGACGATTGGATTTCAAATTTGAGCCATGCAATTTGACTTTGTGTACATGTATTTATCTGTCGATACTCTGTAACTTCCATACTATTCTCCTGCACATTGTAATGTCACGCTCACACACACTTCCAACATTTCCAAAGTCCATGTATGGACTCGGCATTTCCTCAAGGTTCTTTCCTGTCTTTCATTTGAACACACACGCACAGCTGTGTGCACACAGAATTGCATCATTCAAGATCATTTGGCAATTTATGCAAAAGTAATGTACAGTGAATGTATGCAGGCACACCAGGCATGCTCTCACACAGGCTGCACATTGAACTCACTCACGCATGAACAATACTTTTTTTTTTAAGCATTATGTGATCGAATTACCATACACTCTGTAATGCATGCCACATACACTTACCGTAAGCACACACACTTGTACAAACACACATCCTGCACCCTCTACAGATACCGCTCGCCACATACACAAACCTCTTCTCAATGGCTTCGAAGTGAAGTGTTGCATCTGTTTATCGCTTTGTGGCATAAATGTCACATCAATGGCTGGCTTTATGATCTCTTGCGTGAGGCACACTGACAAGTTCACAGGCATTACGCCTCGGTACCTTTGTCGTCAAGGAGAATATTAGGTTTCTTCTGAAAGGTCGCCCTAAGTACCCCGCTCTATCAAAACACATAAATCAGATCTTCTACCTGATGTGAGGTGAAGTGTGATAACACAGCCTTAACACAAGTTACTTCAGGTTGTCTGTGCATGGCTGTCTTTACTACTATCACCCCTGTATCTCTCTGCCTCTGTGTGGCTGCGTGCTTATAAATACTTTTAATAATCAGAATTATTGTATACACATTAAAAAAAATGATTCTGTAAACAGTAACCTATTCTGCTATGCAATTTTACTGAGTATAAAAGAGCTTGTATGTCTCAGTAGCTGTCCAACAAAAGACTGTCCTCCCCAAAAAATGACAGCATTGGCCTGCTTTGTTTCTGCTTTGTCTTCTTTACCCATGATATCTGTCTTTCTATAACCTTAACCAAGTCGCTTATGCACATACAGGCATACACACTCATAAACACACACAGTCTCTTCCTAACTTCCCGGTCCATTTTGCCTCGTCCTCCTCCGTGCTGGCTGCTAGTATCTGTGTGGTCTCCACTTACAGTTATGTAAGGCCCCAGACCAAGCAGGTGTTGCTGAGAGATTGTGTTTTTCGAGCTATTTCTGGGCACAGGTGGACACGGACAGTCAAAGCAACACATCAGCACTCCCCAGACGATCCTGCCATTCGGGAGCCCAGATGTTTCAGCTCTGGCAGTAATAGACCTGTGTGTGTATGTGTGCACATACTAGCGTGTATAGGCACATTTGTCTTCCAAGCGCTTCACATTGATGCTGCAGAAAAATCACAAGTGCAAGGCAGCAAAATAATATGATTGTATCTGAACACACGCTGTTACCAATACATTTATCTTGCATTTAGAGACTGTGGTGACATGAGTTTAACAGGCTCAGGCTGGATATCTACCTTTTTGCAGTATAGAAATTTTGCTCCACAATGCCACACAACATACATGCTTCTGAACTGCTGTGTAGGGCAGATAAATATCCTACAGGCTCCATGTTTATCTGCAGGTAAATGCCATGCAGGAGCATTCTCTGTGATAGCGGCACTCAGCCGATAAGTCACAAAATGCGATCTAGAGCGCGGTTGAGCCTTGACGATGAGACATCCGGGCTGTATGTGCATACATGTGTGTACATTTTGGCGCATGAATGGCATGTGATGCTTAGATAAGAGCCTTATTTCAATGACAGGGTTGGCTTTTAGAGAGCGACGCGCAGACTGAACGATGCTGCGGCTCCAGTAAAGGATTATCCCATTACTGAGACCTGGACATTAGCACTCAGTCGCTCACCTCAGGGAATGACAGACGGACAGAAAGGGAGAGACGGGAAGAAAAGGGAAGGATGTGAGGAAAAACAAGATGGAGAGGGCTGGCTGAATGAGGAAGAGATGGAAGAGAAAAGTGAAAGTGATGGAAAAGGGAATGAGAGGGAGGGAGCATAAAGGAAGGGTTGAAAGAGCAGGGATGAAGTGAGAGGCTGAGCTTTGCTGCATGGATAGAAATAGAAAAGGGGCAAGAAGAAGCAGCAGCAGCAGCAAGAGAAGCCAAGACATTACAAGGAGGGGGAGAGAGGAGAAGGGGAAAGCTGGAACACTAGATAAAAGCCGGTGATGAAGATTTGATAGTGTGGCTGTGAAAGAGATAGAGAGTGCATTAGGGAACAAAACCATGAATGATGCATCAAAGAAAGGACTGTTTGAGTTATTGGGGCTTGGGCTGGGAGTGAGGGTGGAGGGGGTCGCCTGAAAAGAGAATTTTATAAGACGGCCAAAGAAAGGCGATTGGCAACAAAAGAGAAATGGAGGATTACCGCGGACGGCAGTGAGACGAAGAAAAGATGGAATGAAGGGGAAATATGTGAGATTAGAGGCAAAAGAGAGGAGTTATTCCTGGACCAGTGAGACAGGGAGGAGAGGATGAATGAAGAAGGTGATGTGCATGTGACCAGCAAAGGAGAGCTACAGGGGGAAGGAAAGTGGAGAATATGGCTACAGAGAGAAAGCGATGGAAATGCTGATGAAAACAGAGGACGGGTCATTATTCTGTCAACCTCTTTCCCCTGTGGATTGATCCAGTGATCTGGCTCCCGTATACACACACACACACACACACACACACACACACGGCGGGCAATAGACGTTGAACCTGCATTGATTTGATTGGGGTCCTGTCTGGTCCTGCGTTGGCTTGATGTTTACGAGCTCTGTGTGCAGCACACACGGTGGTTTACAGCCTGACTCCAGCATCGCCCTTGAGTGTCTTCCATATTGCACAACACAACCTTCTATCAGCCGTGCCGAATCTATAAATTTAGGCCTCTTATTTTGTACAACTGACAAATAGCAGAGCTGAATGTAAATCAACAGTCAGACAAACGTGAGATTATTGATATGTTTTATGGGGTCACTTTCACAAGTAGGACCTGGCCACACCTATAAAACTCTTTGTTAACTATATCATGAAGCTGTCTTATTGAAATTGGGCAAAAAAGACTTTTGGATATTAAAATTTAGTTATGGTCATGGCACAGGTGGCAGACAATGCTTATGTGCTGTTAGTACAATAGTAATCACTCAGAACAACCATTAAGAATCCCCTGTAGGCCAGTAATATTGAGCATGAAATGATGGGTGGCACTGGGCTTGGCTACCTTTTGCAATATCACGAGCATCATTTTGTTTTAAATGTCCGCTCTTGTATAAGCACCTTGGATTGCATCTGAAGAGCTACTTTGTTGCCTGAAACCTTTCCAAGAACATCTCAATGTGTGGTAGCATCAGAGTAAGACGGAGTGTGTTGGTACAAGCTGTTTGGCAAATGGCTTTAAAGGTTACAAATGCACACTGATGTTTGTTGTTTTGATTTGGATTTGAGTGGCTTCTGCCTCTGTCAGATATAGCCAGCAGGTAAACCGCACAGCCTGCTGTTGCTGTTCAACAGCAGAAAGCGAACGCAGGAACACAAACCGAGAGGGGATGAAATAACGTCTAACGTCTCTGTTGATGTCTTTTTAAATTAAAGTATTAAAACCTGCCACCCAAACATGAGTGGGAGTTAGGTGACTTGAACAGTCGCGGAGCACGGAGACAATTAGTGTCAAACGCTGAATAGCAGTGAGTGATCCCATTGTATTCAAAGAAGAGGCAATAAACTTCAAAGAAGCTGTAATTAGATATATTTGCAGTCAAATAGATTTCATCATCATACTGTGACTATGATTAAATATGTTAAATTGGGACTTTGATCATTGTGCTTTCTCTTATATTTTTTAGAGATGAACAGGCGCTTTTTAAACACGTTGCCAGCCAGATTCCAAAAGAGTCGGGATGCTGGGATGTAGAACGTAAATAAAAACAAAGTGTTCCTGAGCCCATGTGGTCATATCCTTCATCATCATGTGTTCACAAAGTGGTGAACCTGGCTCCATTAGAGAACGCCCATTTCCTGCCCAATCATGATACTGTCACCTGTTACCAGTCTACCTGTGGGGTGTTCCAAACAGGTGTGTTGGTTTTAATGTCTATGTGGGCCGGACTGTAGACTGTAACCTGCAGGTCCGCTGTGCCGGCTCATGATGTATGCACTGAGGTCAAAGGGTGCAGGATGACACAGAGTACATGCCAGATGTCAGCCTGGTGATAATACTGCATGTTCAACTGCGCACACGTATTTGTGTAAGAGCGGTAATAGCTCTCACATGAAAACACACATGTGTCATCTGCTCAGTTCAGCGACTGCCAAGGAGGATGCTGTTATATGCCCCCTATCCGCCTCTCCTGATTCTCTGGAAAAATGACAGAGCTTAATTTGTCTCTAAATTATCGCTCCCAGCTGAGCATGTCAGCCAGTTGAGAATTTGTCATTTTGTGCCCACGGAGGCAGCGAGAGGGATGGGCCGGGCCAGTGGAGAGGGAGATGATGATGCGAGGAAACCATCGGCCAATGGGGTTCAGCCAATTAGACTCATTACTTGTGCCAATGGATCAGTTAAGCCATCCAAGGGACCACATAGTGGGCTGTCTCTTGAGCCCTGCTGGTCACAAAATAAGTGTATTGTGCCAGATTGAGATTGACTGCTGAGTGACAAGAGGGATGAAGTGAAAGAGAAGTGCATGTTGAAGACATGAGTGTCACACACAAGCTACTATCCCAGCAATGATTTTTTTATGAAATACCCAGAGGCACATGGCCATTTCAACAGCTTACAACTTTGTAGCTGGAGCAATATGATGTTTAGTTCTACAGTCCTACAAAAAATTGGACGTATTTTTTAACTTACTATTTTCCCAGACAGCAATCTAAACATTTAAACAGAAAAGAATAGAAAAGAAGAAGAAGAAGAAGAAGAAGAAGGGAGAAGCTGTGATACAGGCGAGTGAAATCGCTCCTGCAATCGCTCCTTCTTTTGGTGCATCAACACATTTAATGGAGAGAAACTATCGTGAGATTGCGGCGTAACAGCAAATGTTGCAAAGTGAGTAGGTAATGTAAATGTTATCAAAAAATAAATAGAGACATCAAGTGAAGTGCATGTGCAGAATGTGAAAGGCCACATTGAATGCATTAAGAGAACGCTTCCCCTTTTCTACCAAAGTGGAACACATTGAATGTGGAGCGCATTTATGATAACACACACTGCTCTTATACTGATGGAGGGGGAACTGCAGGCATTTTGATGTCAGTGTAGTGAAACAGCAGGTTGTACAGACTGTAGTTTTTGGACATCAGGTCTGGAAGCATAGTGTAGCCATTATTTGAACACCAAAGCTTGATTGTCGTGCGCTTCTTGGAAATCAGACGCTGCAGTATGGTGCTGTCCTGTAAATAGGAATAAGGCGTGAAGGAATAATAAGATGCCTCTGTGTGAATTTCTGTCATTCCTCACCTTAAGAATAGCTTTAACTGTCTAATGAATTGGCGCACACAAAAAAGAAATAGGTACATTATGGTCCATCTCATCAGGTGGGCCTGCTTCTTCATTACACTTTTATTATCCCTGATATTAATTGTCCTGTTTCTTTACGAGCTGCAAGGCTCTTTGTGGCTCTGCTCTATTAAAGTAATTGGGCAGTGTGCTTTTTTTATGAGTTTTGGATGAGCCGACTCCGCTGGGTCATTGCCATCGCGGCGCCTGGGAGACCAAATGCTGGTCGCTCCAACAATAACCTCCCAATCGATCACCGAGCTCTGGGCTCCAGAGAACTCTGGAGGAGGCAGTTACATGAGGGAAAAAACACACACGAATTTGAGTCGAGGACACAAAAAAGCAACAAAAAAAAAAAAGAGAAGCAAACTGCGCGTTCTGTCTTCTTGGCAGTATCCATGTGCATGCATATGTTTGACTTTGAAACATATTTGGTGTCTGATTAAAAACAGGCCTCATAAAACAGATGTCTCCACACTGCGGTGTGCTGACTGGAGTGCCCTCTTGGAGGCCCAAATGGAACCAGCTCTGCCAGTCTTCATTAACTGAAGCTGAGCTCTGTGGTGCACAGCTCTAGCAACAGACACTCACGGAGAGAGGTACTGGGAGCCTCTGGAGGGTGCGTCGACACACATATCCAGGCGCCATGTACCAACAGACACAGGAAACCTCACAAATTCGGTCCACAGTGGAAGGGATGCATAGACACATTTAAGGTGAGGCATAAACACACACACACTCTTACCTCTTACCCCGCTCTTTATGCCAAACCTGTCAGCCTACAAGTGGTTTAGAAAAGAGTTAGAGAGGCTTGGAGTCAAGATTCCCCCGGTTGATTAGGAAGTAGCAGGCGTTTACCTCCTCGTGTAAAGATGATAATGACAACTCCAGCAGCCCCTCGGCCACAGCGGACTGGTGCTGAGGACCCGTGAAGAGGAGCTGGAGTGGCTGGTGGGCAGAGGTTTGGCTCTTCAGGTTGAAGGGCGCTCAGCAGTACCAGTGGTGAACTTATTGTTTAACAAGCTGTGGGTTGTCCAGTGCGCTCCTGGGAATAGTGAAGCATGGAGAGAGAGCGAAGACTGAGGACAATTAAATATTAGTGAGTGTACGCTAATGCTTCTCACTCTGAGTACATTTTGGCTCTCTGTAATTGTAGCTGAAAGCTCGTACACAGCCAGAACAGGCAACTTCATCCAGTACCTTAGAAATAAGTACATTGCAGTCAAAATTTAGAGGAAATTTTCCTCCAGATTCCTTTGTTTTACCATTTTAAGAGTTATAAATCAACTGAAAATGAGGACTTGCAACATTTTTCCATTGCCGTTTTTGTTAATCCCACCTACAGAGCTCTGATTGGCTCAGTTGTTTTTGCAGCCAGGGAAGCAGCAGTCTATAAGCACGATGCCAGATCTCTTTGAAACACGCCTACATTTTGTAGAGTGACAACTTGATATGCATATGTGCGATTCAGTATGGTTTAATTCAACTGCATTTATTTAAACTTTTTTTCCATAATGAAAGTGTGATTAAAACAAATGACTTGAATCAGAAATGCTCCCAGAAAATTCTGTCTCCTGCCACAGGAGCAGCAGTAAACAAAGGCTGTAATACACTGGATACCTTTTTGGCCAGTCCCCAAAGAGGAGGATTTTTTTCATGAAAATGCTGCAAACTGGATACTGTTTACCTCAGCTCTAGGATTAGTGTCATCCTTCTGAATTTGGTATTTCCTTGTAAATAAAACAGTGCATGGCTTCATTAGCTGGAAGGAGCTGTGGCCGGTAGGAAGAAGCATTAGCCGTATCATATTTATTCAGAATGGATGGAGTCGGAGTCTGCGGTTGCGTTTTAGTGCAGCCTCTATTATCGATTTTTACACCCTGAATAGAGAATACTGTCTATGTATTTAACTACTTTTCATAAAATACAATGGCATATTTCCATATTGTGCATGTAATCCTTGTGTAAAAGTAGGTGACGCTTCTTGTCCCAAAAGATAGACAGACTTAATATAGGCCATAGCTTAGTACAAAATGCTACAGCCCTCCTTCATGTCTCTCCTCTCTCGTGACAGGCACCTTTTCCCTCCTCTCCTCTGGATGACTCTCTTATTTTTGCCAGCCCTCTTTCTCCCGCCTGGCTTCCATTTCTCCTGACTCGGCATCTCCCGGCCAGATATTACCAATAGTGCCCGTATCAGAGCGCAGTGTGGGAGCGAGATAAGCAGATATTAGCCGGCCTTGCCATCAGCAGAGCGGACCTGGGGGGGGGGGGGGCAGGCTGGTGCAAGGCTTGGCTGGGCATCAGTAGGCACTGAAGGGCAGACGCTGGCGAGGACAGCAGGGACCTGCTTCTGCCAACAAAGGTTTGGGAGGAAATTGATTACATGTCATACTGGGGCTCCGGTAATCTGATTTCAGGAAAAAAAAAAAAAAAACAATATCTGTAATCACACATATGCAAAAGTAATCAGACAAGAAAGAGGAATCTTAACTAAAAGCAAGCGCAGCCTTTGTCCTGCGCAGTGAATTTCATTGACTTCCAATCGTAATTGAGTTAGGTGATTAAATGATTTTCAAAAACAGAGGACAAGTGCCAAAACCTGTGTGAGGGTGGACTGAGTGGAGCTCTGGTTGTTAAGTTTGATGGTTTGTTTGAGAGTTATTTTTAGTGGCGTACCCGAGAAAAACATTGGATCATTGGTCATCTGATTTTGACCTAATTTTAGGTTCGTTGATGTCTCGACCAAAACAGTGAAGTTGCTGGCAGTAAAACCCAAACAGTGAGCTGACAGGCACTAAAATGCTCCATAGAGCTGAGAGGAACTGCAGGGCCGGGTGATAATGATCACTACGAATGAAATAAACTTATAGCAGCTTTAAAGAATTGTATTCAAGATATGCACTGATTGGAACATTTTTCTATTTTCAATTCTATTCCTGGTTATTTACCTTTACATACTTTCCTCAGACTAGTACATCTGTCTTGCTTTAATGTGGAAAACATGTTGATTTATGTGCACGGGATATTGATGGATCGCATGTTTTATTCTGAGATTTGCAGGCCCGTATGAACTGTTCATTCAAAATAAGAACTTAATCAGAATAAGAACAACTTGCTAGAGTATGCTATGCATGTAAACACACTCATCGCTCTTCCTAAAGTCGGCACTGGTGGGTGAAATAGCCTCGGAGAGCTGTGGTCAGCTGGCAGGGAGCCACTCTGAGTGGCACCGTGTTGCTCTGCAGCTCCTTCACGACTCTGCCCCTCCATCTCTGCCTGTCCTCAGTCCCCCCCCCCCATGAGACTATTGACTCATCAGCACGCACACGCACCCACACGCACCATAAGATAAAGACACATACTGACTCACAGACGTGCACACATAGTCGCAACAGACACCCCCACACACACACGCACAGAGCATGGTGACACATAGAGAAAGATGCACAAAGGCCACTGTCAGACATACACACAGGTAGACACACACACACACACACACACACACACACGTTTAATTTAAATCACCACTGCACCCGCATACGTCCCAACACTCCACTTTTAATAGACCTCTGCCTCTTTATGGCTTTCCGCCTCCTAAACCCATCAATCCTCTCCCTCTCTCTCGCCCTCTCCCTCTCTCTCTTTCTCTCTCTCTCTCTCTCTCTCTCTCTCCCTCTCCCTCTCTCTCTCTCGCTCTCNCCCCCCCCCCCATGAGACTATTGACTCATCAGCACGCACACACACCCACACGCACCATAAGATAAAGACACATACTGACTCACAGACGTGCACACATAGTCCCAACAGACACCCCCACACACACACGCACAGAGCATGGTGACACATAGAGAAAGATGCACAAAGGCCACTGTCAGACATACACACAGGTAGACACACACACACACACACACACACACACACGTTTAATTTAAATCACCACTGCACCCGCATACGTCCCAACACTCCACTTTTAATAGACCTCTGCCTCTTTATGGCTTTCCGCCTCCTAAACCCATCAATCCTCTCCCTCTCTCTCGCCCTCTCCCTCTCTCTCTTTCTCTCTCTCTCTCTCTCTCTCTCTCTCTGCCTCTCCCTCTCTCTCTCTCGCTCTCTCCCTCTCCCTCTCTCTCTCTCTCTCCTATCTGATTGGAGCTGTGACGCAACCTCCCTCTCTCATCCAGCTTCTGTCCTGTCCTGCTTTATCTCCCTCCTTTTTCTGACTGACTGCAATCATTTTGTCTTTTTGTTTTACCCTCAGTTCGCCCCCCCCCCGTGTTCTTTGCACCGTCTTTGCCCTCTCCCCACCACTTGCTACCCACTTGCTCTCCCTCCCTTTTTTTACTCTGCCGCTAAGAAGGCTGGAGCCAATGCAGCACTGCATGTGGAGAGGGATTAGATAAAAGAGAGAGAGAAGAGGAGAGAGATGAGTGGAAAGTGAGTCAGAGAAAAGAGACCAAGGACAGCAAACAGAAGGAGACAGATCGACTCAGAGGCTGTAAATAAGTGTTGGGGAGGGATGGATGGATGGATGGAGCAAGGACGGATGCTGCGCGACTCGTGGAGCAGTAAAGATGTTGGCTTGAATCGGATCTCAGCTGATCAAATATCTTCATATTTATCGCATTATTTCCCCAAGTGACCACCGAACATTTAGCAAATCATGCACAGAACAGGTATATACAGCAGCATCCATGCAAAGTGGTGGTCAATGCAGCAATATGTCCCCTGATGTGTGATGTCATCAGAAATGCATTGCATGTTATAAGTAGGGTTATCATATATAAAATTATGTTAAACTGATTTAAATAGCAGCAAATCCTGACATTTGTGTTTCTTTTAGATGAATTCATCATCAACACTGTAAATGAATCAACTAATAATTTTATCTCTGATCAGAGGAGATTGAATCAGCTCGATCTGCATAAAGTTGATGCTAATATGTGAAAATCCATGTTTAAAGCATGAATATGCAACTTTTGAAAGATAGTATGCAGTAAATAAATAAAGACTTCGCCTCCTCTTACAAAAAAAAAAGCACCATTTCTCAGCTGTATTCCTCTCAGCACCTGGTCTGGTCTGACTGGTAGCTTATGGAGGCTAATGTTATCTTATCTTAGCAAACTTAAGATAGATATAGCAGCAGTTTAAACTGTGTTTACAGTCAATTTCCTGACTACCCTTGCAACACATTTTGGCATTTACCATGATCTTGTAATTGTTACATTTGGCCACAATGGCTGGTAGACTTTCTTTAAAGTTACAGTTACATTTGCATATAATAATAATCTGTCTCGTTTCGATATTAATGACATTCAAAGAAAATAATAAGCATACTTGCGAATGTTCAGAGTAGCTGTTTTGAAAGGAACCCTTCATTATGCGGCTGTAATGAAGTTTGACAGAGCTCAGGTCCAGAGGGCTGCAGTGTCTCACCCTGTTGGACAGAGCTGAAATTAGCTGTGAGCAAATTAATGGAAAAGGGATGGTAGGGTGGTGCTGCAGAGAGGCGGCGTGGGCTGGCTCAGGTGGCGTGGATGGCAGGGGTCCTGGGTTCAGAAGCAGCAGGCCCTGACCAATACATTACCACACCTGCACCCTGCCTCCCACATCCCACCTCCTCGCTCTGCTAAACAACTCCCAAACCAATAATCACACTCCCTCTCACAGCTCCTCGATAACAATTACTCCCAGTCTCAGCCCGCTCTCTGCTTGTTTTGTCATCCATGCCATTAGGCTCCTTGTAACCCCTCAGCTCCTCCGTTTCTTCTTCCCTCCCTCTCTATAAACCGCACTATCAACCCCGGCCGTTTGCTCCGTAACTTGATATGACCTTGCATGAAAAGACACAAATATCGAAAGTTCCCATTTTCCAAGTTAGCAAATGAATAAATAATAAATTAGCTTCATGAATATTTAACTTGAATTAATCCACCACCTGTGATGTCATACACGTGTTTGATTTTATTTCTTCTTCATTAGGCAACAGCAGTGTGAATCTGTCGGTTGGTCCCCCACTTCGTCCAGACTTTGACTTTTTCTCCAGGGCAAACACGAGGCTGACATTTTTTTTTTCCCTTAACATTCATCTCGCTCCATCACCAGGTAGAATTTCTCACTTTGTTTTTTGACTTAGCATGCTAGCACGTGAATCTAAGATGATGTAAACACACTTGCTAAACATCAGCATTAGCATTGTCATTGTGGGCATGCTGATACTAGCCTTTATCCCAAGGCACTGCTGTGCATAAGTACAACCCCAGAGAGCAGCTGGCATAGCTGTCATCTCTCAGTCTTGTTTGCTTGTGCTGAATGCAGCACATATTGGAGTTTTAAAAAAAGGTGGTGTTTGACCATTTTAGTGAGTGAACCCATGCTCGTGCCTGCATGAGCCTAAAAGCAGCTGTGAAAAACTGGCTTGAGCGGGTTGATGTAGGGGGAATATAATTTGAATTACTGTGTCACAAAAACCTGTCTGTCAAGCTGAATCACTCCGTCTCCCTTGTTCTCCCTCTGAGAGACTCCACACACACACACACACACACACACACACACACACACACACACACACACACACACACACACACACACACGTCCAGTCACATGGGGATGTTGAGGTGAACTGTGAGGCCTCAGTAATACCTGTGTGCACAGGGGTGTTTCAGTGGTGAGAGCCCTCCTCAGAATAATAAAGGGATGGACAGAGGTGAAGAGGAGAGGAAGAAGAGGGCAGGAGAGGAGGAGGAGGTAGAAGGAGGAGGGGGAGAAAGGAACTAAAAATAGCCCAGCCTTTCTCAAAACAGGCTTTTGCGAGGTCACGTTTGCTCCAAGCAAAAGATTTGAAGTCTCCTGGAATAATAGATTCACCATGCGCTCTTTTCTCTCCCAACATGGCTTTCTCCTTCACTACAAAGAGCCCGAGTCGAGCGAGGGGAAGAAACAGAGTGTTTTGTCCATTTAGACACAAATGTTTCTCCTCCAAGTTTAATTCGAACCTCATGATCAGGGAATACTTCCTGTCGTACTGACAGCATCATTTTGACAGTAATGAATAAAACGCTATGTGAGCATTTCAGGAAGATCTTCTTTCAGTCACTATGATCCGAAAGCCTTCAGCTGTGCAGCCGCAGACTGTTTTTACGTGGCGGCTATCCTGCTTGCTGTAGCTCCAAATTGGATTTAAACAGACTAGCACAGCGCAGCTCAAGCTAGCTAAGAACAGTGTTTAATAGTTATTTAAAGGGAAAGCATGACCTGCAAAACACATCGAACTTTGCTTTGCTTAAACTTGCATTGCAAAACAAATTAAGTTCAGTTGAGGTGGCTTTTGCAAGGTGACACCCCCTCTAGATGGCCGCTGGCAATATTAAAGGGTAAAGCAGCATCTCCTATGTTCAGACGTACAGTAATCTTAGTCATATACCAAAATGAAATATCCACCTTATGAGTTTTGACATTTAAATAGATAGGAAAATCTCACTCCTTCTGTATTGATCCCTGTAGGGAAATTGTCTCGCTGTCTCGCTCCGTCCACAGCGAGGACAGAGGTCAGAATCAGCTGCAGGAAAAGCCCCCCGGAGCGAGCAGGGATACAGTGTATTGCTCAAGGACAATCCAGCAGATGCTTGCTGATATGGGTCTTGAAAGGTTAAGGAACATCCTGCTGGCTAAATAATTGATAGCAGAAATTTCAAATGAGGATTTGAAAGCAGCGGAGGTTATTTAAGTCGGCAGCAGTCACATCCTCCCAATGCAGACCCTCTGTTTTTTTTAACCAAGCTGAAACATTGCAGAGATGATCTAATCATGTGGATTTATTGCTTTTAGTTTTTCTTAGATATTATCTTCATTGTTTTGATAGCAAATGTCAGTACACAGTAGGATTTCCCGCAAGTGCTGATGTTAGAGTGGATACATGTATCTAACTGGAAACTGGATGGCCTTGCTCGTCACTCTCCTTGGTTTCCAGTCCGTTAACATGCCACCATTAGGGCCAAATTTGTCCCACACAAATTAGAATCTTGGTTATGTGTTGATGTTTTATCGTAATGTCTTTCATAATCGCCTGACTTTCCCTCTTGCGCCACCGTGACGTTGACATCCGTAGTTTTGAGTGATGCCATGTCTGCCTCAGGATGGACTGATCCCTTAACTTTTCATTTAGCACTATGGTCAGATCAAACATTTGTCTTGCACTTTGGTTTATGATCACATACCTGCAAAGCTCATTACATTCTCATCAGCCTCAATTGTGTTTTGATTTTAGTGCTCATTAGCAAAGTTAGTATGCTAATATGCTAGATTAAGATGGTGACAAGGGTATTTATGTTAGCTTGCTGACTCTAGAATTTATCTCAAAGACGACTGTGGCTTGGTAGAGCCTCACAGAGCTGAGAGAGTGATGTAGACATGTCACCTACTGTTGACGACGGAATGTATTAGAGTCAGTGCTGCCAACAAAAACACAGCATCAATGCCAATCAAAAGATACACACTGAATGTAAACAAGCGATGGAGATGGATAGATATATGAATCCAGGAGCATTTTTGTTGTTAAGCCACCTCGTATCTAAATCTCTCATCTCTGGCTGGAACAGCATGTGTTGCCTGGCGAGGCAATCTGATTGGGCATTCTGTCAGGAAGCAGGGGAACCTTTTGGGACCACGGAGGCACAGACATGGCACAAGTCTGTCTAGATAAATGCTCTGACTGAGCCAAAGGTCACCGCTGCTTATACTGTACCGCGCACATGAAACCACGCTGGCAGACGTGGCCGAGTGTGCAGCCTGGACATGTTGGTGTGAAAGATGCTTGAGGTCATTGTACTAATAATAGTAAACCCTTACTGTAACCTTAACTTAACCCTAATTAAGAAACATTTAAACTGCTTATTACTCAGTGCAGCTGAAGTCAAATTGGGGTCACAAAGTCTAAAATGAAGCACAAAGTTTCCCACAAAATTTCGCCTATGACAGAAACACTGAAACACACACACACACACACAAAGCCCTGCATACAAACATCAGCATAATTACCTGTTTAACTTGTGCCCAATAAACAAACACACACACTCTCTCTGTCCCTTGACTCCAATCCCCCTCAATCCCCAAATGCAGCCAGCGAGATCGTGCTCGGGTAACAAAAACAAAATCAAAGTGGTGTGTGAAATATGGCTGGGATTCGTTATTAGGTGAAGGCTTTGTTTTCCCTGGCACGCAGGCAGACTGGGGGATTTAAGTCTCCCGATTGCAAAGCATACAGATTAGCCAGGAGGGAAGCAGCCGCCGCCGCCGCACGCTGCTTTTCAAGTTGGTAGCATGGTCGCCTCTGAGTCGGCCATGTGTGGAGAGGAATGGATAAGCATTCAAAAGAGCGCTTGTTGACCACAACCTGTGCAAAGACTTTCTTGGAGGGAGGATAGTTAAGAAAATTGCAGGTGAGCTTGAATAAATAAGGCTTCTGGGAAACAAGATGTCCTTCTGTTTAATTCACGATCTGCTGCTTTTAATGCAAACAAGCATAAATGAAAAAAACAAACAAAAAAAAAACTCCATTATTGTCATTATCCTCTCCCAGTTCACTGCACTTGATTGGTCAGCTGGAGATGAAAGGGAATTACTCATGCGTGCGGCTATGATGGAGGAGGCTTTCTGAGACGTCTGCCTCTCTATTTTTGTCTCTGCATATATGTGGGAGAGCAAAGAGGAACCCCTAGCTCAAGGGCATACGACAGGGGACGTGTTGAACGGGCACTTAAGCATGATAAGTGCTAGCATGCTAGCACGTGTGCATGAACACACCGACTGTGGACACATTATATACGCATGCACTTAGGGTGGCTTTTGTTGGGGTGAGGCTGTGCTGTCCTGTCATCTTTTATTCAGGCCAGTTCTATATGTCTATTTTCAGCTCAGCATCACTCTGCAGAGATGAGCTGCTCTCTACCAACGGGATTTAGGAGAATGGGACCATTTCAGCAAAACGTTCTCCTTCACTGCCCCTTTCGCTCTCGTAAACACACACGTGCACACACGCATACACACATTCTGTGTAAATTACACATCATTGTAGCTGCTCTGCATATTCATAGAGGTGCTTTGTGCCAAAGCCGTGGCAGCATTCCACATCTAACAGCAGGGTGACACAGTCATTTAAATACTGCTCTCCCATACTGCACTACACTCTGCTCTCTGCCTACACCAATTTACTATATATAGACATGCAATGAGCATTTAATGTCATTGGCATGCAGGCAGACTTAAGGAGACGGGGAAGGACGTGCAAAAGGGAGATGGAAGCAGGTTCCAACCAGTGTGAGAGAGCACAAGGTCACAAGAGGCAAGTACCAAGAGGAGCGGAGATTGGGGGGGCGGCGAGGAAGGAGGAGCAGAGGGAAATGGAGGTTAGGGGGTTCTGTGGAAGGAGCCGCAGCCCCTGTGGTGGCCTCGATGACTCAGCCGTGGAAGCCTGAATAATTAGAGCCATGCTCTGGGTCCCTGCCATCATTAGATTGGTGCACATATTAAATATTCAATGAGACATTTTGGGCAGACGTGTAGGGGAACAGGCGAAAGGGCATCTTTTCCGGAGTGTGTGCCATGTACCGACAAAGACGTGTGCATGTGTGCGCTCTCAGAGGCCTGAAGGACATCAGTGCATTTGTAGAGACTATGAAGCCTGTGAATCATCCAGCCCATTTACACCTGGTATTAAAATGTTATCTCTGCCCAAATACATTATCTGGATAATCAATGATCCAATCTTGCCTTTGTGTTTAGACCTGGTGCTCTTAATGCGTTCTCATTGAGATCAGATCTCTGTCCTCCAGAACAAAACCTGCGTTTTGGAGTTGGCGGCAAATCAACCCCAGACTCCCTTAAAAAAATCCCAGAGGTTTGTGAGTTGTTGAGTCAGGGAACTCTTTATAAACCTGGTGAAATGCTTTCTAAGAAAAATTCTGAATTATTTGTCCCGTCTTGTAATTTTGGCAAAGACAATACATTAAGTTATTCCTTAATTTGTATTGTGCCACTGTCCCAGTGTGCTGCAGTGCTGGTGCGTGGCCTTCTCTGTGACTAGATGTATTATATGCTTTGTTAACAGTAGATCAGCTGCACAGATGAGTGCAACCTGTCGCACACACACTTATTTCTTAAAGTGAATCATTAATTTCTAACCTGTATTGCTTTAATTTTCATGCACTTTGGTTGAATAAAGCATCTTTTGGCTCTTTCAAGGCACAGAATAGATGTATAATCAATAATCTAGCTCTCTCTAAATTTGAACAACAGCCTGTATTTTGTGATGGCTAAAAAGCAAATATCTGCATATCAGCCAGTGCTGGCTGCAGTTTGCACTGTGAAAGGCTTTGGTTGATCTCCTCTGAGTATGTGACTGCACGGCATCTTTGTAAAGGTTGGAGAGAAGCAAGAAAAGCCAACATCGTTATGAAACGTGTTTGGTTGTTATAGTGTGCATGTGTGAAGGACTTTAACAGTGTTCTGCTTATCAAGGCCCCTGTGTGTAGGTGTATCTGCGTGGGGCCATTATGTGAACTAGCGTCGGTTCTATTGGTTTGCTATGCTAAAATATAAGGAACACACACCTGCAGTTACACAGAGGGCATATGAGGTTGCTCAGGCTCCTCCCCTATTTAGAAGAAACTGCCCATTAGCCTATATCACCAACAATGTGTCAGACCCGTACAGCCAGACCAGATGCTGAATGGGCCCAGATTACTGATGGAGTGGAGCCACTTCAGCACCAAGCCTGTAATAAATGCTCAGACTCCAGACACGGCCGCAGATGTAAGGCCTTCTCTTCTGCTCTTTTCTTTTTTTTCATTGCTTAAGCAGTTCATAGAAATTCACTAACAGCCAAGATCAATGAACTGTACATGCTGCATTATATCATCTCAATAGCAGGTGTAGCTCTTAATTCACCCATTAAGCAGGTGACTTCTGTTAACTGCTTGAGCACAGTCAGTATATTTTTAAAGAAGCAGTCCATAGCTGGTTAATCAGCACATACTGACTCTACGGGCCCTGTCTTACACCTGGCGCAAAGCTCTGATGGCGCTGATTGGTTTCATTCATGTCACACCTGAAACACACCTGATTAATTAATAGACTTAATGCAACCCTTTTGTGCCTTACTCCTTACGTTATGCCCTTAATGCACTTTAAACCACATCCTATAGATCATTTAAACAGGGCAGTCGATTAGTCAATATAGTATACAATAATAGTAAATGTAATTTTACTGCTTGCCTCCAGTACAGCCGCACCTGTTTTGATATTTTGTGGTAACAAAAGCTCGCTAATAAGACAATATGCTGCAACAATTAGGTAAATGAAAGTTGTCTCTCAATGCTGACAAGTGCTTTTCTTATATAAAGGCAAACAAGATGCAAACACTAAGGCTCAATACAAGGCTAAACGACTTAAGACGGGTAATTGTTTTAAGTTAATTGTCTTTATGGGGAGCATTAGCTGTTTCCTGATTCTCGAACAAATGCTTTCAGTGGGTTCCTTGATTTCTGTTTATGTTTTACGACTGAAGGGCCAGGACCTGCTTATGTTAGAGAAGGGATTGTATGGAAATGGTAAGAGGCAGGACGGTGGGCTGCTGACTTTATTCTCAAGAGCGAGGATGCTTTCCACCATCAACATTTCAATTCAGCCTCCCCCTGTGATATTGATTATAGAAATGGAATTCAGAACCGTTACATAAGAGGCATTTTCATTAGCACCATGATGAAGATGATTACAATTAAGAAAGTTATTTATGCATTTCCTCTTTTAACTACTTTATGGTTAAATTAATTGTACCCACTCAACACTGCACACTCCAAAAATTTGTCTTTAAGTCTCTAACTTTCCATTTTGATCTCAACTTAAAACGTCGGGGGGCAGTTTTACCTTAAAGCACCTGTCCATTTAGAAGTCACTGCACAGCCCCCCCCAGACGCACAGAGCAATTTTAGAAAGGTTAGATCCTCCCCTTTGTTTTTCCTGTTTCTTTCTGCGACATTTTGTTTGTGCATCCACCCTCTTTCAAAGACTTGATTGTGAAGGACGGCAGATGTCACAAGCTGCAGCATCCACTATATGTTTGTGTGTGTGTGCGATGGGCCCGAGTCCAGGCTACTTGGAAGACTCAGACATGTTCACTGCTGTGTAGAATAAGCATTGTAATGAAGGAGAGAACAAATTCCACCCTATTTTCTCCATCAATCGTCTTTGGAGCAACACGCCTGCTGCTTGTGGCTGATATATTGTTACTGTATATTGTGCAGCGGGGCTCCATTTGTCTCAATCACCGGATTCTTCTATTATCATTCCAGCTCAGTTACTTTTGGGAATGATACCAAGCATAATAAACGAATAATACACCACATATTCATTAGACAAATAAAATGTGAGGCGTTCGCATGCCAAAAGTCTCTTTTTACAAATGGCCCTTTGGCTATGTTTAAAGAGAGCAATGGTGCATTTAGCTGAGGAATAATCACAAGCATCAATACTGGCATCCACACTAACAACCGACGGACATCAACAAACAAATGTAGTGCACTAATTGGGCGGCTATACTATTGAAAGCTGTCTGCCATTGCAGAGTGGAATACTTCATTTGAAGTTTACAGGAGATGCAGACCACAATACAACACAGCATACTGGCAGTATATCAGGACCAAAGGCCCTTTGTGTGCCCAAAGCCCCTCAAACTGGATTCAAATCTTCTAATAACAGCAGCAGAACGGCAGCCCAGTCCTCGATTTCTTCCCATCAGCCGGTCTCCACCATCTCCTCTTCCCCAGTCAATAATCCCAAACCAGATTGATGGCTGTTTATTGCATGCTTCTTTATGGCCCAAGGCGAGAGTGAGTGAGTTTGCCGCTCTGTGGGGATAAAGAAAACAGTACAAGATTACCACGCTAGTGTTCCACTCCCGGGCCAGCCTCTGTCACCGCTCACCTCAATCTAATAAACACATGTCTTTATTGATCTCGTCTGCACTCCTGAGTGTTGTTTTTTTTCCCTTTTTTTTTCATTTGCACTTTTCCCATTGTCTGTAAATGCAGCAGTCCCTTGCAACTGTGTTTGATCTCAATGCAGAGAAAAGTATATTAGAACATTTGATATGTGTGTGTGTGTGTGTTCAGGAAATTTGTGTGTACAAATCAGTGGCAGTGATGCAGTCGCAGGTCGAGAGGGTCAAAGGCTTGAGTTTGGTAATTGATACAGGCTACAGCCCTCTTGAGTCAGGCTTTGCCTTAATGGACTTTATGCTGAGTCTCAGCAAAGTTATTGAAACTAAAAAAAGCCTGTTAAGCTGAGCAGAATTATTATGCATTATCTGCTCAATTTTGTGTAGCTGCTACTTTAATAATGAGAGACGCAGAAGCAGCAACTTTTAGCAACATTTTTTTTGTTTAATTTATGATTTAAATGATTATACCCATAGCAATTCACTTGGGTTGTGCAGTGAAAATACCCCATATGAGTAAAGCTTAAACATGCCTTTTGTATAGGCCTGGACTGGATAATTGATTACTGATTATTAATGGCAGAAGAGTTCAGAGTAGTTTCCATGGGCACAGCAGCAGAAGACTGCCAAGTTTAGTGCTTTTTTAGATGAAGACGGAGGTTGAGTGTGTGTACTTGAGTGTGCGGTGGGCTCTAACCAGGTGCAGTTGAGGTGATTGCGGTCAGTGGTTTAGCGTGTCAGGCTCCGAGTGTGCGCTGAACCACAGCAACGGGGAACTAGAAGAGGAAGGAGGGGGTGGAGAGGGAGAGGGGGGAAATAGGGAAAGGTGGAGGTGCAAGTCAAGGGGCTTGACAGAGGAAGAGAGTGATGGAAGTGGTCACGGAGACATTTAAGGCTGAAGTACACGATGAGGTGGACTGCAGAGAGGGCAGTAGGACACACCAAGGAATTTGAGGGGATGAGGTAGTGAGTGGAGACAGATATAGTAAGAGTCATATCTGGAAACACAGAGAGCCACACACATGCTTAACATCTCCCACGTGAGCACACACACACCCTCGTTAATCCATCCACCTTACACACTCTCCTCTGCTAGCCCTCCTCCAGTTTAATGGTTTGTCTCTCTCCCTGTCTGGCTTTTTTGCGTGTTTGTGTGTGCGTTAAACTGCCGAGTCAGCGGGCCCTGTCACCCAGTCAGACAGTGTGGGGGCGGTGTCGTCAGACGCCATCATCTGTCTGCGCTACACTGACCAAAGTCACGCACATATTGTACGCACACAGACTCACACAACATGATTTCAGAGACACGTCATCACACAGTGGAAATACATGTGTGTGCGTCAGCGCTACATGTGTCATCTCAGAAGGGTTGGTCACAGTCGTGTATAATAAATACAGCTCAGCTCCCCTCGGCTCCGAAATGACCCAGTGGTGACATTTACTCCAATTAGATTCCCCCTATCGGGCTGTTTTAGATCAGTGCTAAGTGGTTAGAGATAAGAGGAATGGCGCTGTCGCTAAAGCCTGCGTCTCCTGCAGATGAGCCATATTCTCCCGAGCCGTGACCGCAGCAGTCATTTTAAACATCCCCCGTCACTGCAGCCATTACACACCTCGTTGGATTAAACGTAAGCAGGGAATCATGCAGCGGCCAATGGTGTGTTAAAAGGGGGGTGGGGGGTGTGTCACCCCATGTCTGTGAGGGCTTCAGAGTGTTTTATGGATGTGCGTAGTTAATCCTCACGCCGCGTGTTGGCTCACTAAGAGCGTGGAATGAAAGTCACTGAATCCTGAAATGTTTTCCTTCAAAAGAAATAACAATGATCAGCCGATCAGACGAGATAATTGGAGCTCAGATCGTTCTGTTGCAATTCAGAATCAAGCGCTGGATCGTTCGAATATATAAAGATTTTTCTTAAATTGAAAGCAAGCGAGCTGATCTCACGCAATTGGCATTTAAGAACAAGATAATGGACAAAATGAATATTGAAATATCTCTCACCGCATTTTTGCAATATTTATATGGAAATGATATTTACTTAAGTATCATTGCTGTCCTGGGAAAACCACGTACCCTTAAATTTGGAGAGGATTAAGCTTTCCTGCTTAAAAACTCATTTGATGATCAGAGAAATGTATTGTGGCGAAGCTGAAAACATCAGCCTTGGAGATACTTACACACGCTAAAGTTAAAGTGATGATCGTCCCTATTCCAAATCCAGCAACTGAAAAAACATCTGTTTTCTCGTACTTTAGCGCTCATGCTGTGGCATATTTAGGTAAAAGCTAACTGACAGAGTTATTGCAGTAAACCTTTGCCATTTCACGCTTCATATCTCCTTCCTGCCTCTTTCCCTGTATACTTTCTAGTAAAGGCAGAAATGCCACATGAATAATGAAGAAGACCATGTAATCTGTGTGTTGGTGCGTGTGTGTGTGTGACAGTGTGAGAGAGAGAGAGAGAGAGCCTTGCAGCATTAGAACAGGTAGCAGCCTAGTTGTTGATGCTGATGTGGTCTCAGTATGCATTTCGATGAGGTTATATAACACATCATGCTGCGTAGCTGGCGAGCGGCGTTGCTGCTATTTATAGAAACACTTTGATGGAACAAACTCTGTGACACACAGACACAAAAACATCAACCTGGATGAATATGTGCAAACTCATTTGCAAGCGGCACAAGCGATGACTGAAAGTACCTTTTTTTAATATTTCTCCCGCTGTCTCTCCTGCACAGTCATCCACACAAACAGTAATACACTGATATCCAATAAACTGCAATTGCTAACTATCAGAGGGACGAGGAGGCTATATTAAATTCTGAGGCTGCAGCGAGTAAACAGATAATTATCGATGTGTCCTGATCGGTCACCCTGTCCACGGTGTCCCCTCTCCACTCTGTTTCTCTTCATCTGCACGAGTCAATCTTTCAGTGCTGCTGCAGCTTTCTCCGCCTCTCAATAGGACACGTATACCTGAGTGCACTCCGACACACGCGTATCTCAGTAGAGTACACACAGCCACAGTCTGGTCCTTTTGTTCATTTAAATACCAAGGAGTCCAGACAAAAAACTATTACAGGGCGCAATGTGGCGTGACGGCTTTTTGATCAGCTGGAGAGAGAAATAAGGGGAGAAATGTTAGGGGCATTACCACTCATTTTCTCGAGGTGCTCTGATAACGTTTGAGCAGCTGATTGCTTTGTTTAGAGCCCGCGGCCACGCCGAGCGAGGCTCTGCCCACAGTTTGAGTAATTATACAGCTACTGTACGTGCTAAAATGGTCACGTGCATAAGTTAATCATGATTTTCTGAACAACTCGGAGCCGCAGTGCTGAGATTTTCAGAAAGTGTTGTTGGGAGTGAGGTGATTTTTAACCATGTTAGTGGCAATGTTTG
Organism: Chaetodon trifasciatus; assembly: GCA_037975065.1. Lineage (NCBI taxonomy): Eukaryota > Metazoa > Chordata > Actinopteri > Chaetodontiformes > Chaetodontidae > Chaetodon > Chaetodon trifasciatus. The sequence goes on along the minus strand of JBBMOE010000017.1, from coordinate 11,760,787 downwards.
GTCATCCAGTACTTGCCTCCGCTGTATGTAGTGCTAACTAGCAAATGTTAGCTAACATGGTAAACTAAGATGGTTGCATTAGTAAAAGGTCCCATTCATTTTTCTCATAGACTGTCATGTGACTGAGATCATGGGTATGGCAGCATTCAAAGCCCTCCTCCACAGAGTTAAAATAATGGAAAGTGTTTGTCAAAATGTGAGCCTATGTGATAATCACATTATCTAGGAGAGTCCTGTGTTTCAATATGAAGCGACATTGAGGATCTTGTTTAAAGAACAAAGTGAAATGTCAACCCTAAATTGAGAAAATGTAGAACCCAACAGCACCCACGTTTATTCATTGAAAAGTGGCAGCAGTGTGCCACTAATCCGGTCAGCTATGAGTCTGTGGGACGCTTTCATGTCCTGTGAGCCGCATGCTTTGTTAATTTCCCTCCATGTCCACCATATGCTTCATTAGCTCCCCGCTGTTAAAGATCTATGTGTCAGCGTCGGCGTGCTATGAACTTAACGGTGCTCCTGTGAGCACAGCAACAGCTGCAGCATCCGTCCTCTGTGCTCCCCGAAATAAACCTTCCCATACAGAAAACAATCAAAAGTCCATATAGAGATTGCCTTTTATGAGAGCCTGTAACAGTTCAGTCTCCCTGCCTGCCAGGAGCTGTCACAGAGTCCAGATACAAACAAAAGCCTCAAATAGATCAATCTTGATAAGGTTATATCTCAACAGCTGGTCATGTTATGGAGAAGTAGATAATGTGGTGAACAGGCACCTTTGAGACAAAGAACTAACATCAGGCTCTTTCCTGCTTGATTAATGCCTCAGCTTTTTGGTGTACAGACAGACTCAAACACTAATTTCATAGAAAGGGAAATGAATCAGCAGATGCATCTACAGTTTTAGATGTTTTTCCGTTTGCTGAGGCTTTTCCAGGATTGCCGTGACATCGTAAACGCTGCGAATTTACAATTATTTCACTATCAGATTCCTGCCACTCTTGTTTTGATCTTGAATGATTACAACAGGCGAGAGAGCTTGAGAGACGGGGGGAGATATGAAGAGAGAGAGGGAGGAAGGAGCAGGAATTGACAGTTGCCCAAACCGAGCTGCCTTTCAAGATGTCAGAGCAACTGCAGCACCTCGACAAGCAAACAGATAAGACTCCAGCCAAGATATCAAACAGCATCAGCAATAAGCAACAGCCACAAACAAACACTTTTCCAGCCAGCCACAGGCCCCTCACTAACCACGACCAAACAGCCCAGGGCCACCTCGGGAGGTGAGGAGGGGGGAGGAACAGCCCAAACAAATTGGAAATGTCAGAGCCCGGCTGACCTTGCCACACTTCTCATCAAAAACCTTAATAAAGAAAGTGAGATGTCGTCGAGCGCAGAGTCTGCTTTAATACTTTTGATGTGTTGTCTGAGTGGGAAGTGGCACAGCGTGCAGGTGCGATGGGGGCACGGAGAGGGGAGACATTTAAATCAATGTGTTACTCGCCGTTGCATCATTTTTTACTGCCTTTAAAATATAATACCAGAGGGCGGTTAGAGGTGACAACCTGGAGGGGGTTTCTAAAAGTCAGTTTACACCATGAGACCGCAAAAGCCAAAAAAATCTATGATGGAAAAAACAGGTATTTTAAAGTACATGTCATTTGTATAATATTAATTGAAAAAAAATCACCTAGAAGATTCAAAATTAAAACCTACTGTGCTGCAAATAATCTGATTTTCTTTCTTTTCACTCTGATGTTTCTGGATTTTTAAAGGCTCTCTATCAAAGGTTAGCTAACATTAGCAACCGTAAACTAAGGGTCATACCAGACCAAGGAAGGCTGTTGTAGCAAAACCCCCTGAGTGTATTCAATTGAGCATGAGTGCATTTTATGGAGGAAGGAAGGAAGTGTTGTTTCTCAAAAGCTACACATGGTCTCACTTTAAAAGAGTTTGCTGCTTGCAAACAGTCTATTTAAGCCGGACCGCCTGCATCAATTTTTTGCAGCCCATGCGCAGGTGTTTACTGCACTCGGCAAAGTATTACCACCCGAGTAACAGCTGTTAACACGTCTGAATGAGGCTGTCATTCAAGCAAAATGTACAACAAATATTGTGATTGCAATCAGGCTGACGTTTTTAATGGGAAGGGTGGTTATTGCCTTTTATTTCCACTGACACGTTTTACCTTTCCCAAAAAATGCAGCGCTCACTATTTGGATACTGCACTTGTAGCATATTGTGATTGTGATAATATTTCAATTCATCACTCAGCCCGAGCCCCCTGTGTACATGAATGTATTCAAGAGTATGATATGAACAGTGTGTTCTCATTTGTGTGATGCACCTTACAGCTTGTTTTGGATGTTGGGAATAGTCTTTTATGGTAATCTGAGGACAATACACAGCTGACGGCAGTAGATTCATCATTCTCATAATGCCGGATATGAATCATGCTCTGTGTTGTCCCCTGCTGAAGGAATTAGTTAAGAGTTGTGAGGCTGTCCCATTCCTCATCCATTTCCTCAGTCTCATTTATCTCTGTCTTCCTCAGGTTGTTTTTTTTTTTTTTTTTTTCCCTAGCGCTCAAATTTATTGTCATCAGCACAGAGGTGAAACGCGTATCTTACTTTACAAACAAGACGAAGATGAAGACACAGAAAGAGAGCGGACAGGCAGCTGAGCCCATCACAAGAGGAGAATTAGATAATAAGCAGCAACTTTCAAACCAAATGAGATATCTGCGACTCGTTTCCAAGCTAAGACCTCACCGTAACTGACGCTGCATGCCAGATCAGTGTGACACACAGGAGGCACGGATTTATTTTCCTGTATTTTGTACTTCAGTGGAGATTACTGCTGCATGGCATCCAACAGCACATAGTGCCTGGTGTACATCGTATGTTCTTTGTATCTGATGAACAATCTGTGTTACCTGCAACACTCAAACCTGCAACAAGTCTCACCATAATGGGTGGCAATCTTTGGCAGTCTCTCCATTCGGTTCAGGTGAAGTAATCAGTGCCAGCGCAGGAAGCAGTGTGTCCATTATGTAGCGAGGCAGACACTGTGAGTGAAGAGGTGGAGGTGGTGGAGGCGGTGGGTGTCCCAGCACAAACCTGCACTTAATGCCTTTTCTGACTGTTAGACTTTAAGTTCTCTACCTCTCGCCGTACCACCATACTGAAGGTGAGCAGACTCCCTTTCATAACTAAGCAGCACGGTAAACAGAGCTCAGATGGAGTCACCCCCCTCCCCGGTACATCCCCGCTGCTCACCCCCTTAAATCTCCTCTCAATAGCCTCTTTATCAATCTGCTTCTTCTCCAGCACGCTCTCCTTTCACTCCCTCTCTTCCTTGCCTCCTTTCATCCTCCAAACTCCATCCGTCTCTGACATCTTCCCTCCTCCTCCAACCTCTTCTCCTCCTGTCCTTCATTTGCCCCTGCCTGCCATCCTCCTCTCCCTCCATCAGCTCACCTCCTCTCCTGACCCCCCCCCCCCCGCTCATTCCTCGCCTCCTTCCCTCTCCTGCTCCTCCATCTTAGCTTGTCGAAGCGGGTTTTTTTTGCATGCGGTGATGTCACAGGTGGAGCTTGCGTGTATGTGTGTGTGTCTTAGAATGATATCGCTCTCCTCTGGACCGTGTGAAGGAGATGATCCACCTTCTTGCAGCCTCCCTCCCTCCCTCCATCCTACCCCCCACTCTGCCGCACACTTCCACTCACATAAAGGAGTCAATTTGTCAGAGATGTCAGGGGTGCTAACGAACAGCCAGCTTCTTGCCGTATGCCCGTGTGTGTGTTTGTGTGTGTGTGTGTGTGTGTGTGTGCATGTGTCAGCACGTCTGTACTTCTGCTGCAGCACGGTGTGAATGAGTGTGTGCCAAGTGTACCAAGCAGACAAGTACACATGTATATATTGCTGCCCTGTGGAGGGTTATGGAGACAATTTCACAGGTGTGACATGGTGTGTGTGTGTGTGTGTGTGTGTGTGTGTGTTTTTATTCAGCCTATAGAGGTGGTAAATGTGTTGATTAATACATGACAGCTCTGTGTTCTGTATATGCCTCAGCCTGCTGTTCTGTTTGTGTGCACGAGTGTATGTATTTTTGTGCGTGTGTGTGTGTGAAGGCTCCTCTTCATCCGGTGCCGCCTGAGGAGCGTGATGACCAGTCTATTTGACTGGCGTTCCAGTCACAGCGGTTGCCCCGTCACTGCAGTGACTGGGTCATCGGAGTTAATTATTCTCAGCGCTGGTCCATCATGCCCCATGCAGCGGACGCACACACACGCTCACACACACACACACAAGCTGTCACAGCTAGACATGTAAAATAGAAACACACGTTCTCCCAGCTCTGACCTGGTTAAGCTTGATGACTTTTATCTAAGGACTCCAAAAACACACACTGGTGACCCAGCGGCCTAAGGTGCACACTGTATAGCGTCCTCAGCGTCCTGACACATCCACCTATGCAGACAGTTGAGTCTGAATGACAGTGACAAATGTGAGGCATTCTTCTTGCTAATTAAAGTCTAGTCATACATTAATTACCATGAGCTGCAGTATTTAACGTCTTAATTGAGTGCTGGATGATTTTCCCTTTAACCTTTGCTAAACCAGGATTTCTTTTGGGATTTTTTGTCTCCAGGCAAAAGTTTACCCCAAAAAATGAGAAAGTAGAAGGACATTTGGAGAGCGTAGACCTCCACCAAGGCCAGTAGTCTGCTCCTCTATGATATGCAAATCTGCAAGCACAACCAATCTGGTTGTTACAATTGTGGGGACGTTAAAATCGTTGTGGTTATCCCGTGAAAACACCTTCCCGGAGTGCTCCGTAATGACTGCTGTCTGCATGAAGTTTGAGCACCTGTACTCACTGCACTTTCAAATTCCAATGTGCTGAAACACTGAAATAAGATTTTACCCATGAATTCATGACTTGATCCATGAAATCCATTGATAAAAAGACATTTTTTCAAAGATCAATAAATGTATGATGTTACCAAAGAGTAATCTTGTGAAATAATTGTGATCTCAATATTTACCATAACAGTTGCTATAACGGTTTTTGCCATAGTCGAGCAGCACCCGCCTCTAAAGGCATGTTGAATGGAACTGCTTTGTTTATGAGACAGGATGTGTTTATGGCTGTATGTTAACATTGAGGCGAGTCCTGGCTCAATGATTTGGAGCAGAAGGTAGCCATGTGGGAGTGGGTGGGGTGATGGCAGAACGCTAACACAGATATGCATACACACACACACACACACACACACACATACACTGTTTGTTTGGAAGGCCATGCTGTTCAGGCACTATCTGAATTACATTATTGCACAATAGCGTTCGCAGAGTGAACCAAATGTTCCAAATGTCTCTGGGTCTGCCCCCCTCCCTCCCTCTCTCTCTCTCTCTGTCTCCTCTCAAAGGGGGAGAACAGATCCCATAGCTAAAGACAGAATCCAAACAGCTTAAAAAAAAAAGCTCCTAAGTTGTCAAAACAAATGACCGCACTCGCGACTACAAACACATCAGGTGAGCGAGCAAGCGAGTGCTCCACGTGCCTTTGAGCAAGCTTGCCAGATGCTGGTGAGCCCGGCCTGACGGGTGGGTCAGTCGGTAGACCTCATAAGGAGAGGTAGGAAGAAATTGGCGGGGGAGGGGGGCTGGAGGAGAGTGTTTAAATGCGGTGTGATTAGCACTGAATGCTTTGGCAGATGCCTCAGTTTGGCACCAGGTGTGATAGGTGCATTTGTAATGGAGCATCACACCGGCCAGCCATTCCAAATGTGGCACAAGTGATGCTAAAAGTTTTTTTGGATCATGTGGATGGACGCACCCACAAATCACACGTGGGCTCTCCCTGTGAGGGAGAAACAACCTGAAACTCGAATAACAACTGCCTTAGATGCAAAGTCAGTAATGTATATCGTAAAGGATAGAATACACACACACGCCATATGTTGTGATTCTGATTTGTGATCGTGGTGATCGTTATGTATTTATGTAATACACTTGGGAATAACATAGATTCTTTTGTTGAAATATCATATTTTCTCTTCCTGTGTACTTTTCCATGTGCCGTTATTAATAGAATACCCATCTAAAACAGTACAATGCATTATTTTAATCAGTATTCTGATTGATGATTGCCAGGCTGCGGAGTTTGAAAAAAGAAATACCAATTATAATCAGCCTCGGGAGAAAGCGATTGGCAGAGCGCTAACAACAACCAGGCAGTCTGAAACGAATGCAGCAAATGAAAGAATGCATACAGTAATGCAGCCGAAATGTGACAGGTTTACAGGTTACAAGCAGATGGGCCAGTGTGCATCACTAGCTCTTCACATAATTAGCTGTATACATGGAATAACAAGAAGAAACCGAAGTGTGTGCAGATGTGCAAACTGCATAGTAAGCTAGTACTTAATCAGATGTTCAGATGGTGGAGGTGATAAATACTGAAATAGATACACTCCATTGTCTTATGAGCAAATGCATGCAGAAATTCGAGATATATCGCCTCATAAAATAATAAAATACGTTTTTAAGATGAACAAATTCCAATATTGTGCACATCAAACAGTTGTTTCTGTTGGTAATCATCTATCTATAATTATATTGATATGTGATGGTATGCATGAGTAACACAATTTAAGACATTTCATCAGAAACATCCTGCAGTGCACACACATCTCTTTATGTATCCAGTATGCCTGTACGAGCAGCTTGAATGCTCATGTTCAGTGCAGTGTGTGTGTGTGTGTGTGTGTGTGTGTGTGTGTGTGTGTGTGTGTGTGTGTGTGTGTGTGTGTGTGTGTGTGAGTCCACATCCTCAGGTCCTCATCTGTGTACGAACCAGTACACTAAGATCACATTGCCCCAGTTTGCATGTGAACAATAGGCTGTTGCTACCTGAACATGTGTGCTATTGTGCACTTGTTTGCTGCGTTATGGCCCCTGTGCACTTTGTTCACACACCTGTTCACTCAACACGTGTGTGTGTGTGTGTGTGTGTGTGTGTGAGGGAATGCCTGTTTTCCAGCCACAAAGCTACCCAGCTCCAGTGAAATAAAGCAGATGAATCACAGCTCCGCAGTTCAGTAAGCCCAAGAGGCTAGTGGCTGACGCTAGCGTATTGTTGTGAATCAACCACCCTGTCAGAGCACGCTGTTCCCCCTCTTCCCTCCCTTTCCTAACAGCCCGTGTCACCCAGCTCCCTTGCCAACACCCACTCGCACACACACACACACACACACACACACACACACACACACACACACACTGAAAGCTGTTAGCTGCCGCAGTTTGAGAGCAGGTGCTAGCATGGCATGGCAGTGCCCACAGGGCTCAGAGGCCGTAGACAGACACCAGATCAACAGCCAGTTTTCCACATTCTGCTCAGCGACTGCTCGCTGGTGCCCAGCCCTAATTATTATTGGCCGCTGTAATTAATTACAGAGCCTCAGAGAAGCCGGCAGACATAATCCAGGATCACTCCACTGACTTCAGTGGTGTCATTTGGTGCTTCAGACTGTGCTGGTGTGGCTGCTGTCCCTGAGCCTGGGTGATCCCACTCTGAGCGGCTTCTCTGCAAAGGACACAATGTGGTTTTGTACCAAGACAACAGTTTGCAGTTAAGCACTCGCTGCTCAATTGTGATTTGGCACAAGACTGCAGAGCAGCATATGGTCCAAGGTTAGAATGACTGATTTAGCTTAGATTTGATCAAATTATGTAGCTATTGAATTAAGCTGTCAATTTAAACTGTGCAATCAAATATGGGAATCACACTTTATAGTCAGTGGCAGCGCCTACTGTTGGTCTGTAAGGGCAATTATTCTTGTCGGGAGCTATAAAGATTATGGGTTTATGAGCAGGGGATTTGTCCTCTCCTTGTGGTCAGAGGGCTGTTGCTCCCTTCCCACACACTAAAAGGGACTCACAATACACACACACAGGCGGCAAGATTTAGGAGAAAAGTAGATGAGTATTGAACGTTGAATATATCTCTGTGAAAACTGCACCCAGGGGAGAACGAAAAAAATGGAGTGAGGCCTAAAGAGAAGGCAAAAACAAAGGAAGCCAGCTGCCAACACATGCAAGAAAAAAGAAGCAGGACAGTTATCGGAGGAAAGTAGAGGGAGACGGAGAGGGCTTGACGGCTGCAGTATCCAGATTTGCATCATCTTTTAAAAAAGTGGGTTTATGGTGGTACCCGTCCTACCCCCCTCAGCCATCCATCTGAAATTACAGCACGGGCTGTGAGAGAGGATCAAACAAGCTGCACTGTCTTATTCATTTTTCATGCCGCTGTACCGAGGAAGCAAACGAAAGGAGTGAGAGGCAACAAAACTGAGGGGCTGGGGGAATGAAAGCAAAAAAAAAACAGAGTAACCTAGTTTTTTTTTTTTTTGCACTGTGTCCCTGGTTGCATATGTGGAAGCTTAACGAGTGGCAAGCACACATGCACACACACACACACACACAAAAACACTTTTCTTATAATTGCACCAGTTGGTGCACAGGAACAACGCATTGTGGATCCCGGAGGTGGAAGCAAGACGCAGGCAGAGAGACGGAGAAAATCAAATGTGTGTCAATACACTAACACGCACAAACACCCTCACCCCTGGCGCCCTGCGGCAACATGCCACTGAGGGTTGAGCGTGACCCCCCCCTCCCACCCCACCCCCTTCTCTTCCCCAGAGAACCAAGTGGAACAAGTCTCTCAGGCCTCCTCCTCCTCCTCGCGCCTCACTCTTCAGTCACTGTTCAGTGGTGGAGCTGCCACTCTCCACTGGCACCTCATTATTTCCTCGGGAGCCGAGGGGCAAAGACTCCCGATTCCTTAGATGCAGAGATAGAGAGAGAAAAGAGTGATGAATAGAGAAAGAGAGAGAGGCGGCGGCGGCATTCGATATCCAACTGTGCTGCACCATACTTCTGTGACACCTCAAACATGCCTCTCACACACACACACACACACACACATTGAAGTACAGTAGCAGCAGAGGAGGAGAGATGAAGAGAGGAGGAAGGGGGCGAGGGAGGGAATAGATTATAGGAGTCGTACCGTGGCAGAAAGGCAGAAAGGCAGAGACAGCGAGGAGGGAAAAGACAAAGTGTCTGAGAAGCAACCGGAGAGGGTGAGAGCATCGGCTGAAAAGAGAGCAAGAGCAGAGGAAAGCGTGGAAGAAAGGCGGAGGCAGGAACAGAGCGAAAGTTTCTGCAGGCGCGCACTTCACCAGCAAACACCGCGGCAGCTGAAGTGATGCAGGAAGTCTTTCAGTTTGCCGCTGCCAGTCCAAACCAGCAGACCCCATTCAGTCATTCAAACCTGTAGCTACTTAATTCAGCACCTTCAGCAGCAGCTACACGCGTGTGCAGAAATATGGATGAACACAAAGGCATCCGTCCATGTTAGCATGTCTGGTAAGGTGTGTGGAGGGGGGGGTTATGTAAAAGAGAGAGGAAAAAAAGGCCTATTTACGACTCGCTCGTGATGATGCTATATCAAAGCGTAGGTAACATTAGCACGCTGTCGTGCTCTTTTGGAAAGGTTACAGTCCAGCAACCTCAGGCAGACTCATTACCGGAGATATTACGTGAGCGTTATGTTCACCAAACACACAAGTGGGTCCAGGCATCAGAGCGTTTTCTTCCCCAGCGATTGGAAATATGCATGGTCGAGCCTGAGTCCAAATGTGTCCTGCTTGTCCAAGTATGTAACGTATGTCATCTACCGTGACTGTACTACGAGGGCTACCTCGCTCGGTGCTGCAATACAAGAACAATACTGTTTGTTATTTGTTTTTATTTCCCTTTTTTATTTCTTCTCCATGTATTGGCGGCCTGATCATGTGCAGCGTATTTATGAGCACATCTTCCTCCTACAGCTCTCCCCCAGCTGGAAAACAAACACGTCTGATCTAGATGAGCTCAGCTATAGATTAAAGCGGCAGATGAATATTCATCGCTCATGTTAATAGCCGATGGAGGAGAGGAGAGAGAGATAAAGGGGGAGGAAGGTTTGGGTGAGGGAGGGGAGAGCGTTGAGCTGCTGCAACTTGTTATTAATAAGGCTGATTATAATCGGAGGATTATTCTCGCCGTGCCCGTTCTTTTGATATCCATCCCTCACCTTCTCCTTGGCTTTAGAAGGATGCGGCACAAACTCGTACTCTGCGCCGAATTGAAATGAATTGAAGACCAAAATAGACGGGGGCGGAGAGAGGAGGAAAACAACGGGGAGAGAGGCAAGCAGCGACTGTTGACGTGCCCTCTTGTTTGGAAGGCAGACAATCATACACATCAGCTGCTCATGTCTCGCTGGCCATCTGTCAGGGACAACTCGATCTGGATGGCAGCCCTCCAAGCGCTCCCTCTTCCTCTCTTTATCACTCTCTGTGGCATTCATCTTTATGTATATCACTCTCACTCAAGGTTCATGGCTGGTCATTACCATCCAGGTGACACTGACTTCATTTCTCAGTGTCACGTCCTCAGTTGGCCCTGCATCCAGCTTTTACAGCAACCTAAGTGTCTTCAGTAGAATCTCCAGCAGTCTCCATCACAGTGTAGCTGTGATGACTTAACTCCACCTCAACCAGACTATTATTATAAATAGTCATGTAACTTTCACTAGATCTACATTTCTGCAGCTACAACTAGAAATATAAGTAAAGCTGCTGAACACCTTGCATTGGGTCTGTACTGTAACACCACAAATACTTAGATTTAAGGTTGTTAAACTCATCTGATTCCACACTGCCTCACAGCATCAGACGTATTCTGTATTAACCGACACCGCAATGTCTACACTCAATGAAATATTCAAGACTCCAACACTTTTATGGCTGCACCGTTTCATTAAATATCCTCGATATCTCAAATTCAACATATTTGGTAACTCTGGAAACTTTTGGATCCGTTAGAATTTAGAATGAAGTGCACTGGGTTGGAATAACGCTCGGGGCTCAGCGTGTTACAACTAGAAGTCATGAGTTTAAGCTAGAACTTTTTTAACGAAGTGGACCACACAAATATTACTCATAACATCATTTTTGCCAGGAAAGACACAAATAATGTGATGACAGTCCCGGCATTACACGAGGGAATGTCAAAAAAGCTTTTAACAAGTACTTATCCACATTTCTTGAATCTCTCATTCACTGATGGAGCCGCAGGAAAAGTGGTGGAGGGCATTAGCAGGAGGAGTGTGAATAGAGGTATGTTCTCATTATTTGCTGTATTGTGCTCGACAAACACAGATTAAACTTTCAATTAATCTGGTGATGTCTTAATATCTCTTTTCTCTCGAGGCTCGGCGGCACCTCAGTTGGAAAAGTGCAGATTTCTGTCATTTTATACAACTTCTCCCACCTTCCTAATCCTCTAAGTAAATATTTTAATGGAAAGCTTTTATCTGTCCCAGGTTGCGAGTCCCTGCCTGACTGTAAACAAAGTCCAAGTGCCTTTCTGCTTGTCAAGTGAGCAGCTGTAAGCTACAACTGACATTCGTCAGCTTGACTTCAGGGAACAGTATTTTGCAGCCCCCCCCCTTTTCCATTTGTCCTCATGTACCCTCTATTCTGCCACTGCTATGTGTCAATTTCCCTTAAGCAGCATTCATTTGCTCAGTTAGACCCCATTCACCCTGTCTCACGAACACACTGTGGCCATTTTCTGAAGCTGTATGCCACGTTGCCTTGGGCTGAATCCTGGTGCATATTAGTGTCCTACTCGCCCAGTTTAATAGATGACCCTCCATTTAGCCCATTTTAGGCCCTGTTATCTGTTCAAATGACATTACATTATTGACAGTGAGTTAAAGGCGGTCACACCAGAATCATCTGCGCATCTTTGCTAAATATTTTCTTCCAGAAGCTCATGACATAAGGACACCTTGTAGGCCTTTTTGGTGAACCACTGTTGCTGTCAACCAATCAGCATTGCTAGCCCACCGGGACAGAGCTTAGTGAGTGACAGTCGGTCTCCTAAGCCTTTTGTTTTTTGTCTGTGTTTACCCTCCTGGAATTTTGTTCACATGACTGTACATAATTTAATTGAGTGAAGAGCTCCTCAAGGGGAAAGCCGGATAGTTAACTTTGTCACTAGTTTATTCAAAATACCTTTGTACTATTGACCCACTTTTTTTTTGCTCAGATGAGGTTAAATAAAAGCTAATTAGCTACAATAGCATCCTCCATTTTCGACTCTTTCGAGCTTTGTGATGACAGTTTGCTGCTGGACTCGACATAAAAGATTCATGCAGGTTTACTTGTTCCTGCAAGAGAATCCACGGTCAGTGGATCCACTCGCAGGGATCAGGTAAAAATTTTACATTTTCAAATGCTAATGTGCGTCGGGCCTGCACTGAGCACACCGCACTAAAGACGTGGCCATAAGGGTGGAGTAAGAAGGCTTTTAAAGCTGTATTGTAGAAGTCGTTGCAAACCAATCACTTTAAAGGTCCTGCAAGTCAAAGCCAGTTTTCTTTACAGAACAGCTTTAACATTATTATTGCAACCTGCTCAGAATGCATCAGACATATCATGCTCAGTGTGCTGTAAAACCCAGCGTTCGATGGTGCTTGACTATAAAAGAAGCGTAGTCTGTTTCTGTTAAAAAAAAAATTAATTACCACTGTAAGGAAGTCTTAAAAGTTTTAAAACTCTGCTTGTGTCTCTCCCATACGGTGCTGTAACCTACAGTAGTTTGATCCAAGGTCAAAACCACTTAGAAGACTGTAAAATATTTATGATATATGGAACGTGTTTAATGGCAGCGCTCTCAGCCAGCGACTATATCTCCCTCCTCCTTCTCACATTTCACTGAGCTGTTGCGGCGTCCTCCAGCCGACAGGAGAGCTCTTCCCCGCGGGGGCAAGACCACGGCGTCCTCTGCATCTTCTGGACTCTCCCACTGGAGGGTGTGCAGCTCAGAAGCTGTCCTTTGGCGAGGGGACGGGGGGTTTTAGAGCGAGTGATTTACAGTGAGCATAAAGAAGCAGGTAATCAGAGCAGGACGACGGGACAGTGAGTCTGCACAAGTGCGTGTGTTTTAAGAAACAGAAAAATAAAAGAGAGGCCTGCTCGTGAAAGCTGCATACTTGGGACGTGTGTTCTGCCATGTTAAGTGACGGGGCTGCGTGTAGCTCCAGAACATGTTTGTGTGTGGCTGCGAGACTGTGCTGTCAGCCTGTGATTAATCTACCACTGTCTGTCTAATTACCACCCGTGCCCCTCTGTGTTCCTCAGCTCTGCCATAGACGCGCTGACCCACGCCGGAAACTCACTGCTCCCAATGCAAATTAAAGCCCTGTAAATATTTGCTTTTAACTCTTGCCGACACATTGTTTCCAATTTTGCGCTCCGTTGGTCCGCAACCCCAACACCCCCTCCTCCACTCACATGCACACGCTTCACACTCATACCGCAGCCACCCACGACGGATGTATGCGTGTGTGTATGTGTGTACATCTCTGTGTTGTCAACAAGTTTGCTGACAGCCTCTACACTCACCTCCTCCTCCAGCCCTCCCACCGTCTCTGCGTCCTCCTATTGTGTCTGTATTGTAGCTAGCAGTCTATCAGCCCATTCTTTTCTACCGTCAGCCCAGTCTAGTCTCTATAATGAGAGAATAGAGTCTGGGCAAGGAGGGAAGACAATGTACAATGTTTAAAGATACAAAGGCTGAATAGAAGCAGTACATTTCAATATGATTTCTTCAATATGGCAGAAAAGTTTCATGCTTTTGTGAGGCCAAAAAGTTTTATTCTTTCCAAAATGATGTTTACAGGCATACTTTAAATAGCTTTTGGATGTTCTCAAGTGTCAACACAGTAGACACATAGACATATAGTGCTGCCGTTACTGCAGTGGTGTTTCCCATGTAAACACATACAATAACACTGGTACAATAACACTATGTCTATGGAAAGAGTGTTTTTTCAACACAAGACATATGTCCTGTGGCTTTGCAGAACCTGTAACAAGTTGAACTGAAGTGCTCAAAATATAATATATATGTGATTTAGATATTTTAAAAAGAAAACTGGACCCGGTTTAAAGGGGAACTTCACCAATTTTACACATCAAAGTCTGTTTAAAAGTCTTACCTCTGTATATATGAAAAAAGACTTAAAAGGAGCTGTACAAAATCTAACAAACTGCCTCGAGTGATGTCACTTGAGTCAGCTGAAAACAGTATGGAGGTTTTAGAAAGAAGGGAATGTACCAGGCCACTGTAGCCGGTCTCTCGATAGCAACTTCAAGTTACTTCTTCTAGCACAACCTTCCAGAATGTCAGACCAAACGGTCAGTGGTTGAGTTGCATTGTGGGTAATGTAGGTGCCAAGTTTTGAAGACTTTCCATTAAATCCTTCATCCTTCTTTGCCTAAAAGGGGACTGCAGAATCTAAACATCCATACTTCCAGCATCGCTGACACTGCCCTCAGTTGGACTACACCATTGCAATAATGGTGGTTGTAGAGAGGGCAACACATTAATCAGCCAGCAAATTAGTCGGAACGTACACTTCAGTAGCTCTGGTTGCTTGCAATTTTTAATAGTAAATCAGAGATGGTAGCGTGCATTCTGTGATGCTGCTTGAAACTGATCATTTGACATGGAAACTAGATGATGTGTAATAAGAGTGATGATGAGCTGCCTCACATGCCTCAGAGGGGTCATGATAGATGATATTCTAACCCTACGGCGGAAAACAGAAAGCATGGTGTTTAACTCCAGGCCTTTTCCATGATTTTATCACGTCAGATCACTGCCGCGACCTGGAAATGTTTTTTTTTTTTTCCTTTTGCTGCTACATTTTCCAGAAGAGCGAAATATTAGTTGATTGCTCTTAAATTTCTCCATCTGCTTAACATATCTCCCCCCTTCAGCTATATTTGTTGAACTCTGGCCCCGACTCTGATTCCTTCTTTCCTGCACACAGAGCGAGAGAAGCGGGGATGAAAAATAATGAAAATAAGGGATTGACAGGAGCCTGAGTAAGCGGTGACCTGCCCGCCGGCTCTTTTTCTATTCAGAGCCCACACAGAGGATGTCAGCAGGACAGCAAACATACAAACACCAACACACACTTACATCCACCCTATCCACTGGCATTAATGTGGCATCTGCAGAGATGAAACGGCCCTATTCTGTTCAACCACTTACCATCCACTCTACCATGCCCTCAAAATTACTTTGCGATCAACACATCAGAACTACTGTCACACAGATAAAAGCGCACACATGGCAGACATATAGAGACAGTCCCCAGACAACGTCACATTTTTGGATAAAGTATATAGACGCAGATGAATATGTGCAAGTATAAACATCGAGGCACATTGACTTTCAAATGTCCAATTTTCATGTCTTAGCCTTGATGTATTAATTAGCAAATGTGAAAACAAATGAGCTGCGCTGATTCAAATACTGTCAGCCTCTGAAAGCCTTGAGATGATAATGAGCGTAATGTATTTGCGTGCGTGGGCGCATGTGTGTGTTTACGCTCGGCCGCACACGGACATATTCAACGCGCCGCGTATGTTTGCGGAGATCCACTTTATTCATGCGACGGCTTTGATTCGTCTTCATCTGTCGACCTCCACCGTCCTGCAGCCTCGTGTGCTGAATTCCAGCTATTAGCCCGCTCCAGCAGCCTGGCAAAGTCAGGTTATTATCTGTCATTAAGTTGAACCCAGTCTACCGACAGACTGACTGGCAAAACAACACAGAGGGAGAGGTGGCAAGCAATTACGGGAGAGGTCTGAGTGGGTGATTCTGCGACTGTATAGCAGGAGAATTGGGTGGAATTGGTTTTAGCGGGATTTAGATTGTAGTCGGTAAGCTATGTGGCAGAATGGTGATGGATTCGATTCTGAGACTGTGATCTCCAGGCTGATTTTGTCCACTGGAAGAGAACTGGGGAAACTTTTTTGCAAAGGAGACACATAGAACTTTTGGAAGCAGATGAACAGCCATGTGAACAGAATCTGAGTGGATCACTAACAGCTCTGATCAAGTCATAATTATTGCAAGTCTGTCCAGTCGCACCACATTTTGGATGGAGGTCTGATTATCCTTTGGTCTGTTTGGTGCTCGAAACCCCATTTTATGCAGACCTTGTTTTCGGACGGCTTCTGTCATTAGGCAACATTTCATTTTTGAGGCACTTGTCTTTTTTTGTTAAGCACAAGAAAAAGGTTTTGCTCTGTTTAATATCTGAACTGGAACTCATGAATCATTTAAAATCACCAGCTTTGTAAAGTCAAGCAGAAGAGCTAAATATAAAACACACAGGAGTGTAGTGGAATATGAAAAAGCCTCAAACAGCATCTCGCAAATCACCGTTTTCGATGCTCGCGAGTCAATTACGCACTCATCCTTCAGAAACATAAAGGAATAAAGCTTCTTTCCCTCCAAACCAAGTGAAATTTCAAGCCCGCTCACTGATCACAATTCAGTCACCACCAGCAGAGACATGACCTTCCTATGGAAGATTAACAGCAGGTTAATTGGACGAAGCCTCTCATGAAAGCGCCACCGAAACGCCCCTCACAGCAATTAAAGATAACAAAGTGGGCTTGCTGTTAAAAACATGGAATCATAAGCACCTTGTGTAATTTTTTTGGTCTTGATATGAGCAGTAAGCAGCTCTCTCTCCCTCATGGCAACAACATCAAAGTCTGGTGTCAGTTTTGAAGTAGAGATCCGCAGAATAAAGGACGAGTAATAATTTGTGGAATATGATCTGTGGCGAGACTTGTTGTAATTAATGAGGGAGAAAATTGTACACACATATACAAGATGGAGACACAATAATAACACCAAGTTGCAAAGCATATTGCGGTCTAATTACCCCGTGCAGCACATTGTAAAGCCTGTCTTTTTTGGGGGACGTCGCCGAGATGTTTCAAGTCACAGTTTGTGGTCCAGTATTGGATTTAATTCTTGTTATTTAAGTCAATTTATACAAAATGTATAACTCATAAGTGTCACAAACAGCATCGCGACATGGCAGAGGCTCCTCGGAGCGCTTCCTGATCAATGCCACTTTAAGGAAAAATCACTTTCTCTGTCTTGCATTTCCATCAAGAGGTGATGTCCCTCTAATGGGCTGTTTGACCTGTGTGTCCCACAGAGGGCTCACTTCGTCCAAAATATATGTAACCCTGCATAATTACCTCACTGCAGTGAGTTTCTCTGCTCCAACAAAGGCTAGTTAAATGAATATTGCATTGAGCTGTGTGTTTAGTGCTCCTTTACTTTGTTCGATATTTTGGGGAAATATGCTTATTGGCTCTCTTGCTTAGAGTTAGATGAGAAGATTGATCTGCAGTTCCCCTCAGATTTATGGTGCCGCATAGCATCTTTTACTCATTATTTAGCTTTTACGGCCCTGCTATCATCGTTCACTCTCAATGCTCTCATAGCGGACAGCTGTTTTCAGTGAAGAAGCTTTGATTAATGACCAAACTGCAGACAAAGTTAGCGACTAGCTAATGAGCGTAGTGGAGCATTTAGCAGCTAAAGAGCCAGATATTTCCCTCAGGAGTTGTTGGACACCAAAAACAAAGCTAAATAGAGTTAATACTGAACTGCATCACCTGGAGATAATGTCATTGTGGATTGTTCTGCTTGTTTCATATTCATTCATAGATTGGGGTCCCAGACTTCCCTTTAATGAACTGTTTCCTGTGATTTGCTGTCTTGTGAGCAAAAATCTGACTTGGGTTGTTTCCCCGCTCCTGAATTGTGCATTATTTTGTAAACATGCATTATCTTGCAGAGCTTGCAAGCTCAGGAGACACTAAGCTGCCTTATTTTCCCTTTAAGAACAGTCTTTTTAGTGTAGATGCTGGAGAAATGGTGTGTGATGTTGTACTCTTCACCAGACTCGTGACAGATCCGTCATTCTGCTTTTGTCTCCACCTTGGTGAGAAGTATTTAGCTGTCCATTCTGTGTTATATGCTCAGCATTCACTGTCGACTTGCCCCTTTTCTCAGCGCTCTTTTTTTTTTTGCAGCAGAAGGGATATCGACTGCTCTGAGCAATGGTGACATTGTTATAGCCTAGCTGAGATCCTAATAATAAGAACATTACCGCACCATCTATTTGAATTTGTTAACAGGCAGGAGACGTTTCAGGTCAACAAATTAAGCAACAAAATTGTGTAACTTGCAGATTTGTGAGTCAGATTAAAGTGTTTGACAGGCTGGCTCTCGCCCACAGCCTGTGGCCCCAGTTTAACTGTGCCTTCTCATAATGATGAACGGCACAGCGGTGTAGGAGAGCCAGAGGTTGCAGGTTTGAGTCCTACGACTGTAATCGGTGCCAGAGCCTTCAGGCGTGCTGCCGAACACGTTGCTAGTTTGCATACTGCACCTCGCTGTGGATAATAAATGTCTGCTAAAAGCCTGGTTTGTACCCAATTGAATAATGTTTAGTCATGGAAACCATTAGAACAACTTTTTTGTGCTCATATCTGCAGTGATACAAAGCAGCAAAGCCCAGCACAGCCTGCGGTAAACAGGCTGGTCAAGAATTGGAAAATGCACTTTTTCATAGAGGTTTTTTCGGCAGTGCACATTAAGATGAGATATACCGAGTGAGTGCGAGTGGGAGATGAAGGCGAGGTGCAGAGAAAGATGAGGTTTGTACTGATGGCCTGCCACTGAACGACCTGTGTGGTCCCCCCCCCCCCTCTTCACTTCGCGGGATTGAGGAAAAACATACTCCAGATGACATGAATCATGGATGAGTGTGCATCAGTGTGTGTGCATGTGTGAGAAGGTGCTGCATTCATGCTCCATGATACAGTATTTCTCGAATTCCTGTTCCTTTAAATTTGTGTTTTTAAGACATAGCATGTGCTACCTGCATCCCAAATACCACACGTACACTGCCATGGATGTCTCCTATGTGGCTCTGTTGCCATGCTCTGCTCTCCTCCCACCAGTCCCCCCCTTCGTTTCTCCCTCTCTGCTTCATCAATCACTTAAGCTCTCCCACTGCTCTCAGCAAAGCTGGACCTATTAAGCCCTCTAATTGAGCCAATTAGCAATTAAACACTCAGATGCACCCCGAAATTCTGGAGGACCCTGGATTCCTACCAGGGATTCTGGCTTGTGTGCGCCCCTGCTGTCCTCTGCACCTGCCCCAGCTTGAGGTGCAAGTTTATGGCAAGACCAGTCCGGTTGGCCCCCTCCCTGGGCCTTTGGGTGAAGCAGCGGCTCATGTCGTGTTTGCTGAGGACTCTGAAGGGTCTCTGCTGACCGGAGAGAAGCTTTTCATTCACACCAGGATCTGTTTCCTCTTCATCTGCATCCTCACGTCTCATCTCTCTTTTGTCTGTCACCATCCCTGCCGCTTTTTTCCCACTCTCTCTTCAATCCCCCGCCTCTCTATCTCCCAATCTCCCAGTCTCTTTTATGTGTTTTGGAGGATGAAAGTTCAGTGGTAGATGCTGGTGTGTGTATGGGGCGGTGGGTGGGTGGAGGGCTCGTCCCTGCGTGCAGTGCAAAGCAGACTGGCCTCTAGACTCTCCATGGTTTAATTAGAGCACACATCATGCTGCCCGCTTCTCCGTGAGAGGATACGCTCCCAGATGCACACATGGGTGCGTGGGCAGAACAACAAAGTCCACACTGAGAGCAACAAAGGCAGACACCAATATATTTAGGCTGAACGCACCGTACCAAAAGAAGACAATAAGCTATTACAGCCGCCACGGACTCGCTCGCAATTACCGCTCTCTGGAAGAACTACAAATCGGGCCTTTTCACTCCAGTTTTTCCATGCAAGTTGGAGCGCTCCCCTCAAAAATCATGTTGTACACAAGAAACATTATTATGACATGAATGAGCCTCGTTATTTGTGTGTCTTACATCAGTTTTGAGTGTGTCTGCTCGCCTGCTCATCAGCCTATATACTCTAATTATTTGCCGTTTTGCCTCAGGACACTTAACTCCCATACTTTCAAATTCAAATAGCTTCGTCGGCAGTGGGAGAGGGGGGGAAAAAGACAACAAAAGCACAGAGGCGCTTCAGTGGGCGCAGGCGATGCAGTAATATGGTTAATGATGACTTTAAATGGGACAATTATGGTATGGTGATAAAGCAAGAGAGAGCGTGAAAGAGGGAAAGGTAATGGTGAATTTTAAAAATCAGATAAGACTGAAATAGAGCACGTGTGTGTATGTGTGAACAAAAGAGACATTTCTCTATTTTTCCTGTACAGTCTTCATCACCGCTATGTGTGTGCGTCCCCGCCCATTACATAACACCACCCAACAATGTTATGACTGTATAATCTCCATGCCTCATGCATTTCTGACTGGGTCTGTTACATGAGGATTTGCACATTTGCACAGTAGATTACATGAATGAGTATACAGTGTGTGGGCACTCATTCATGTGTGGGTCATTTAAGGCTTACTGTGGCCATGTGTGTGCCTTTGTGCTCTGCATGGAGCCCGCAAGTGTCCCGGGCTGTTATAAGCTGCTTACAGGCGCACATTACTGACCTTTGGCCTGGCTGGGCAGTGAAAGGCTCGCCCTGATCTGTGGCCTCGACTCTTGAGCTGCGTGGTTTACTGTACTTTCATCTCCAGAACCGGAGCTGAAGCCTTTAAGAAATGAATAACCATAAATATTGAGGCATCAGTAGCAGTGTTGCCACAGGAAGACTTCATGTGGTGGCGTGACTGCATCAGCTGCAGTACATTAGCTCGCTACAGAGATGTGAGCGTGTTAGGAGTAAGCAGGTTAAACACAGTTCACCAGGAGGGATTTGGTGCATGTCCTCATGCAGGTCAGACCAGGACTCTGTGAACAAGCCCAATTTAGAGTTTTCATCCATAATAGAGGGGGAGAGTCATGCAGAAATGTGCACTTAACATGGAGTGTACATTAGATTTCTGCAGGTCAGTTGATGTATAAGACCAGAGCAAGTCACAAGGTTCCTCTACGAGCTGGAGAAGTGCGCTTTCTTCAGGTTGTGATGTAATCAACTGAGCAAACCACGGCGATCACCACATGATTATTGACTTGATCTCAAGAATACTGCCTGTCGAGGTTCGTTTCATTTCCACAGCTTTCATTACAAGAAATGTTTTTCACTTGGCAACAGTTGAAGGGAAAGTGTTGCACTGACAGCATTTAATGGAATATATTTCTGTTTGAGATAAGCTCTAATCTCTCTCATCTTTCTCTCTCCCCCTCATCCCCCTTTGCCTCCTTCTCTCTCGTTCTGTTTTTTTCTCAATGTGTCACTGTCCTTTAAATATGTTCCTTCCTCTTTCTCTGTTTCATTCTGCAGGATTCAGTGGCTGCTCGAGTCAAATGATCTGGATTATAGAAGACCAGTAGGGATGGAACGTAACAGAAGCATGGCTGGGGAAGTGTTTCGGATCGCCCTTGCTCAGAATCAGCACTGAACTGGCACCCACACCGAGCTCCGATCTCCTCCTCCAGCACCCCAAGGACCCTTCTTTACCCCGACAGCTGTTTTGCCCTCCATCTCACCTACATTCAAGGCTCTTGGTCTGGAAAAAACCTCCAAAAAAGCCCCTTATATTCTTTCATGGTTTGCCTGCTTTTGTTTTTTAATCCCCCTCTTATGCTTTACCTTCCAGACGGTTATAATCCACATTTACTCCTAAAAAGACTCCAAAAAACAGACTAGAAGAATGTGGCTGAACAGTATGAATCCTGTCGTGTACCCCCTTCCACTTCCTCTAAGTAAGCAAAGTCGGAGGGGTTTGTTGTCCAGGACACGCCCCCTCAGTCTCATGACAGACTGGTGCCTGATGGGTGTGCTAGGCCTCATCCTGCTCCTTAGCCTGGCCTCTAGCCAGAAAATAGACCCTTCCAAACACCCCATAGTCACCACCAACTACGGCAAGCTCAGAGGCATCAAGAAGGACTTGAACAATGAGATCCTGGGCCCTGTAGAGCAGTACCTGGGTGTCCCCTACGCCACAGCACCCATCGGCGACCGACGCTTCCAGCCGCCTGAAGCCCCGGGATCCTGGCAGGAGATCCGCAACGCCACCCAGTTTGCCCCCGTTTGCCCTCAGAATGTCCACGGCGTGCTCCCGGAGATTATGCTGCCCGTGTGGTTCACAGACAACCTGGACGTGGCGGCGGGTTACATCCAGAACCAGAGCGAGGACTGCCTCTACCTCAATATCTACGTGCCCACGGAGGATGGTGAGTGGACAGTACTAAATGAAGGGTTGGTGGAGGCTGGGAAACCAGGGATTTAGTGGGTAACGTGGAGAACAATGAATAGATAATTGACTGTTCGCTAAGCCCCGACCCCTTCATGACTTTTTCTATGCCTGTCAAGCTTTCCTTACTCGCATAGTACATACAGTAGGCAGTTTCCAAAGAAAATGGGGCCAGATTTACAACACCAACTTCTTTTTTTGGGCCCTTCATTTAAAATAGGTAGAAAAAACAGACTCCTCCATGAAAACTTGCAGATTTTCCCTGACCTTCTTGAGTAAAGGGGCCTTAAATATTCGCTTGGTGGCTACACAGGAAAAGATTTTATAAGGAAGACAAACCAGTGAACCTAACACTATCTCAGATAGGCTTGTTTGGCTCAAGATTGGAGTGTCAACCTCCCCACATCCAATGTAGAGGAGCACAGAGTAGCTAATGTTAGCCAACACACAGCTATAGCAGCATCCATGCATGCCTGGCCGACTCTCACGCAGCGGGGGAACACTACTGCTCCTTTATATACAGAGTATCCCAGCATGTGGAGCAAAGCTTGACAGGCCTTTTGTGCCTCGTTACGGTTTCCAAGCAATGACTGGACAGTCGCTGTTCAGGGGAGGGTTTTAGCAAACGGTCAATAAGGACCACTTATAAGAAGCCTAGGGAAGTTCACTTAACGTTGAAAAATGTCTGGAAAATTCTTGTGACTATTTTCTTTTGTAGGTTCATGCACATCTTTAAACACCATAAATATTGCATATGTTTCTTTGGAGAAATATGGGCTGTGCATGAGGAAGGGGAGGGGGGTTATATGAAAAAGAAACAGTATGTGGAATATTCAATGGAGGGCTGAAGAATTTTTACCCGTCCCTGTTTCTACAGTAAAGCCGTTTTCTGTTGCTTTATGGGAAAAGGATAAGGTGACATTTGACTTTTCTCACTTTTTTACCATCAAGAGCCCTCTTCTCCCAACTCAGATCTTACTGCGGACGTTTTTGTCTGCACGGGCACTATTAGGTGTGTCAGCATTAAATGAGAAATATTTCCATTTTGTCGGCAGGTGTGATACGGAGAATAAAAAACTTCCATCGCCCCCCTACTCCCCCCCCCCCCCCCCGCCAAGGGTTTCGCAAGACGTGCTTCACATCTGTCTCTTCATTTTTCCACATCTAATATAAGCTGCACAAAGCCAGCACCTATCACAGAGCGAAGGCTGTAAGCGTTATGTTGGCGGGGCCCTCATGCAGGAAGTGTTTTTTAACAAGGTTTGATCGCAAACAACTGGAGGTCATCAGAAAGCCACTTTCAAGCTGAATCGAAGTAACAGTTTGTCTAACTGTATTTTTATATAAACACGTATGCATGGATGGAAGTCTTAACGTAGACCAGGATAGAACACCTCCTCATGTGCTTCGACAGTGTCAGTATCAGTGTGTGTGTGCCTTTATGTTTGTATTCATCTGTGTGTATTCTACTGTATATATGTGTGTCAGTAGCGAAGAGGCACTTTTTCTTCACTCTAACACATTTCGGTCTCCCTTTCAGCACTTGACTGGACTTGTTTTTTTTTTTTTTTTTTAGCCCTTCACAGCTCAACACTTCCTTCCGCCTCTCGACTCTAACACTGCAGCCTCAGCCATCACCAGCCCGTCATTGCCACTTATAGGTCCTCGGGCACATATAGAACGCTGTGCATCAGGTCTTGAGTCATTTCGCACTGCCACATGGCTTGTTTTTCCTTTCTCTTCCTGTTTTCTGAGATGTATGACCTGGTGGAAATGTAATAACATGGAAAGATATACACACAGTCGTACCCACACACTTATACACTGCTCAAGGAGAGGATAGAGAAGGAAACAAAAGAGAGGAGAGAAAACCAGAAGAGGAGGCAAAATGAAGAGAGGAGAGGAAACAAGAAAAGCAGAAGAGAAGGAGATAGGAGGAAATAAGGGGAGGAAAGAAGAGGAGATGAAGGAAGGTGGAAAAGGAAGCAGAGGAGAGGGGAAGAAGAGATTGAAGCAAGATGAGGAAACAAGGAAAAAATATGGAAGGAAATGAGGAGAGGAGAGGACTCAATGAGAGGGTAGAGGAGGAAACAAATGAGAGGAGAGGAAACTAGGTTAAGAGAGGAGAGTGGAGGATGAGAAGCGAGGAAAGGAAAGGAGAGGAGACAAGAGAAGTGGGAAGTGGAGAAAGCTTTTGGGCAGCAAATCAAAAATCACAACTTTCTGTCCATGGGGACTGTCAGCTCAGCTCACTGTCACACAGCACAACACGAAGCTGAATATGCTCATTCGCTCCCATCTCCTCTCGCCTTGTCATTGATTCTGTGACTTCTATTCTTCTTACTTTTCAAACTTGAACGCTGCAGCACTCAGAGTCTCCTGAGGCCTTTTTTAGGGCACCCTTAAGACAGAATCCTTAAAAACCTCCTCTAATTTTAAGTGGATTAAGCCTCCAGAATTACTTCTTAATGCTGCCATCAGTGCAAATGGAGGAAAGTGGGACACTCTGACATGGGTGTGTGTGTTTGTTCATAAATAAATACGCTAACATTTGGTGGTTACTCATGGCTTCTTAATTAATACTTAAGTGCTTAGTAAATTGCTAAGCTAGCCATGTGTTGCCTTCTTTTCATTAGTTCCATGGCACTCAAGAATAAATATGTTTCAGAATTTGTAATTCTTTCAGAACAAACCAAGAAAGGAAACTATAATCACCTTATAACAGATGATACAAAATGACACTTATTACTATGCGATTAGGAGAAGCTTAATCTAATATGGAAATGAGGAATTTAGTGCTTTTAGGCTTTTATTCTGTTCATTATATGAATGTTTTACTGCCTAGAATGCTATTTCTCAGTTCTTTCTTCATCTGTCAAGTTTAACATTGTTCTCAACACAATGAATCAATGAATCATTGGAAAACAGTCAAATAGTGACGCATAATACACAAAACTCCTTGTGACTCTTTCACCTAACAAGTACTTTTTTATGTTAACACCTAAATTCATGGTTCATTGGCGCCCCGCTACAACGTAAAGTGCTCACCATAAACCCAGCCTGTGCTGGTACGGTGTGTCAGGCCTTAGGACCCAGGGGAACTGGTTGCTCCCACACCAGATGAAAGAAGGGAGGGGCTCCGCTGGTTCCCCTGGAAATGACATCCCATAAATCATAGCGAGAGGTTTTCATCTGGCTCCTGCAGAGTCACGGTGGATCGATGGATCAGGGGAAGGGAGGGAAGGACCGGCCGGCTGCTTCTGCTGCTGCCTCAGCCCCGCAGACAAGCCACATGCTTCTCTAAGCAGTCAGTAGTCCTCAACACAGAGCAGGACTTAAGGTGGTAGATGGACTCGCTTTAAATGTTTACCAACAATCATGTATCGGAACTTCATGCACTTAGACAGAAGCCGTAGAAGTGATGGAGAAAGCATCACTTCTACGTCTATGTAGCATCAGTCGTGTAGCGTGCTCAGCAGCGGTGTAGCGTCTTCACTGCCTGTGTAATGTCCTTGAGCTTCATCTCTTTATATTCACACATGTGACCTTTGCCCATTTGTGCATGTAAATGCTTGATTTAAAACCCTCTCAGCCAGGCAATTTATTGCTTTATCACATCAGTAGACCCAGCAGACTGATATCAATATCAGTGTGTGTGTGGCTTTATGTTTGTATTCAGCTCTGTCTCTCGCACTACCTATATGTGCACACTGGTATGTATGTCGGTGTAGTGATGCACTATATCACTGATTTCCGCCCTGAAAATCTTCTTCACTCTGACACTTCACTTTCAGCGCCTCCGTCACTTGGCTGGACTGTTTTAGCTCCACACAGCTTGACACCTCTCCTCGCGCCTCTCCACTCCAGCACTGCGGCCTCAGCCCTCCACAGGCCGCCTTTGCCACGGGCGTTTGAACGACCAATGAAACGGTTCATCCCATTCTTTCAGAGATTTTCTCTGAGAGTATTACCTTTTCTATTTTTTTGCCATTTGCTATTTTCAATCATGGGGAAGCAAACTTGGATTGCACCATTTCCTGAAGAGAATTTTTATACTGGGATGTCATTTTTTTTTTCGTTCAAACCACTTCCCACCCATCCATGTAACACTTCCAGGTTTGCTCAGCCCTGCTGCCCTCCAGTTACCCTTTAACCAACCAATACTTGGTATCATATGCATGTTGCACGGCCAAAATGGGCCCAAAACGCACAGATAGGAGTCTGACATGAGTTGCTTATTAAATGCTGACATCCTGCTTGTGGCTGTTCAATCCTTAATTATTTAGGAGGAGGGAATTATTGATCTTAAAATGCTCTCTGCTCCAGACAAGCATGGATCTTGAACAAACTGAGACAGACTCCACCATGCTTGGAAGAACTTTATTGGTGGTAGGCTGGGGTTTAACCCTGATAAGCCTTCACAAATTGCCTTTTAAGCTGCTAGTTCTATTCAATTAGTCCTGTTTGAGGAGGGCATACATCGGGTTTGCCAGATACTCCTCCGGGATTTGAACTGCTAACCTCAGCGTTGTCATGCTTCTTGGGATGAGCTGCAGGGTGCGAGCTGGGGGCCTTATAAATTATTCCATCCAGTACTTCATCTATCTCCATGTATCAAGCTCAAACTCCCACATCTTCCCATTCTGCAATATTTCAATTTTCTGAGGAGATTCGTCGGGAGCGGTTCGATACTAATGCGATTTTGCACATGGCGGGCGATGGCTGCAGCATCGCCATCGCCAAAGAGCCAGAGATGAATAAATAAATGAAAGAGATAAAACAAAACAGATAAATAATGGAAAGAGAGAGAGGTGCCAGCGTGCAGCAGTGGAAAGATGACATAGTGTATTGCCTCTGATGCCAGAAAAATCCTTAATTATTGTGCTCCATCTCTTTCTCCTGCCGACCTCAGCTATACCCTCGAAAGAAAAAAAAAAGGGGGTGAAAATAGACCACCATATATCTGCAGGCAGAACACACTTCCTGCTTCCCAAAGGACTCATGAAACTGTCTCTCTCTCCCTCACTCACACACATCATGTGTCGCATACCCGAAAGTTTTCTTTGATGCGAGCATGCTCGGCAGAACTGAAGGAGACAAAACAGAGCGCTCAATAAAAGACGAGGACAGAGTGAGACGTGTAGTCAGATTTGAGATCAGGCGTCTCCAGGTAGCTGATGCTGGTCCGAACAGAGGGCGTCTTCCTGCCTGTGCTCCGAGCCTTACAAATCAAACCTGACTGAGTTCATCTTTGCTTTTGCGCCTCCTCTCTTGTTCCACCTCCCTCCTCTCTCCTCTCTGCTGTCTGCTCCGTCCTCTGTGGAGCAGACAGCAACTGGAGTGCTCGGTCTGCGGCTTTGTCTTAGCGTGGGAGGTGGTGAGGGTGAAGAGAGAATCTAATCAGCCAGGGTCGGTGGCTTGCTTTGATCTTTTCCGTTCATCTAGGATAAACCCGCAGATACCCAGAAAAGGCCACTGACAGCCGGTGTACACAGGGAGTCTGAGGCACAGAAACAGGACTCTCAATCAAAGTATGGATTATTTCACATACTTTCACAGTAACATGGTAGAATTAGACGTAGTGTTGTTTCTTGAATCCATGTCCTTCGCCTTCCTCACCTCAGAATTGCCTCCATCTCAGGTTTGTTCAGTGATTGTAATGGGTTTGGAGTTGTGCCCTTCCAAAGCTGATTCTGCAATTTGGAGGCCAGGTTAAGAATGCCAACGACATCCTCCTGCATTGCTAGTTAGCTAGTGAAAAACAGCAACAGGAAAACAAAAGTGCAACTCTGAAATCGCCTAAATCGACTTTCTGTATTATTGCGACTTGAGCGGGTTGGATGATAGTTAGGGCAAAGCAAAATAAGCCCCTCTCCAAGCAAAAATCGGCTAACGTGCCGTGAGACTGAATGAATGAAATGAACAATATCACCATGATTACTGGGCTTCCTTAAGGCTCTATATGGTGGGCTAAGCACAATTGTATTTATCCCATGTGGAATCTTTTTCTTGTAACTCCCATGTATACCTGGAGAGCTTTCATTCATGACTGTTTTCACTTTGTTTTAGTGTATGTAATTAAATTGGCCTTCAATCCAGTTCAAGGCAGCAATAAAAAGTCTTTAAAAACCTGTAGATAATCCTGTGAGAATGTGGATGTAAAGCCACGCGTCTGTGTTGGTTTCTAAGTTGACTGACAGGTTGTGAGTGTAAGGCAGTAATGGGGCTGGTTCAGACTTTTTCAATACTGGTACTAATACCTTGACTTCAGTACTAATTCCTGAGCGATATTTTTTATAAAATCCATTTTAACAAAAAGAAAATTGCATTACTACTATTGTGCAGTCGCTCAATTCAAAGGAGGAAGCTGTTCAAAGAGGTGGGAGCAGCTGGAGAAACATTTTTGCTCTCAGTCAACCTTGATAACTGGACAGAAACTGGAATATCTGTGCAGTACTGGACTTTATGAAAAGTGTCAAAAGAAACATGACAAGTCTGCCTGATCCAATGTGACGTCCGTGGTATCGGGAAATAGTGGCAGAGTGAGACCTCTGCTATCTGTGCAGATTAGCAGCTGCCTCTACGACGTGTGATGTTAGACAGCCAATCAGCAGCAGGTCTTACGAGCTCCGTATGCAGCCGTAGGTCGTGATGCTGTTGACTGTACAATCTTGAGCGCATTAAATCATGTTTGCCATCAGCTAACAAAGATGTCAAAAACAGACGTATAAATCCATATTTGAAGTACAATTGTTGAGTTAGAGAAGGGGAGTTTTCTGTTTGTCGCTGACTGGATGTTAAGACAGGATAATCAGATTACATACACCCCTGGGAACTGATGATCCATCTCGGATGAGTGGCACAAACATCCTCAAAACTAAACCAGATATACTCTTAGGCGCTCATTTCCCATTGGATTTTCTAGATATACGGTATATGGTTTCCCAGGGAAGATACATCTAGTTTAATATTTGCAAAAAATCTGGACAGTACCATCAGTCCTTCCAACACACACCTACCACATCCAGTATGAGACATGAGCTGAGAGGAGGAGCTGATTTGTAAATTGCTCCCTGCTAAGCTGGTGTAGCCGGTGGGTTTGATGGACTGTCGAAATGGAGCAAAGGTTTTTAGAAACGTGTCCAGGACTGCTGAGGCTGACGTGTCTTACAAGACAAATCATAACTGCACAGACAAAGAGGAGAGCTGAGAAGAACCAGAGTGAGGCATGAGAACAGGAGTGTGTGTGTCTGAGGGTGTGGGAGAGCTCTTAATATTGCGTAGTGTGCGATGGGATTTTCAAATCTTGCAGGATGCGTTTGGATTTGAGAGCAGATTATCTGTGAAATTCCTCCTTGTGGGATGCAGTCCAATTATATAATTGGTCACTGTTTTAAAAGTTTTGAAATAGGAAGTCTGGACTACAGAATCTTGAACTATCTCAGCATGAATGTGCCTTTGTTTGAGTCAGACATCTGCAGTGTAACTGTGTTAAAACAAGCTCTGGAGATATCGATAATGAGTGTAGTTGGAGAAATTATTAAGATTTTTCTCTCCATGTCTCAACTTGTTGTGGATGCAGGTGAATGCAGCCGTTTCTTAATGTAAATACATGACTGAGACGGAGTACGCTGCCAGATTATGATATTGATCACATTTTGAGACTTTCAGTTCGAGCCTGTCGGAGGCTGAGAAGCAACAGCGCCGGGATGAGAACGAGGGAGGTTTAAGGAGAGCAGAATTTGGATTGAAGACACAAGAAGGGGGGAAGCGGGACGGAGGTGTTGTCTTGGCAACCATCCACCACTTCCTGTATCTTCCTGTCAGGGTGTGCATCAAAGGCCACATACATTTTGCCTTTGCACTAGACTCTGAATGAAGGAATTAGCAAGGGCTCAGTTCCAGCTATTTATAGCCTGTAAGCCAGAGAGATGGAGAGAAAGAGAGGGAATGAGGAGTGTGTGTGTGTGTGTGAGTGAGTGTGTGCGTGTGCATGGATGCATACGTGGGTTGGTTTCAGTATTCAGTGGGAGCGCATACACATGTATGTGCATGCACATCACATGATCTTAATAATCTCTGCGGTGTGTTTTTACGTGTTACGTCGCATTCATGTAGGTCATCAGTTTAATCGACTCTCCTGCCCCCCCCCCCCCTTCTTTCTCTCTGCTCCCTTCATTCAGCTCATGTGATCTCTCTTCATTGTGCATTGCCACGCTTTTCATCCAACCCCTGCTCCCTTTACATTCCCACCATTTTGCCTTCTCTGCCCTTCTCCCTAAGCGCATCCCCCCCTCCCCGATCCCGCCTGAAATTCTCACAGCGCCCCAGTCGTCACCATATGCTTTGGATGAGCAATGAAGGCAGAAATAGGATTTAGCTGGAGACGGTCCATTTAAATGATCATTTTAGCCTCAGGAGAGTGAATCGACTTTACAGCAGTACTTAAATAATAAGCTCTCAGGCTTTGACTATCCATGTTCGTTTGGCTTGATTTCTGTAGCAGTGCCGCAGAACAATCCAGGATATCGTCTGATTTAACTTGGGGATTGATGAAGTACATCTAATGGGATTTGATGAAGTCTGATGTACCCTGTACTATCAATTAAACATCCCATTATAAATAAGCTCCCACCTGTGGGTGGGGCAGCGGTTCAGAGTCATGCTAGGGAGCACTGGAGTCTTCAGATCTGCTTCTTCATTCAGGTTCATTTATTTATCATTCTACAACTCAGGGTTACGTAACAAAATGCAAGTTGTAGTGCCTTTATGTTACTCACAAAACAAAAATTACTACAATGTATGAATAAATAATACGCCGTAAAAATAAACTATTATTTATGGTGGAGTGTGGAGGATGAGTTGAGGAGTCTCCGCCTGAGGAAAGAATCTGCTCTGTAGCAGTTTTGCAAGCGATACAGAATTCTTTGCCAAACGGCAGCAGGGCATACAGGCTGAGACGGGGGTGTCTTTGAGTGTCCTTTGGGCTCTGGCACCTCACCTCACTGATATCACTGATCCTCAGAAGATAGATACCAGCGATCGTTTTGCTGGCCTGGCAGCCTGCTGGGCCTAAGCATTGGGTATTTCTCTTTTTTATGTATTTTTATATGTCTTTTTCAGCTAAAATGTATTATACCAAGTAGTGAACTCCTTTAAGGAACGACTATTTGTCTCTGAATAAATGCGAAAAACCTGTGTCTTGCTTGCCACATGCTTATTAACTTCAGCCCAGGCTCACTTCATTTGGACTGACCTTTAAGGTGGACCAGCCGTTCTCATTTTAGTGAAAATAAAGACACTTGGCTGCCTGGCCTAACAGCTTTCCAGGTGGAAAAAACCCTGACTGATGTTCTGGACAGTGTTAATCACCCCCTGCAGAGTCCTCCTGTCCTGGGCATCACTAGCAGTTTGTGATGCTTCCAGTCCAGATGCTTTCTGTCACTCCTTTTACCTCGTTAAGAAATGCAGTTGTTCCACTGATGTAGACAGGTGTGTGTCTCTGTGCCTCCTTTTTTCTAAAATCAGCTCCTTGGTTTGTTGACACCGAGCAGCAGCTTGTTCTCTGCGCACCACTCTTTCCTCCAATGATGGCGGCGTCATCTGCAGACTTCACAACAGAGCTGTCTCCATGTCTGGGATTGCAGTCATGGGAGTACAGCGTGAACAGGAGGGGGCTGAGCACACGGCCCAGGGGGGCTCCGACGGTCAACACTCGAGTGGAGGAGGTGTGACCGTCGGCCTGAACAGTCCGATGTGGTGTTGCAGAGTTCTGCTCATCAATTTCATGAGGGAGAGTGTGTTAACAAGTGTGACACGAGCTGACTCCTCCATAGTCTTCACTGTAGTTTAAACATGGAGAAAGTAGTAGTTGCAGCTTTAAGTATGAAAGAATATTTGCCTTATTAAGTATCTCCTCATAACCGTATTCTCCTGTCTGACAGCTGGGTCTTTGCTTGTATGTTGGAGGGATTGTTCACTGCGGAAACATTTTTCCTAGTTATCCCTCATTGTTGCTGTTTTTCTTCTGGTATGTTGGCTTTGTTAGTACATTCATAGAGAAGCTTTTTTAGCACGACCTCAGCTCCTTGTATCACTGGACTTCCACAATCAGGACAAGCAGAATTCAGGTTTGTCATATAACGTACCGCAGGCGCAGACGGTCATAAATTGCCCTCAGCTCTCTGTGTATTTGCCTTTTCGAATGAATCCTCCGGTTTATTGATACAGTTCACATTCTGAACTGCTGAGTCAGCCACCCTGTTTCCATGTTGCTGTGCTGCGAGGTGAGATAAGCTTGAGTACAGGCTATTGCAGTGTTGCAAGAATTTATTGAATTGTAGTATCGAGCTGAGTGAAACTGATATTGGACATTCTTTTATTGTGTTTTTAAATAGGAATCTGTTCTCCTTTATACCGGATATAAACAATGTTCACTTGGAGAAACAAGAAAATCAAGTTATACCGCTAGTTTCTAAGGGATTAAATTGCAGACAGGACCTTAAACAGGATCATATCTACCTCTCTTCCCTCTGTCCATGGAAATTATAAACAGATCGTGTTCTCAGACTGGAAGTGTGCTTGTTATTAAAGTAACCTTGAGAAAAGAAGATATGGGAAGATCAAAGAGCCGAGCGACCTGTGAGGCGCGCGGCGAAAAGCAAAACTCAGCTGTTTGGACATTAATAATGACTAGTCTGCCCCAAGGTTAAATTACTGGAGATGTACATGTAAGCAAACACACACACACACACACACACACACACACACACACACACACACACACACACACACACACTTGTTGGCATACTCTTTATACACACTGCACACACACACACTTGGCACAAGGACACGTGCACATGAACTGCTCATTCTGCATTAGGAGATATGTTGACTTTTTCATTCTTTGCTAGCTCCAATCCTCCTCTCTCTCTCTCTCTCTCTCTCTCTCTCTCTCACACACACACACACACACACACACACACACACACACACACTCCTACTCCTTCTCTTTCAATATAGCTCAAAGGGCCATCTCTTCAGGGCTTCTGAGGCTGAGGTGGCCAATGGCACTGAATGCAAATAACCCCTCCTGCACACACACACACACACACACACACACACACACACACACACACACACACACACACACACACACACACACACACAGAGCTTCCTCTGCCAGGTCCCACTGCTCACAGGGCCTCCCACAGCACTGAATGGTAAAGGCAGAGAGACCGAAAGAGAAGAAGGAGAGATTAGAAGAAAGGAGGGATGAAGGAATAGACAGATGGAGGAGGAGGTTATCCAGAGGTAAGGCCTCCTCCTCTGATATGTCCATGTTGGAGAACAGTCAATGCATCGTGGCGATGCAGTTCATCACTAGTTAGCGATGAGAGTAGCTGCTGAGTTCGAGTTGACGGCTAGTATTAATGACTGGAAGTTCAGTTTAATCCACAGAGTAGTGATTCCATCATCTGTGCAGCTCCAACACCTCGGCTGCTGCAGCACACACGCACTTATGCACACTTGATTTAACCCACAGATGCATAATATTGCATATGCTGATGTAAACAGATGCTCACAAAAGACGCACGGTGTCACATGTGTGGAGTGATGTAAGCAGGCTGAATAACATCCTCACAAAAAGGAATCATGTGACCACGTTGAAACAATGAACGACTTACCAAAGTGTCTAAATTTACCATGAGCAGCTGTCATATGGAGGCATAAAGAAAAGCACATATAGATTCACAATTTGTCTCCTGTGAAAGCTTCTCATGAGGCCAGTAACAAAGACGATGCTAACAGTGCGTCTTGTATGTAAATTGCACAGAAAATGTCAGCAGTCTTTTTGGATTGATTGATTGTTCTTTATTTTGGCCTATGCAGAAGTATACCCAGGCACTTCCAGAATGCACCCAGCCGCTGAACAATGAATCAATGTCAAAATGAGACTGTAGCAATGACAGAACGTAGCTGTAGCTAGCAAAATCAGAACATTTATGAAGTGCACAGTCCAGACAATAAGGATAATGTTAGCGACGCAAACGCTGGTTCACCGTTTTGAGATTGACTGAAATAGATCTGCTTATTTTCAAATAATTTTGCAGCGCACAACAAAAAGGACCGCGTCGTGCAGTCAGTTGGACTGTCTAAGGTTCATCTGGCCTGTGCTTCATTTTCACATGAGGCCAATGGAAAAAAGAAAGGCACCCAGAACAGCAGCATGCGCTCCACTCGTGTCGGCTCGCGTTTCAGGACCATGGACAGCATCAGAGGAGCCGGCTCACACACACACACACACATACTCTTTCTCTCAGTGGCCATCAGCTGTTTAGAGTGGAATAATTCGACAAGGAAGGAAATTTGAGGCTTCATGTGATGATTAATCTCATAGGAAAGCAGAAATAAACAGAAATAGTGTCCAGTGAAGTTTAAAAAATTCAAATAATTCCAGTCTGTAGCCTCAGAGACAAAAAGTTTGAAGGCACTTCAACACAAACTCAAGTGATTCTGCAAGGATGTGAGCATTTTTTCATAAAGTTCTACCTCTATTTATCTTAATCAAGGCTGTTTTTTTTTTTTTAGAAACATCCAATCAAAAGTCCACAGAGCCGGTCCTAACTTGATCACAGAGTAAACGCAACAGCTCCCGGTTTAGTCTCAAGGTGACACAACAGATTACACTGTAGGTGTTTTGCTATGATGCAGCTCGGGAGGGAGATAAGGCGGCTTGAGAGAGAGATGGCAATTGAACTGTCCGAAAGCATTAAAATAACATGTATTCTGTTATATCACTGTTGTCAGCTCTGCCTTATTTCCCAGGATCCTCCTTTATTTTTGCGTTCGAGTTTAACAGGATTTCGATCCCATTTTTCGAAGACCTTAGTGGGACAAATTAGTGTAAGTGGAAAATCTCTTGTGATTTTACAACTCAACCTTGGCAGGCATAAGAGCAAACTTCTCCTTTTATGAAATATTCACAGCAGGAACACATAAGTATATGGATGGATGGATGAAAAGCCGAGGGAGGACACAAAGAAAGTAAAGAAAGCATATATATGGGCATGTGTTTGCATCTCAGTGTCCCTCCTAGGCCTTTGACCTAAATTACTCCCATCCTCCATCTTGGCACTCCCTCAGTGTTCCACTCTGTCAGCATTAGGAGCTCTGCCTCATCCACTCACTGGTTAGTAATGTCCCAGTGCTGCAGCCCGCGGTGGAATAAGCTCTTACAAGGCTGGCCTGAGAGGAGGAGATGGATTTGGATGGGGGTGGGGGGGGGAGAAGGATGGCAAAGGGTCTGCCCTAAACAAGCTTTGTGCTTCACTTCTTTGTGTCTGTGCTCCCGTTCCAGTCCTCAGAACACACTCCGATTCTTCTATAGAGACGCTGCTGTTTCCTCTGACCACACACAATCTGAGCGTTACTACCAGCTGATGATGATGTCTCTGAGATTCAGCTGACAGTGTCTGACAGAGGGCTGCAGCTTACAAGGTGTGCAGCAGAGCGAGAGATAACAGATTTTTTTCCCTTACCAATAGAATTTGAATTAATTAGATAAAACTAACAATTGCTTGATTCAAGACACTGAGGGATATTATTCTGCTGCAGCCTTACTTGGTCATGCACTTGTATTGTTTGCTATATATAGCCCCATCTCACTTCAACTAGTCGCCTAATGATGATGCATTTAAAGACACAGCCTAAAGAAAACATGGGAAATGAAGGGGCCACTTGAGGACGTGATTCAGTATAAGTTACATCATGCTGTGAGAGAAGGTAGACTTCCATTCGTGACTGGAGCTAATGATTATTTCATTTAATTTGATAGCTAAAATAGCTTTGATAGCCAACCATCAACCAACCAACTGTTGAAACCCTAAAGATTTTCAGTTACTTAATAAATGAATGAAATCATCAACAGACTTAAAGTGAAAAGTCCAAAAGTTGCTTCAGAGTTTGGTTTAGTTTTGGTTTTTCACTTTTAGCCTTTAGCCTTTTCCATTGAGGCGCTGTAAAATAAAGACGCTCCTAGTGGCCTGGTATCTGATACCACGAGTGTGTATTCAAACATCTAATTGAGAAAAGGAGAGGGGAGGACAGGGGGAGGGAGGGAAGAGCAGTGGGGACAGCAGAAGAGCAGAGAAGAGCTCTGTGATACATACAGAAACAGCTTTGGTGTCAAAGCGGCAAGAAGGGTTGAAAGCCCACATGGACAGATTAACTGCGACAGTGATCTTGGATCATACCGGAAGGTTATTGCACAGATCACCAGCAAGCCTTTGTGTCGGGCAGAAATAGCCCAGGGGTTGAATGACTGTTCAAACACACAAACACCGATTGCCTCCTCTGTGTTTCTCCCGGACAAAGGCAAGTAGAGACAATATACCGCAGAGATTACCTCGGAGATGAAATACAGCGTGAAATGGCAACAGAGCAGCTGAGCCTGTCAGCATTTTGATAGATCAACATAACAACCACCCACCACATTTTTCTTGTTTCCTGTTACCTTCTCCTCCTTCCCCATACCGCATGTCAGACAACATAAAGACTCTATGCTCTTCAAAGGTTAGTCCAATAAAGAGCGCATACAGCTCAGCTGACAAAACTGCAAATGTCAAAATGGTTAAAAAGCGGCCTCCCTCTTATCTTTTGCACAGAGAGGCAGACAGTGGGCGCTGTTCTGACAGACAGGGGATCATGGGAGATGGAGTGGGAGTCTCTTCAGTAATCTATCACCTCTGGAGCAGAGGGAATCATGCCTTTGAGAGTGGGAATTGATGGCACACACACACACATCCCGAGCATGAATAGAATCTACTAATACAACATCTTGTTCTCAAGGTCTCAGGGTTCAAACCTGGTAGAGAAAAACTTAAATTCATGCAACTCAGTCGACCGTTAAGTCAATGCAAGTGCTCACAATCTCAAATCACGTTCAATATTCTTGGTTGAGAAGAGCAGAATCTGTGTGAGAGAGGCTGCTGGCAATATCATAATAATTTTATAATGCCTGTATGGTAATAAAACCCTGTAGTCATTCCATAGTAAGTGTATAGTAATCCAGATTCAGACTGGAATATAAACTCTAAAGCACATAATTTGTCGATGTAGTGTATGCATGAACGCATGAGCAGATAAGCCTACAAGTGTGTGTGTGTGTGTGGCTACATGGGGAGAAAATGGCTTTAACCTTCATGCCTACTCGATCATCACCGCTCCGTAAATGTCACTACATCTGCCTCCCCACCGCTCTCTACATCTCTGTTTACCTCTTCCTCTCTGCGTCACGTAATCTCCGTCTCTGTTTCTCGCTGTCACGTCTGTGTCTTTGGGTTTTTAGGGATCACACCTCCTCTCCCACTTACCCTTTTTCTCCCTTTCCGCCTCTTCTTTTCTCTCACGTTGCAATCTGTCTCCCACCTTCCTCTGCCATTAAAAATACCCCCGAAACACACTTTTCTCCTCTCCCCACCTTGATACCTGCCTCTTTCTTTTTGCCTTCATCTTATCACTCCCTTCTAAAGCGCACACTTTTCCCTCTCTCTTTCATACACACCATATATTTACATCTCTATGTCAGCGTCGTCTCCATCCCTCTTTCTCTTTTCCCTTCCTTCCCTTTCATTCCGTACCTAATTCTCCCTCTGCAGCCAGGTTGGAGCGATATTTTTCAGGCTCTCAGTCTCAGGCTCGAGAATGAAAAGGCAGAGCTGACAGCAAGAGAGAGAAATGGTGTACAAAAAAAGGGGGGGGGCAGTAGTGGTAAAAGAAAGATGAATTGTAGAAAAAGCAGGACAGAAATAGAAAGAGAGACCAAGAACAAGGGTGAGAAAGAGCATAAGTGCTACATAGAAACTTTTTTTTTTATCACAGCGAAGGTCACCTGAATCCAACAGTTAAAGTATTTACATTAAAAATGAACTAAATAAACTTTTCATGTAGCCGTTTAATGTAATAGATATTTTACCAGCTAATGCTAAATGTCAATAAGCAATAAAACACTTGAAGTCATGTTATACTATATAACACACACATACTCACACTGTTCACATACTGGGGCTGTAAAGATATATATAGATATATGTGTGTGTATACTGCTCATATTTGGATATCATGTTAATGACTGTAGTACGGCACACTATCTCATCTGTAGAGTACATCAGCAGCTCTACAGGCTTCAGAGGGAGAAGTGAAATAAACAGAAAAAACAGCTTTGCCGTTCATAGAAAAAGGCATCGTTCAGTGTTCGTTTTCGGTCAGCTGTCAGTAGATTTATGCCTTTAAAGCTAGGATCACAGCAGATCAGCTCCAGCAGCTGTGATGGAGCTGGAGTGAAGCGTTGCTGCGCCCGGTGGACTTTGGGGGTACTAATTTTGACATATATAAGACGTGACGTTAAAAACCTAAAAAAAGAAAAGCTGTTATTCTATAAACACCTCATGAATAAAACTCTCAACTTAAATCTCTTTCTACAGCAATTTTCCCCTTTTTGTTTTATTTTTGGTAGAACGGTTATTTACTCCAGCAGTTGATGCCTCAAAAAGGACCATTGTGGTATCCAGATCTACATTTGCAGAAACCTCCACGCAGATTTAATGTTCCCTTTTTTATGTGCATACGCTCCCCAGAGAAGAACGCAGAGCGAGATTAAAGCCCGCCACAGCCAGCTCATCCGCAAGGGATCGACTTCTTGTTGCCCAAAACAAGGACGGAGCGAAGCAGAACTGCGTTTGCTCTTTTGAAATTAGGAGATGGGCAGCAGAATTATCAAGCGCTTCTAAAATATGTAGATGTAACCGACATTTTAATGGATGCAGCTTCACTTCTGCTGCAGCTCTTGTCTGTGTTTTTCCTTTTCAAACAGTGTGGCGAACGGTTTGACTGATGCAAGCCAAATATCAGTAAGGCTGCACAACACAAGGCCCCACAGCAAGTGATAAATAATGTTCATAGACCTATTAGATATTTAGCCTCTGTCATGCCTTTGTTGCCTCCTGGCAGAGCTGCTAGGCTGCGTAACATGTTTTGGTCATTTTCGCAGCCTCATCTGTCTTTGTCCTATAACTTTGAACCCCCCCGCCCCCCAAAAAAAAGAAAAAAAAAAGAAAAATCTATTATTCACCAAATGCTGCTACAGGCAAGGTTACTGTGTGTGGAGTGAGATGGACAGGCCAGAAGGAGAAACCCCTCTGTTGTCCTCATAAGAAATCTTGTGACTCGACAGAAGCACAAAGTGAGCCAGAACACTGTATTGTTTGATTAAAAGGAACAGGAGGAAACATACTGCACGTGCACAAGGGCGCATGAGGTATTTTTGAGCTTTGAATTGATTCATTTTTGCAGTCCTTCAGCATTTAAGATAAACGTGCCATTTCAAAGTGCCTCTCAGGGTTTAGGTCTTCGCGTTTTCTACTCGGCGTCGGCAATATTGTCTGATAAACAGTCGCGCACATCGCGTCATTTAATTGAGAGAACTGAATCGAGACTTAATGATACGAGAGCGGCAGAAAACTAATTGTGACAGGGTGACTAATGACGACTGTACAAATCCATTTAGAGCGTTTCTGAAGGGTTGAGCGTTGAACATCACCTGAAAGGACAGAAGCTCCGCTGGCTCACACTGGATCCTTTTTTAACTGCCATTCATCCCAAAATGAACTTCACAGTTGTTTGTAGTGTAGTCGCAGCTTACTCATCTTAGCTACTCATCTGTGACCTGCCCACACACCACTCGCTCTTATGCATGCACACACACACACACACAGTTTAGTGACTGAGAGCAGTGGTTTGTGATAATGAAGCAGAAGATTGGCAGTATAGTATTTCTGCTTATCTGCCTTCCTCACTGTCTCTATGTTAAACTGTCCCTCTTCTTCTCTCTTTCAAAGTGCATTCCAGTTTCCCATCTGCAACCTGGTCTCACGCATGCACACACAAACATGCACAAATCTTATTGAGTTATTCACTGCATTTCAGCTCTAGGACAAAGACAGTGTCCCCATCTCTCTCCTCTCCCATACACACAGACACATAGTGCTTTCCACGGCTCTTTACAAGCGTCCATCATTCATGGTTGATGCTCACTCACAAGCTGTCAGACGCAGTTCCATTTCCTCGTAGATCACGCCGGACTGGCGCACTTTGCCTAAATGAGCTACTCAACACCTACTTACTGTTGTGCCTGCGCTCAAACATTTGTCACACGCAAACACACATCCATAAACACAGAGACATAGGCCTGTTTTTGTGCAAGGGCTACTGTCTGCCTCAAGTCACACAGTGCTACCAAATGAGACCAGTCTAAATAGTGATATAGGGCTGGATGACATGGATTCAAATTGTTATCTCAGTATATCAAGACATGGCAAGCACATGTATGTAACGTGCCAAAGCAGTGAACTAAGTTCAACTTAAAGCTGCAGTAGGTAAGATGGAGTAGAGAGCAGACTTAGCCTGAAAATTCGAACCAACACAAGTTCCACATCACTCCCCCTCCCTCTCCGCTGCACTCATGTCCTGCCTCCAAGCCCCTCCTCCTTGCGGCGCCCGTGACAAACAGTAGCGTTAGCCTTAGCATCGGAAACAAGCTAACTCTGCCCAGCCGCTACATCACAGTTGCTAACATACCGTACATGCTGCAGAGTGTTACTGGAACAATCACCATATTAGCTTCATGGTTATTTGTTGTCTTAGCCGTATATGCTGTTGTTGGCGGCGGTGCTATGGGCAGTTTCTCCTTTGCGGGTGGCTGTTGCTCCGCCATAGCTTTCACTAGCCTCCTGACGCCGCTCACAGAGCTGTTTGACTGAGCGGCAGCTGGCAGCATGAGTGGAGGGAGGGGGCGATTCGCAGCATGTGTGAGTAGTGATTGACAGATGTCAGACACTCCCTCAGATGCTCCTCTGGCTCTGATTGGTTGTTTTGTGTCGGGCTCGGTGGATTCTTTCAAATCACAGTAGGAGCAGTTGGTGGGACCAATGGAGCTGTTTTTTTTTCCACGGATTACATGTTTCATGTACTGCTGTCTGAGCATAGGGACAGTTTTAGCAAATATGACAAAAATTACTTTTATTTTATAGTTACCTACTGCAGCTTTAAAAAAGCAATCTGAATAAGTGATTGGAGGAACATTCAGGCAAATGCTGTCACACAGGGCACGAGGGCGCACTGAATGGATTGATGAATGTGAAAATGATGCTACGGGCCTCACGGTCGCCACATATCAACCCAGCTACACTTGGCTCTCCACCGCCACTTTTGGAAAAATGAGGCTGTTTTTAAGGGCGCCTGGCGAGCCAACACCTTATTAAGAGGCTCCATGTTGGCTTTTGCCTTATTCATAAACGAAACAAACAAGTGAATGAGAAACACTTTCTCCACCCTGTGAGTGGAAAGCTTGCTCTTCTGATTGAACATAGACAGTATACAGTATGGGAACGCACAGCAGGAGAGTAATGGGAAAAAAAACTGCCTTGATCTCAGACACCGCTGCACAAATACAGTTCAGTCGGTGCATTAACACCAAATACCACAAATATTGATCATTTCTACGCTGTCTTGTTTG
Organism: Chaetodon trifasciatus; assembly: GCA_037975065.1. Lineage (NCBI taxonomy): Eukaryota > Metazoa > Chordata > Actinopteri > Chaetodontiformes > Chaetodontidae > Chaetodon > Chaetodon trifasciatus. The sequence goes on along the minus strand of JBBMOE010000017.1, from coordinate 11,718,964 downwards.
AATGTGCATCTGCACACCTCTTGCATTCCACTCCATGTTGTATGTCTGTTTTTGGGTGTGACGTTCATACTGTGTGTGTGTGTGTGTGTGTGTGTGTGTGTGTGTGTGTGTGTGTGTGTGTGTGTGTGTGTGTGGCCGTGGGGAGAAGTGGAGCCGAAGTGAAGCCTTACGTAACCAGCTTCAAAGTGCGCCGCAGTCGGCCGGCAACACAGACACGGCCAAGCGCAAGGAGAGAAAGAAGAAAACTGTTTCACAAGCAGGAAGATAAAAGGAAGATACTGTATGGAGAGAGGGTGTAAACAACTTTAGGTGGAAAATATTTCTCAGCAGCTACTTAATGCACTGCGAAAGTAGCACAGTGATTGGCCGTTATGTCGGGAAAAGTACATGCGTCACGCGGCCGCTAACGTCTTATTAGCCTTATTTTTCAGTTTTAAATAATGCATTATATTTTGCTGCCTTTTTTAGCCCCGTGCCGAAGAGATCAGGCAAATGTGCCACAGCTGTCTATTCTGGGTGTTTTCTAATTGCGTTCGTTGTTATTTTAGTCGTGTGCAGATAAGGTGTGTGCGGGGGTGAGGTGTGGAGGGGGCTGATGGGAGTTGGGGTAGGGTTCTTGCAAATGCTGCTGTCGTTCTCAGCTCCTTTGATTGGGAAAAGAGTCTTAAAATGTCAAGAAAACCAGCTATTTTTCCCCCCACCTCTCGACTTGATTCACACCGCTCAGCTCCTCGCCCGCTCATTGCGAAAAAAAGATGTCAATCAAGCTCAGTTTTTACTCTTTTTCTCAGCATGTTGCCGGTAATGGTTGCTTGATTTTTGCTCTCCCCATTGTGTCACGCTCCCAAGAAAAAAAGTCTGAGTCTGGTTTCTTTGATGGGCAGGTTATTATTTCAAACTTTTTTATTTACTGTTAGTTATTGTTTTGACTTGCATCAGTCAATAACTTGCACATGTGGTTGAATTGTGTTTAATATTCTACAAAACAATTATGCTGCATCAAGTCAGTACAATCTTGACTCACTGTCCACTTGACTAGCGTCTTTGTCTCACTTCCTCAGCAAAATGAGTTTGCTCAGGTCTTTGTCACAGAGGAAGACTGAAAATGCTCCAGGAGAAGCTAGTAAGTGCTCAGCCATTGACCTGATACCATAAACCATGAATACCATAAACCTCAGATCTCAAACTCAGTGGCGGCTCCTGACAAATTTCTCAGGGGGGGCAACTGTTGCGATGATGGCTAAGATGACCCGTTCAATGAGTAGAATAATAATAAATAAAAGTCAGATAGCTAACTTTACAGTGTTACATTGTATTGTTTAATTTGGTTTTCCTGTTCAACCACTAGATGGCAGCACCAGACATGAACTGTACATACTGTACAGTATTTTTGTATAGCTATATCAAGTTAAATGTCTCAAGTAAACTAAATTTAGTTCCACAATAAAACACATCCACCGTGGCCATCAACAGATACATTGTCATCTACTAGTTTGCCCATGAAATCACTGTTAGCACAGTCTACAATTTATGAGCACCATGGATGCCATAGCAATAATCAAATCAAATCAAACTATACTAATATCAAAACTGTAATTAATCAAATCTTTCCAGAACATATTCAGTATATACAGTATTTGGCTGGCAATATGCAGTCAATACAACTATTTACAATTGAACATTTGGAGAGTACAACATAACACAACTCACCATTTAATAACAGACTCACTCATCACTGCAGTGCAATGCAGTTGCTAGCCATGTCGATCTTGTAGTCTCCTAAGTCCCGAGTAATATTAAGACTTAGATCGGCAAAATAAACTCTGTTCTCTCTCTTTTTTCATGTGGCTTAAGGATGGCAGTGCACTATCGCCCACTATGGGCCAGCAGCCTCTGCTCAGACTCCAACTACAAACCTCTGCTTTCTATTTTTTAAGTACCATCAAAAAAGATCATGAACTTCAGCTTTCAGGTCATAAATATTGCCTGTCAAAGGACACGATTGCCTCCCATTAGCCGTCATACTGGAAGTCAAGTCAATTAATTCCAGTAATTATTTCAGTACCCGAATGCAGCGTTTAGGGCCCAAACACTCCGAGGGAGAGTCTTTATCAGAGTGTTTTACTAATATTCACATGTTCCTTACGTCCCATCCTGTTTGCATTTTCGACTGTTGGGTCATTTTTAGCTCTGCTGTCAGTGGAGCGCCGCTTTAGGTCCCACTGAAATATTCCAACTACTATTGGACAGCTTGCACTGAAATCTTGTCCAGACATTCATGGTCCACAGAGGATGAAGCCTGATGATCCTCTGGCTTAACACCCAGTGCCACCAGTGCAGCATATCCACATGCACTTGATGGATTGTTACAAAATTTGGTACAAACATGATTTCCAGACACTGAATCCTTATAGTGAGACCCCAGGTTTAGTGCTAATTAGCAAATGTTAGCATGCTAACACATGAAACTAAGCCAGAAAAGTCTGCATGAACACAGCAAATCTTGACTTAATGTCCACTTGCTGTATTTTCCAGAGCTTTCAACCTGAGTTGTATTCTTCAGTTCTGTCCTCCTGTGGTGTATTTTATTTTGAAATTGCCTTCAGAGTCTGCAGTCGTTCTCACTGTGCAATGAACAGATATTCTGCCATCTTGTAGGCTATGCTAAGGCTCATTCTGGCCAACACCCTGATGAAGAGCAGACCCTTCCGCTCAGTGAGTTTGTGTCGTGTTATATAAGTTGTTTTTTTTCCCAGATTTAACTGAATACAATCCAGATCCTCTGCCAAACCTCAAGTTCCCAAAGTGGATTTATCAGATGAAAGCGAAAAAAGCGAATGAAAGGTGGAGAGTATTTTTTTGTACTTACTTTCTGAATGCCGGGGTGGAAAAGTGTTTTCTACTAACATTCACCTTCTGAAGCATATGAGGTGAACAGTGCACATTTCTAGTGTTTCTTCCAAACAAGGTGACTTCTTGTCTCCTTTCTGTGATATCCACACGTGAACGAGGCATTCAAGAAACAGAACAGGTGCGAGGAAGATAAAAGGAGATCAAAGCTGATTTTGTTGGGTTTTTTTCCTTGAACGCCTCACTTCCTGATGATGATGACTCTATGAGAAGACGAGTAGGAACAGTCAGGCTCCCTGAGTGTGACATGAGCAATAATAATTAAAAAAATAAAGCCTTCAGAGACGATGATGGAGGGATGTTTTCTCCTTGTTTCCCCCTCTGTGTGCCTCTCTCTGTCTTCTCTCTCTCTCTGTCTTCTCTTCCCTCTCCACTGTTCTTTTAATTTACCAAAAACAGCCAGTGGGCAGATGGGGATCAAATTGCATTCACCTTTTACCTGCACTCCTCTGCACAATTAGCGTCACGCTTACTTGTCATTTCAAATTGACACTCTGCTGTTGTGCTATGTAATTATTTACCCGCCTGGGGAATAGCTTTCTGCTTTAACCAATAAATAATGACAAAAGCACACACACACACACACACACACACACACACACACTCCAAATCATAAAAGCACCTGTGCCCTATTTTATCTGAAACATGTTTAACATGCTTTTTACCATTACAGGGTCATTGTGTATTTGCTTACCAGTGGCTGTCTTAATTAAGGGTGTCTTTGTGTTCAGTGTGTCTCTCTGAAATGGTCTTTAAAATGTTCTCACTGCTGAAAGGTCAGCCGTTAAGATTTTGGGGTTTGAGCATCAGGACCCAAAGCTGCCATTCTTCCCATAGGTGTCCTCTTCTTTGCCTGTTCTTTTTCAAAAATGTCTTTTTTCTGGTCATATGTTGGGAGGAAAGGGCTGGGTCCTGTTCTTCAAACAGCAGGGGCCTTATGATGTCCACATTCCCTTTTTCCCCCCTCTTCACCAACCCCGCCCACCCATTCCC